>JBAIZL010000005.1:215483906-215516406 GCA_036971475.1 Prosapia bicincta
ATGAAGTTCAATGACAGAAAAACAATGGATAACGTAATATATATATATATATGTGTGTGTGTGTGTTGCAACGTCCCCCCACCTCTCCTCTTCTTATACCGTCCCTACCACCGCAGCTCCACGCGGTCGTTTGTTGTTTAAATCCTTTCTTGCAGAATACTAAAATTTAATTGTTTACAAGAAAAACATATTTATAAACAACGAAAAATCTGCCTATCACCCTGCTGGTAAAACCGTGCTAAACTCCCAGAGTTAAGTGTATGTTTCCCGCTCGTGGGGCCAAGCCCACAACAAGCCTATTCCCGCTGACTACTATTTAAAATACGTATAAACACTCCTAAATTAGTTTATCAATTGTGTATGGTCTAAGTATAGTCACACATGTCAAATTAATAGTCAGCTGGAAAGAAACACATTTAGAATAATACACATAATAAACACAGAGTCTTACCACCTGATGATGATCTGCAGAAACAGCAAGGGGACGTGCAAAATATGATTGTGTTTAAAAATACCTATTTTAAAAGGCTCCTGTGTCCTCTTTAACACAATCTGCCAGTAGATAAATCTCTGGACTTTTATTACAAAAAACCAACTAATCTTTAGACTAGCTCATGAAATTAGTAGAGAGAAACTCTTTAAAACATTAGGCTTTATCTATTGCCATTTAATGAAATGTAATTAAATTTGTTTACTGATTTGATAATCATTTTTATATTAGTTGGAAAAAGCTAAACAGTTTTTATTGGTTATTTGACACAGGATGGAATGCAAATAATGTTGATTTTTATGACATATTTAACTCTATTTATTGAAATAAAAAAGAAAATTTATCCTTCAAAGTATTACACAATTATATTATCAAAACAATTCACTGAGATACTTCTTTTTTCTTATGCTTTAAAAAATTATACTTTGCATATAGATTGATTACATTTACATTAACATAAAATTATTTTCAAAATTACACATAATAATATTTTATCTCCTATATGGAATTGGTAAATTCATATGTTATGACCTTTAATTTTTAAATTTATAATATTCGAAAATTCCTCATTTCCTTTATATAAACGGCTTATGGCCAAAAACCCTTTTGTACGTTTAATATTCATTATTTTAAATATTCTGAACACATAAATTCATTTACTTAGCATACAATTTATTTAAATTTTATAAAGAGTGAAGTCATTGTTTTAAGCTTGCAGATTTGTTTGAATTTAATAAAATTAACTAACTAAATTTGACGTGACGGTATCGAATAAAGAAAATGACTTGCCAAAGATGTTCCTGCCGGTCCTCGGGGTCCCTCGTCTGGATTCCCTGGTCCTTGAGCACCGGAAGTCGCCATCCCTGGTTCGTCGGTGGTGGTTTCCCTCTATTCGAGCGTCCTGGAGGCTGAGTCTGGAGCCTTCATCCTTTGGTGGTCCTGGATGTCGAAAGTGCTGAGGTTATGGTCCATCTGGCCTTCTGACGGTCCTACTCACGGTCCAGCATAGCGTCCCGCGGCACCTCGTGTTAAAAAATTATTACAGACTGTCTCTAAAGGCTTAGAGACCAAGTATATATAGCGGTGAATTTAACCTACCGCACGCCGCCTGCAAAGTTTGCTATCGCTCGATTTATTCCTTGTACAGGCAAGTCGGGCAACGAATCTGTTTTAGCTTGCATAGTTAGATAATTAATTTTAGAACACTGAAAAATGTCTATTTTATTTAAACGGCTGTAACTTTTTTGTTTCTTAAGTTTTTTGAATTCTGTTTTCTCTAATGTTCATTCTAGGTTATTGTGGTTCTTTTAAAATGTCGATGAAAGTTCTACGTGGTTTGGTTCGAAAAATAGCTTTTTTAGGCACTTAGAATTTTTTCGCTTCACTCTCGATGTTCAAATTTAGTTAGTTATTACAAATTTATTTTATAACATTCTTTAATGTGGCTTAACTATTCTATTTACTGTTTTATTTAATTTTTCCCTCTTTATTAATTGTATAATTCCCTACTTGATTATTTTAAAAACAGCTTTATTTCTAAAAAACAGGAAATTACTTATTTCCCACTTGCGACGGTCCCCAGCCCGTTGCAGTGTGTGTAAGTGTGTGTGTGTGTGTGTGTACAGAATGTAAATGAAAGAGTGACGCTACATTCTTATGTATAATATATATCATTTAATGAATTTATTATACAAGGTTTAATATATATATATATATATATTAAATATATTAAATATGGTGATATGTTTTCTTGTATATATAGTTAATAAATTAAAAATATTTCAAAAACAAGAATACTTTTAATGAATATATTTATTCTAAGCTTTTCGCCGATTAAATAGTATCAGCATCTTCAGGAAAAAAATTATCTAATAAAATACTTTTACAAAATTAAATCATATGATTTACCACGCTTTGAAGACATCTCTCCACCATGCTCCTGGTTCAGTGAGGTCCGTTTGTACAATTATAGTTTATTTTAGAATTATACACTTGATGATTAATATTCCTGGCTTGGAAATTTTAGTTAAATTATATTTTACAAATTGAGATTATTTCAATTTTTTATTCACCCTTTTTAAGTGGTAACATATGATTTCATAAAACCGCTGATTTTTATATAGGTTATGTGTTAAAACAACTTTTTTAATTAATTATTAGGTTATGTGATTTAATTTATAACAATTGTAATTATTAAATTAAAAGTAAATCAAATTTGTATAAACTAAGTAGGTACTGGTTCAAAAAAAAAAAAATTACATTACTTGTGCCTTATGTTTTTAACATAAATGTATTACATGAATATTAAACCTATTTTAAAACCCAAATATCTTTCCGAATATATTATATAATCTATAACTTATAAAATTAATATATTAGTTTTATAATATCATAAGTTTCAATGAAGATATTGGAAAAAACCACATTACCACAAAATTATCAAAAATAGCATTGTTCGTTTTTGAAGCAAACTTCGATACCTGTAGTGCGGTTTGTTTTATTATTTTTATTTTTTTTTTCACTACTGAGGATTATGTATGATATTGTGTGACAACCATGGTATCCAATTAAGGTTGTACAGGGAGGTTTCGACGACATCCAGAGGAAAGCAAAAAAAAAAAAACATTCAGATAGTTCTTTGGGATATAAACTTCTAGCTATGGTAAAAGTTGGTTCATTGCCAAACGCGCTGACCCTTGTACATGAAGTTACTCAGTTCGAATCCGGCCTAAAAACCCAAAATTTTTATTGTATGGTTATTGAATAAACATTTGAAAAAACTATGATAGCATCAGTTGTCATCTACTACAGATTAAAATAAATTCATTTGAACGTGATGGATGAGTAAACTTGAGTTTTTTAACGATTGAAAAAACTTGTACAAGATATGTAACAGGAGAGTGTGAGCTAATAGAAGGAATTTAATAAGTAATATAAACAAATTTTATTGAAATTAATTTCTACTTAGGTCAATCAAGAAAACCTTTACTCTAGAAACCTTTTAATAAATAATTACAATTATTATAAATAAGTCATAGATTTATACAAAACTTATTATACAATAATACATAAATATAAAACTTAATTATAGATTAAAACAGCTACTTATAATTTTGCATTATTTTTATTCTGTTTTCAATAAAACTACAATTTTATTGAAATTTTTCCTGGCAGACTGAGGCTACACCTCTCTTTTGAAACTTCACAAGTCACCACTCCCTCTTCATTCGTTTTCATAGTTCCTGGAATTATACAATGGCCAGACATGCTGGAAAATATTAGTCTAAAAACCAAACATTTTCTGAAAAAAACGCAAGGAATAAGACGTGATGTTAAGGCAGGAAACGATAGGCCTAAAATAGGGGGGGGGGGTTAATCGACTGTTAATAAACGCTACAAAGCGCGTGTTTGTGGCTACGTGAAGCGGCCTTGTTTAGACGCTTTGTGAAGCAGAGGCGCTATTCCAGGCACACATCTACTTAATTGTTGCTTGAAGCTCATCGCCGTTAGAGGTGTTAACGTGTTGCACATAAGAGAATGGAACATCAAACAAAATAATGTACTCTTCATCTATCTTATTGCGTGTTATAACAAGTAATATAAACAGAGATTTCTAAAGACAATTCCTACTTGGGCCAAAAACGAAAAAATATATTTAGTCACCTTTTGACTATAATTGAAATTAGTAGTTAAATAATTACACTTATTATAAACTATACAACATAACCCACGTCATAAAACAGCTGTTCTACTACATAACCTATTACATAAAATCAGCTGTGTATTTAAGTCATATGTTGTCACTTATTTTAAGCCAAATGGAAGAAAAAAAACTATATTGTCTACCTTAGCCCGTTTGTGAAAACGTGTTTTTCCGTATAAAAATTAAATTATTTAATTAAATTTAAATATTGAATTTAAACAAATTTATTGAATAGATTCATATTGCCTACAAGTTTAAAATAATGTATTTGAACTAAAGACGATGAATAAAAGTTATTTTATCATTGATTCAAAATTTAAAGAAGATATTTATAAAAAAACCTGAAATATTAGAAGGAATGGAAAAATTTACAAATCGAATCAATAACCTATAAAAAATATTTAG
Source organism: Prosapia bicincta (assembly GCA_036971475.1). Lineage (NCBI taxonomy): Eukaryota > Metazoa > Arthropoda > Insecta > Hemiptera > Cercopidae > Prosapia > Prosapia bicincta. The sequence continues at coordinate 215,488,505 of JBAIZL010000005.1, forward strand.
AAGTTCATACAATAATAAACCAGTATTCCAAAAAAAAAAACAAAAACCAATTAGTTTTTAAATTGGATAATTGCTTTATATAAATAACAATAATAAACCGAAACTAGAATGACGTTAGACAAATATTCAATACAGATATCCAATACAGTATTGTGTGTGTATGACTTAACATATCGTAATTTCTTAACAATTTTAACACCTCCCTGGGTCAAAAATTTTGATTTCCTTTGAAGATAGTAACGGAGCGTAAATAAAGGGGAATTGTATTGAAAGGATATTTCGTAACCGATTGTGATTTCTGGTTGAATGATTGAACTACAACTCATGCATAAAAAAAATTGCTGGTTACAAGCGTATGAATTATTAATTTTAAAAACATGACGTATGTATTTACTTTGCCCTTGTAAATACTTGTATTCATCAACATTAAATCTCTATGCAGTTACTCTTTTATCCCTTCTCTAAGCCCCAACGCCCACTAAATTAACTTCTCTTCATGGAAAATCAAGCGTTGGCAGTATTTCAAGCCGGAAACTTTTCAAACATCGGCCTGCTTCCTACAAAGGCGCAGCCAATTTATCGCCCAACATTCACAGAGTGGGGTAGGGTTCTTTGGCAACAATGGATACAATAATTTAAACTTTCACAATTCTTGGTTTCGGATTTCATTACTTATTTAACTTACTTAAACAAAGTTTGAACTTTTTACAAATTTAAATAAGTAATATTAAAAATTTTGAAATAAATTCCTAATGAAGTCAACATACAAAAATTTTATTTTAGTTACTTTTCATTTTATAATTACAATAGTTATAAATATGACAGAATCACAATATTAAGTGGAAAAATATAAAGCGAATTTCCTTGAAATTTTCCATTTCCCTCCCAACAGTGTATGGTGTTGGACTACTATATTTTGTCTGTTACTATTTTTCGCTTTCTTTTTTTGGTATCTAATGGATGAAGCTGGTCGTGATCTAAAACTTCTCATTCTGTCCAACTCTTGTAATGCTTTAAGTAGTTCAAAAAACCTTTCTTTTATCATTCCATACAGATATTAAAGTAACAGGTTTTTAGTCGTGGAAAACAGCTCATTGCCAAGGTGCTGGATTTCAAAAACCTAGTATTTTGGCTTAAACTGTTTTTAACTTAAATAATGAGTAAATATTTCAAGAAAACTTTTTACCTTCAATTGTCTTCCACTATAGGTTAAAATGTATTTGAATTTGATTTGATCAATAAAATGTATTTTTATTTATGATTGAAAATTTGTACAAGCTAGTTGCTGTATATAAGGAGTGTGTAATCTAATAGAATGAATTGAAGAATACAGAAAAATTTTTATTTTATTGCTAGTTTATATTCAATACGTTTAATTAGTTTATTCAATTCGATCATTTTTAACCCTAGAGAACTATTTATGATATTGTGTAGTAAACATGGAAACAATTTAAGATTGTACTATGGCGATTTCGACGACAACCAGAAAAGGAAAAAAATTCATATACATCTTTGAGAAGAAAACGTTTAGGTATTGGAAATTTGGCGCAGGGCCAAAAAGCACTAGACTTTGATCTTGAAGATTCTCATTTCAAATCCGGCTAAGCACCGCAAAGTTTTATAATTTAAATATTAAATAAATATTCGAAAAAACTGGATTAAGAATAATTGTCATCTAATATAGGGTGAAAAAATGTATTTGAAAATGTATTACAATGTAATTGAATTAGGATGAATAAAAACGTATTTTATTAATGATTAAAAATTTGCACAAGATTATATATATATATATATATATATATATATATATATATATATATATATATATAATTATATATATAATATATTATATATAATATATAATATATAATATATATTTATATATATATATATATATATATATATATATATATATATATATATATATATTTGAATTGTAAATTCAAATATAATTCTTGTATTTGTATGTTGACTTTCGTTCTTTATTAATACACAAGAAAACATATTGCGATATTTATATATATATATATATATATATATATATATATATATATATATATATATATATATATATATATATATATATATATATATATATTAGGAGAGTGTCAGCTAGTAGAAGGAATTTTACAGTAATAGGTTTAAAGTTTATTTTCCGTATATATTTTAGTTGTTGGAGATGTTGTAGATACGCATTACATGATCATATAAGAAGGACATAATCAAAGAAATAACAAATGTGGGACATCACTTACAGACAACATAGAAAAAAAGCAGCTTTCCTGCTGGTGATATGAGAAGAATGACGGACGATAGATTAGTTTAAAAACTTAGAAATTGATCCAAAAAAATGAAGAAGGAAAGGAAAACCAATGGAATCGTGGTATAGTGGGATTAGAGTAGCTAAAAACATCATCGACAGAAGGAAACAATAATTTATGACGAAACAAGAAACGATGACGTTCGAATCGTATGTATATATGATTTAAAAACTGATGGGAACATTATCAATGATATTAAAGAATACAATTATATGGGAGTAACATTAACTGAAGATGGATACGTTTAAAAAGCAGGAAATAGAGAAGTAAGAAGTATTACAAGTCAACTAGATTCATTGTTATGTAATAACGACATAAGGAAAAGAAGAAAAATGCACATATTTACAACACAGGGGGGAAGTACAGTAAATCACAGCTCTGACGTCAGAACATACAGAAACGAATAAATGCAATGGAGAACTGTTTCTGTAGATGTTATAGATACACATTATAGAATCATAACAACGGACAAAATCTAAGAAATAATGCATGTAGAAACATCACTTACAGACACATTAAAAAATAAGCAGCTTACCTGGTTCGGTCATATGAGAATAATGGCGGATGATAGATTACCATTATAAACTTGGAAATAAATCCCAAATATATGAAGAAGGAAAGAAAAACCAAGAAGATTATGGTATAATGGGATTAGAATAGCTATGTACAGAAGAGATATAGAAGATGATTCATGGCAATACAAGAAACAATAGTTTTAGAATTGCGATAATGGTGTAATGAATTCGCTGGAGGTACATACTCCCACTGTATAAAACCGGTTCCTAGACAAAGCCTTAATACTACATAGAAACATGTGTATTTCCATTGCACAAGCAATAGATTTCCCTGGCTCCCACTCTCCAGTTAAGACTGTTACTCACGGAACACTGGACAGTTGCCCTTTGTCGAAATAATCTGATTAGGCACGTGCTCCACAGCGTTGGGCTGACTGATTTTCTGTTATGTTATTAATTTCTATGAAACGGTATATAACAGGGGTTACCAACTAGCTGCACCTAAGCTGTCTCTTTGCGCAGACTACTTTAAAATGTTACTCTTAAATTTAAAAAAGTTTAAGCCATGAGACTTATTCCAGTGCGTGATTCAGTAACAGTAAAATATGTGTGAAGTTTCGTTGATTGGTCTCTACAATAACTATTTCCCTCTATATATAGTCTATCTGCTAGAAGTATTTAATAGAATTTCGTGTTTTATCAGTTGTGCTTTTATTTCTGAGCATGCATTTTTGTTAACTATCAAATCTAAAGCTTTAACGCGTATATCTCACAATCTCTTGAAATTAACTTTGAAAATAGCAACCACAAATACTGATTTATTGAATAATTGTCAAGATAAAAACAGTTTCCCATTAAAATTTTACATATTCGTTTTATGTATATATCATTATCAAAGTAAAAATTGGTATACGATTTTATTCTCTAAGCGAACCCTAATATCAACATTGCATTATAAAGATAGGGAATTACTACCTAAATAGATTATTACAGGTATGTATCATATTATATATTATAAAATAGTTGTGTGTGTATGGTATGTATGCATATTACAATATAATATGTAGAATATAATATTTGGAAATCCAAGCAAATTAAATACGACGCATTTCATTGTTGAATAACATTCGAAAGGAAATATCTGTAATTAAATTTTCCCAACGTATAACATTGTATACATTTTAAAGAATTGTAGGGCTAACGTTTTGCTTGCATTTTAAACTTGGTAACATTTTATGTTACACAGTATAAATATAATGCCCCAACGAGGGGATAACGCAACATCCACTGGGCACATACGTGTTCATTGTTTCACGGAGTATTGTATTATGTTAAGCCTATTGTTCAACAGAGACCTACCCAATTAACGTTAGAACACAGTATTACAATAACTCTATAAATGTAAGCCCATTGGTAACGTTTCCCAGAGGAACTGCTATTTGTTATATGCGTGGAACCATCAGTGCCAGGAACAGAACGAATTCAAACGTATTTCCAGTTAGATGAATGAGTTTAGTTTGGGTATACCTTAATTGTTTCGGGAGTGTAAGTATATATGTGTTTAAAAAAATTGTACTTAAGGTTCGAGTCGTATCTTTGAAAATGTTACCTTTTTACAGTAAGATTTTGTAACAAAATCGTAACTATATAATTCAAAAATCAATAAATTCTACTAATACTAACATATTATCAACAATAAATAACAAAATCTCATAAAAACTGTGAGGCAAGCCTGATTATAAGACATAATAAATTATTACGTTCATACTGAGTGCCTCAAAATAAAAAAAATATTGTAGCTGAATCAGCTGTAGTTAGTGACTGATATAGGGGCATTCCTGAGTGTAGGACAGTAAGCCAGTCACCCCATATAGCGTTTGTAACCTTATACATATTTAAAATAAAATGAAATAAAATATAATCTTGCAACTTTTTAAGTACTAGTAAGTTTGGCGCATACTGTCTTAATAAAAATGTTTCTTTCACTGCCCCTAATCACGACCTTAGGCGTTTTTTAAAGTACTTTCCTTGAGAAATTTACAACACGTAATACAGTTTAGGCCTGAACGCCTAACATTTTTTCGTAAAATTATTAACACTTTCTAATTAACGAATCAAAGATGAATTTTACAAACTGTGGTTGGTTTATTTCATCTCACTCCTAGAAGGAATTGTGGAAGGGTTTGATAAATATTTATTCAAAGATAAACAATCCCTACTTGTTTGGTTTTGAAATTATGAAAGCAAGTAAAACGACTCTTTACTTTCTGAAGGCGGTTTAAAAATGCTACCTTGTTCCAGTGAACGACACCGACTCAATATTCTAGTACTGCTGATGATGTGCAGTTAATGTAAATTTGGATTTAAGTCCAAGGGCTTAGTGGGCTAGTGTTGGCGCACTGGCACCCTTTAAGCCAGCAGTAGTGCTGTTGTGGTTTCTGTGTTGATGGAGACGCTGGAAGTGATTCTCTGTTGCAGCCTCCTCTCTCTCACTCTTCATCACAAGGTGTCTATTAATGGCAGACGTTCGGACTACCATGGAGCCCTCACTATAGCACTCAACAATTTATTTTGGAATCTCCCGATATTTTGCAGATTGGTGCTCTTGGTGCACCCCCAAAGGGGTAACTCGTATGTCTTTATGGGCTTCAGCACTTGCTTGTACACCAGCAGTTTATTGAACACCATGCTAGTCTTCTTTACCGGAACAAGAACTTGTCTCTAGTTCATATTTTTTTTTTCTACACGTGGATTTCTAGTTTAGTTTAGCTTTTTACTTTGCTATAAGAGAAGAATCGCTCGTTTATTATTAACGGTAGTTTTTCTCTCTGCATTTTTGTTAAATATAACATGAGCTGGATTGCTTTCATGGGTTATGCGCCACTGTCTGGTCTAGTCACTAATGTTGTACAGGGATATAACACTTCAATATAACTGATGTGTATTCTTGCGCTACAGACAAGATCCGGTGTCATCTGCGAACGTCTCCATAATGGCACTGCCCGGTATATCTCTGTGTCTTCTTGTGCCACAGGCAAGATACCGGTATAATCTGAGAACGTCTCCATAATGGCACTGCCCCGGTATATCTCTGCGTCTTCTTGTGCCACAGACAAGATATCGGTGTCATCTGCTAACGTCTCCATAATGGCACTGCCCGGTATATCTCTGTGTCTTCTTGTGCCACAGACAAGATACCGGTGTCATCTGCGAGCGTCTCCATAATGGCACTGCCCCGGTATATCTCTGCGTCTTCTTGTGCCACAGACAAGATATCGGTGTCATCTGCGAGCGTCTCCATAATGGCACTGCCGGGTATATCTCTGCGTCATCTTGTGCCACAGACAAGATACCGGTGTCATCTGAGAACGTCTCCATAATGGCACTGCCCCGGTATATCTCTGCGTCTTCTTGTGCCACAGACAAGATACCGGTGTCATCTGAGAACGTCTCCATAATGGCACTGCCCCGGTATATTTCTGCGTCTTCTTGTGCCACAGACAAGATACCGGTGTCATCTGCTAACGTCTCCATAATGGCACTGCCGGGTATATCTCTGCGTCTTCTTGTGCCACAGACAAGATACCGGTGTCATCTGCTAACGTCTCCATAATGGCACCGCCGGGTATATCTCTGCGTCTTCTTGTGCCACAGACAAGATACCGGTGTCATCTGCTAACGTCTCCATAATGGCACTGCCCGGTATATCTCTGTGTCTTCTTGTGCCACAGACAAGATACCGGTGTCATCTGCGAACGTCTCCATAATGGCACTGCCCGGTATATCTCTGCGTCTTCTTGTGCCACAGAAAAGATACCGGTGTCATCTGCTAACGTCTCCATAATGGCACTGCCGGGTATATCTCTGCGTCTTCTTGTGCCACAGACAAGATACCGGTGTCATCTGCTAACGTCTCCATAATGGCACTGCCGGGTATATCTCTGCGTCTTCTTGTGCCACAGACAAGATACCGGTGTCATCTGCTAACGTCTCCATAATGGCACTGCCGGGTATATCTCTGTGTCTTCTTGTGCCACAGGCAAGATACCGGTATAATCTGAGAACGTCTCCATAATGGCACTGCCCCGGTATATCTCTGCGTCTTCTTGTGCCACAGACAAGATATCGGTGTCGTCTGCGAGCGTCTCCATAATGGCACTGCCGGGTATATCTCTGCGTCTTCTTGTGCCACAGACAAGATACCGGTGTCATCTGCTAACGTCTCCATAATGGCACTGCCGGGTATATCTCTGCGTCTTCTTGTGCCACAGACAAGATACCGGTGTCATCTGCTATCGTCTCCATAATGGCACTGCCGGGTATATCTCTGCGTCTTCTTGTGCCACAGACAAGATACCGGTGTCATCTGCTAACGTCTCCATAATGGCACTGCCGGGTATATCTCTGCGTCTTCTTGTGCCACAGACAAGATACCGGTGTCATCTGCTAACGTCTCCATAATGGCACTGCCGGGTATATCTCTGCGTCTTCTTGTGCCACAGACAAGATACCGGTGTCATCTGCTAACGTCTCCATAATGGCACTGCCGGGTATATCTCTGCGTCTTCTTGTGCCACAGACAAGATACCGGTGTCATCTGCTAACGTCTCCATAATGGCACTGCCCGGTATATCTCTGTGTCTTCTTGTGCCACAGACAAGATACCGGTGTCATCTGCGAACGTCTCCATAATGGCACTGCCGGTATATCTCTGCGTCTTCTTGTGCCACAGACAAGATACCGGTGTCATCTGCTAACGTCTCCATAATGGCACTGCCGGGTATATCTCTGCGTCTTCTTGTGCCACAGACAAGATACCGGTGTCATCTGCTAACGTCTCCATAATGGCACCGCCGGGTATATCTCTGCGTCTTCTTGTGCCACAGACAAGATACCGGTGTCATCTGCTAACGTCTCCATAATGGCACTGCCCGGTATATCTCTGTGTCTTCTTGTGCCACAGACAAGATACCGGTGTCATCTGCGAACGTCTCCATAATGGCACTGCCCGGTATATCTCTGCGTCTTCTTGTGCCACAGAAAAGATACCGGTGTCATCTGCTAACGTCTCCATAATGGCACTGCCGGGTATATCTCTGCGTCTTCTTGTGCCACAGACAAGATACCGGTGTCATCTGCTAACGTCTCCATAATGGCACTGCCGGGTATATCTCTGCGTCTTCTTGTGCCACAGACAAGATACCGGTGTCATCTGCTAACGTCTCCATAATGGCACTGCCGGGTATATCTCTGTGTCTTCTTGTGCCACAGGCAAGATACCGGTATAATCTGAGAACGTCTCCATAATGGCACTGCCCCGGTATATCTCTGCGTCTTCTTGTGCCACAGACAAGATATCGGTGTCGTCTGCGAGCGTCTCCATAATGGCACTGCCGGGTATATCTCTGCGTCTTCTTGTGCCACAGACAAGATACCGGTGTCATCTGCTAACGTCTCCATAATGGCACTGCCGGGTATATCTCTGCGTCTTCTTGTGCCACAGACAAGATACCGGTGTCATCTGCTATCGTCTCCATAATGGCACTGCCGGGTATATCTCTGCGTCTTCTTGTGCCACAGACAAGATACCGGTGTCATCTGCTAACGTCTCCATAATGGCACTGCCGGGTATATCTCTGCGTCTTCTTGTGCCACAGACAAGATACCGGTGTCATCTGCTAACGTCTCCATAATGGCACTGCCGGGTATATCTCTGCGTCTTCTTGTGCCACAGACAAGATACCGGTGTCATCTGCTAACGTCTCCATAATGGCACTGCCGGGTATATCTCTGCGTCTTCTTGTGCCACAGACAAGATACCGGTGTCATCTGCTAACGTCTCCATAATGGCACTGCCGGGTATATCTCTGCGTCTTCTTGTGCCACAGACAAGATACCGGTGTCATCTGCTAACGTCTCCATAATGGCACTGCCGGGTATATCTCTGCGTCTTCTTGTGCCACAGACAAGATACCGGTGTCATCTGCTAACGTCTCCATAATGGCACTGCCGGGTATATCTCTGCGTCTTCTTGTGCCACAGACAAGATACCGGTGTCATCTGCTAACGTCTCCATAATGGCACTGCTGGGTATATCTCTGTGTCTTCTTGTGCCACAGACAAGATACCGGTGTCATCTGCTAACGTCTCCATAATGGCACTGCCGGATATATCTCTGCGTCTTCTTGTGCCACAGACAAGATACCGGTGTCATCTGCTAACGTCTCCATAATGGCACTGCCGGGTATATCTCTGCGTCTTCTTGTGCAACCTACAAGATACCGGTGTCATCTGCTAACGTCTCCATAATGGCACTGCCGGGTATATCTCTGTGTCTTCTTGTGCCACAGACAAGATACCGGTGTCATCTGCGAACGTCTCCATAATGGCACTGCCGGTATATCTCTGCGTCTTCTTGTGCCACAGACAAGATACCGGTGTCATCTGCTAACGTCTCCATAATGGCACTGCCGGGTATATCTCTGCGTCTTCTTGTGCCACAGACAAGATACCGGTGTCATCTGCTAACGTCTCCATAATGGCACCGCCGGGTATATCTCTGCGTCTTCTTGTGCCACAGACAAGATACCGGTGTCATCTGCTAACGTCTCCATAATGGCACTGCCCGGTATATCTCTGTGTCTTCTTGTGCCACAGACAAGATACCGGTGTCATCTGCGAACGTCTCCATAATGGCACTGCCCGGTATATCTCTGCGTCTTCTTGTGCCACAGAAAAGATACCGGTGTCATCTGCTAACGTCTCCATAATGGCACTGCCGGGTATATCTCTGCGTCTTCTTGTGCCACAGACAAGATACCGGTGTCATCTGCTAACGTCTCCATAATGGCACTGCCGGGTATATCTCTGCGTCTTCTTGTGCCACAGACAAGATACCGGTGTCATCTGCTAACGTCTCCATAATGGCACTGCCGGGTATATCTCTGTGTCTTCTTGTGCCACAGGCAAGATACCGGTATAATCTGAGAACGTCTCCATAATGGCACTGCCCCGGTATATCTCTGCGTCTTCTTGTGCCACAGACAAGATATCGGTGTCGTCTGCGAGCGTCTCCATAATGGCACTGCCGGGTATATCTTTGCGTCTTCTTGTGCCACAGACAAGATACCGGTGTCATCTGCTAACGTCTCCATAATGGCACTGCCGGGTATATCTCTGCGTCTTCTTGTGCCACAGACAAGATACCGGTGTCATCTGCTATCGTCTCCATAATGGCACTGCCGGGTATATCTCTGCGTCTTCTTGTGCCACAGACAAGATACCGGTGTCATCTGCTAACGTCTCCATAATGGCACTGCCGGGTATATCTCTGCGTCTTCTTGTGCCACAGACAAGATACCGGTGTCATCTGCTAACGTCTCCATAATGGCACTGCCGGGTATATCTCTGCGTCTTCTTGTGCCACAGACAAGATACCGGTGTCATCTGCTAACGTCTCCATAATGGCACTGCCGGGTATATCTCTGCGTCTTCTTGTGCCACAGACAAGATACCGGTGTCATCTGCTAACGTCTCCATAATGGCACTGCCGGGTATATCTCTGCGTCTTCTTGTGCCACAGACAAGATACCGGTGTCATCTGCTAACGTCTCCATAATGGCACTGCCGGGTATATCTCTGCGTCTTCTTGTGCCACAGACAAGATACCGGTGTCATCTGCTAACGTCTCCATAATGGCACTGCCGGGTATATCTCTGCGTCTTCTTGTGCCACAGACAAGATACCGGTGTCATCTGCTAACGTCTCCATAATGGCACTGCTGGGTATATCTCTGTGTCTTCTTGTGCCACAGACAAGATACCGGTGTCATCTGCTAACGTCTCCATAATGGCACTGCCGGATATATCTCTGCGTCTTCTTGTGCCACAGACAAGATACCGGTGTCATCTGCTAACGTCTCCATAATGGCACTGCCGGGTATATCTCTGCGTCTTCTTGTGCAACCTACAAGATACCGGTGTCATCTGCTAACGTCTCCATAATGGCACTGCCGGGTATATCTCTGCGTCTTCTTGTGCAACAGACAAGATACCGGTGTCATCTGCTAACGCCTCCATAATGGCACTGCCGGATATATCTCTGCGTCTTCTTGTGCAACTGACAAGATACCGGTGTCATCTGCGAACGTCTCCATAATGGCACTGCCCGGTACATCTCTGTGTCTTCTTGTGCCACAGACAAGATACCGGTGTAATCTGCGAACGTCTCCATAATGGCACTGCCCGGTATATCTCTGTGTCTTCTTGTGCCACAGACAAGATACCGGTGTAATCTGCGAACGTCTCCATAATGGCACTGCCCGGTATATCTCTGTGTCTTCTTGTGCAACAGACAAGATACCGGTGTAATCTGCGAACGTCTCCATAATGGCACTGCCCGGTATATCTCTGCGTCTTCTTGTGCCACAGACAAGATACCGGTGTCGTCTGCTAACGTCTCCATAATGGCACTGCCGGGTATATCTCTGCGTCTTCTTGTGCCACAGACAAGATACCGGTGTCATCTGCTAACGTCTCCATAATGGCACTGCCGGGTATATCTCTGTGTCTTCTTGTGCCACAGACAAGATACCGGTGTCATCTGCTAACGTCTCCATAATGGCACTGCCGGGTATATCTCTGCGTCTTCTTGTGCCACAGACAAGATACCGGTGTCATCTGCTAACGTCTCCATAATGGCACTGCCGGGTATATCTCTGTGTCTTCTTGTGCCACAGACAAGATATCGGTGTCATCTGCGAACGTCTCCATAATGGCACTGCCGGGTATATCTCTGCGTCTTCTTGTGCAACAGACAAGATACCGGTGTCATCTGCTAACGTCTCCATAATGGCACTACCCGGTATATCTCTTCTGTAGAGAAGGAGCAGCACCGGGCCACGGAAATTACCCTGAGATCCCTACGACAATGTCCTTGAAATTCCTTAATTACTTCCTTGTTTAAGCAGAAAAGTAATCGTAAACATAGGCCTACATATAACCATATGTGTCCATCGGTAAAGGCATGTGCATTATTAACATTTTTTTCCGCAAAATAGACTATATGTATCTATGTATATGTATATGTATATTATATTGAATATAATTGTATTATTTTCTTAATTATTTTATAATTACTTATAAATTAAAATTATTAAATTTGAAGTTCTGTTTTTTATAAGGAGGTTACGGTAAAATTCAAAAATAAGGTTTATCTTTATAATGAATCATGATTTGATGAAATATAATTTTATTTTGCTTAAAAAGAGAATTCCTACCTTTTATATTTGCCAAATATATTTCATAAATATTCTGAAATTCATGTAATTTCGTGGTACAAACGCGTTGTAATAACCTATAGTTTATTCGTTATTAACAATTCCAATTTGCTAATAGTACAGTAAAAAATGTAAACCAAAATCTTTAAAAGTCGATTCCTACTCAGATCAACATCAAAATTTTATTTTAGTTGGTTTTTAATAAATTATTACATTTATTATAAAAAAAAGTAGCATAACCTGTGCGTTAAAACAGCTGTTCTACCACATAAAATAAAATCATATGTTTTATGAAATGGTATGTTATCAGTTATTTTAAGCCAAATGGAACGAAATAACTACAAAGCATACTTTACCCCTTTTGTGAAGTTTTTCTCTAATTTCAAACTAAAATAATTCAATATATTTATATAATAAATTATTATTTGATAAAACTGTATTGTTTTCGTGCGTTATCCACTACAAGTTAAAAAAAAACGTATTTGAACTTGAGTAGACGAATATAAAGTATTTTACTAAAGATTGAAAATTTGAACGTTATGTATAAGGAGACTGTGAACTTGAAGAAAGAATAAGATAATGTTAGACAGGAAAACGTGTTGGAATATGGCATTAAACTGAACTCGTAACATTCCTTCTTCGATACATCTCACATAGTAGTAATCTAACGTACAGTAACGAACCTGTGTTTTATTGCTTCGTGCCATAAAAACGGTATCATATTGATTGACACTAAAACGATTCGACATCTTTCCGAGTTGTATATATTCCAAATTTCCAAAAGCCTGGTAAGAATATGCATATATATATTTGCAAGAGGTTTGTTTCTACGTGGCCCCTTTTAGTTGTCAACTACTCTTTCTTCTCGTTTTATTCTTTACGTTTAATAGCATTGCCGTTTTGTTCTATTCTTCATATTTATGTATAAAGTTTTGTAAGTTACTAAATGATGTATTTGTCAATTTCTTTGAATTCTTACCTCTCTTGATTCTAGTTTGTTCCTTAATTGTATGTTTCATCGTTTTGGTTTACTTTTATTTATTACTTTGATTTTTTTCGAAATCATCAATAGAAATATCTGCAAGTATCGAAATTACTTGATATTATATTTTAAACTAATAGATATAAGATACTACCATATGAATTAATATCATATAAGCTAACACCATATAATCTAACATTATATGAGCTTGTACCAAATAGCATTATTTAATATGACCTTATATCATATAAAGTAATACCTATGAGATACTATCATATAACCTAATACCATATAAACTTATACGGTATATTCAATAATATATGGGCGTATACCATATAACCAAATATATGATGTAATACCATATAATCTAATATCGTATGAATTATTACTAAAACACCTAATATCTACTTCACAACTCAATGATCCTTCCTCCAAAAATGACGTTTACCACCTCTTCCCCTAATTCCAAATAAAATTACAATTTTTTTTCCTTCTTAGGCGATAGTAGTTATAGTGTTTAACTGCTCTGATGCTACATCAACAACAAAACTGTATCTCAGGTAAATTGTTTCCACATGAAATTTCCCAATCAAAACCCACTGGGCCTGTAAACCACTCGAATACACCTTCTGTTTGAGCATATGGGTACGTGACAGGAAATAATAAAATGTTAAAACAACTTCCGCAAAGAACACCATTGGCGCAGATCCTCTACAAATCATACAAGTTCTACAACAAAGCCACGACTCATGGGATTAGAGAAGAGCTAGCAGTAACTTTTTCAAAAATAGTTGCTATCGATTCTCATCATGTGTAACGAATGTTTGAACCTTACCAAGTATGGACGTGGAAATTATGGTCACAAAACAAACAGCTGGTAATTATTTTCTGATTCTTTACAGTTAACTGATCGTTGCTAAAAAATAATTATACGAAGGTTTAACTATTCTGAAATCCAAGTCATCAATTTTTAACTTTAAATTTGAATTTTAAAAAAATATTGGAAAATTTTAGTCACATACGACTCGGTTTATTTCCAAATCATTTAAATAGTCTGAAGCCATTACAATATTAAGCATATACATGTTATAGTATGTTAAATGTAATTAAAAGTATTATATCTACATGGCTAAAAGCATTATTGCTAAAGAATAGAAGAACTTTCATTAATTCTGGGAGGCGTAGGAAGAATCTTTCAAAATGTTTGGTTTAGCTCTGAAACGTTATAAATTGTTATATATAAATAAAACCTCTGAAAGCAACATATATTTTATTTATGTCCTGATGTACATTTCGATTGTAAAGCAAACATTTTCAGAGGAAATTACTACAAGACTATGTCAAATAATGTAAAGATGATTGCTGCACAAAAGAAATGTATGCTAAGATTTAAATAATACGTTTTGTGGTTGATGAGGATTTATCTATCTACCTATCTATTTCTCTCTCTCTCTCTCTCTCTCTCTCTCTCTCTCTCTCTATATATATATATATATATATATATATATATATATATATATGTATTTAATAAATTAAAAATATTTCAAAAACAAGAATACTTTTAATGAATATATTTATTCAAAGCTTTTCGCCGATTAAATAGTATCAGCATCTCCAGGAAAAAAATTATCTAATAAAATACTTTTACAAAATTTCACCATATCACATACTTACATATCACCATATTTAATTAAATTTACATATCACCGTATTTAATATATATATAATTTATATATAGATATATATAGATATATCTATATATATCTAATTATATATATATATATATATATATATATATATATATATAAAATTGATGTATGTGTGTATCTTACGGATGCCGAAACCACTAACAGAAGCTAATGAAAGTTGGAGCGATTGTTTAACATATTCCCAGGATGGTTCTCGTGGAGTTTGGTGCAGATTCATCCACAGCGCTCCGCCTCAGACACTTAGTTCAGTATACAGCCTTTAAAGTGCCTAATTTAAAATGTATATGTATACCATCGCTACCTAATTAATTTAAAAATTATAAACATAGTGTCAAAATAAAATACATTATTAATTATTTTAAATAGTTTAAAATTGCTAAATTATATGTACAAATATGATTGATTACATATTAAATATTATATTTTTGTGAATAGTTTAATAAATTAATAAATATGGCAGCTTCGTCAAAAACATTGGATATTAAAAACTACAAAACTAAAGTTAACCGAAAAACAAATAGATTCAACTTTCATCAAACTTGTATCTAACAACATCCAAAACATTCAAGCCGTTGTTGGGAAGATGTTTGAAAATATAAAGACTTCAACAAACCAGACTGCCTTTTCGAACGTGAATTTTAGCTAAAAAAATGACAAAGTGAACAGGCTAAATCAGCTAATTCAATTGAAATTATCCGGAGAAATAATTAAACACAAATTAATCGACGCAGTAATGGATATAGAGCAAGTAGTCAACTATCCAGTCGAATTCCTAAACTCAACGGAGCCACAAGGAATGCCACCACACTTATTGACATTAAAAGTAGACCCGATAACACTCTTGTGAAATTTGAAATATCACAGCTGTGTAACGGAACCAGACTGACAACTATAAACTGACACACAACTTAATCGAGGCAGAAATCATAAGTGGCAATTTCAAAGGAGAGGTGGTCTTAATTCCACAAATACCGATGATTTCATCCGATTTACTCTTCTATTTCAAACGACAATGATTCACTTTGCGTATTGCATTCGCATTAACCATGAACAACAATCAACAACAACCAAATATTGTTGGCATAGACACAATCAATGAACATTGATAGAATAAATTTGGAACATTCGTGCTTTTCTCGCGGACTAATATATGTTGCGTGCTCACGTGCAGGAACACCCAAAAATTATATGTTTATACGTCTAATGAAATGACAAAAAAACATTGCCTATTCTCTAGCAAGAAATATAATTATTTACAATAGGTTTGATTTGCTTTTCGTATTGGAAAATTAATTATTAATTTTCCATTATAAAATTATGATTTCGGGAGCAGCGACGTGTGCCGGTGACCTCACACGAAATAGTTTGATGAATTCGGATGTTCGGTTTTCATAAATTATTACTTTGAACGTGAAATTGAATTTAAAATACTTGAAAATTTAATTTAGTCATACTTAGAAGTAGCAATAAAAAAATGAAAATAGAAAGAACCCTTTTTTTCAAAAGAATTATTTTTAAAATTTATATTTGAGGTTTATATAAATTTTTGGTATATTAGATTTTTCCTGCCGTTGCGCCCAAAGTAATCCTAATTAAAGCCTATTTAGTTTGTATAAAGGCTGCAGGAAAGGCAAGAATAGGGTTGCGCTACAATTAGGAAGGTTGTAAAGCCCAAAGGCTAAAGAACAAAGTGTTTACATTTCATTACAAGTCCCACTCCTGTCGCCCACTGTCGTCTCTTTCTGTTGGAATAAAGTCGTCACAACGTCCAACAGTGCTGTTCCGATGTTAATACTGGATGTATTGTTGGCGCAAAACGTCTTGCGTTCAGTTACATTGGTAAAGCAACTCTACTGGAGAGGAAAAGTGTGTTAAAACCTCGTTTAAAGAAATATAAATGTTATCAACTTATGACTTACCCATCTTAAAATAGCGACTTTACACATAGCGTACAAAATTTTTTAAGCGACAATTTCATTCAAATTTGTTAAATTTTCTTTAATAGTAAATGAGCAATATTTGTTTGATAGATTATTTTTAGAATAAAGGTACTCACTATAGTTGTGTGTGTGTGTGTGTGTGTGTGTGTCTATTCACGTTTTTTGAAGAATCTTGTTAGACTTTTAAAAGCTTCAGTCTTATAAAAAGCTTGAAGAAGATATTCATGTAATTAATAATCTCTCAATAGTCAACTCGCAAAACTACCAAGTATGAGACTTGTTTAAGAATACTAAAGTGTAAATGGTAACTGAATAAAAAAGAAGAGAGTGTCGTTACACTAGATATAGATTTATATGTATTTTTGTGAGTGTGTGTGTGTGTCTATTCAAGTTTTTAGAAGAATCTTGTTAGACTTTTAAAAGCTTCAGTCTAATAAAATGCTTGTAAAAGATATTCATGTAATTAATAATCTCTCAATAGTCGACTCGCAAAACCACCAAGTATGAGACTTGTTTGAGTATACTAAAGTGTAAATGATAACTGAATAAAAGAAGACAGTGTCGTTAAACTAGATATAGGTTAATATGTGTTTGTGTGATTGTGTGTGTCTATTCACGTTTTTAGAAGAGTCTCATTATACTTTTAAAAGCTTCAGTATTTTAAAAAGCTAGAAAATTACATGCATGTAAGTAAGGTACTTGTTTGAGTAGGGGCTATATTAAAGTTTACATTATAACCGAATATAAGTAAACAAAGTCGTTAAATATATAGATTTATAAATGTTTGTTTGTTTTTGTGTGTATGTGTGTGTGTGTGTGTGTGTGTGTGTGTGTGTGTGTGTGTGTGTGTGTGTGTGTGTGTGTGTATGTGTGTGTGTGTGTGTGTGTGTGTGTGTGTGTGTGTGTGTATTCACGTTTCTAGAAGAATCTTATTTGACTATTAAAAGCTTCATTCTTGTACAAAGCTTTAAAATGGTATTCATGTAATTAAAAACCTTTCAAAAATCGACTCGAATATATACCAAGTAAGACACTTGTTTGAGTATATTAAAGTGTTCATGATAACCGAATATAGGAACAAACTCGTTAAATTAAATATACATTTATATATGTTTGTAGGTGTGTGTGTGTGTGTCTCAAGAGTTTTATAAACTAACAGCTAAAGCAACACTTACTGACACAGACCTATATGATATGTCACAACGATATCAACTTATCACAGTACAATTAAAATTGCAACAATTAACTACATATAATTATGTGGTTATCTCATCTAACACTCCATACATAATATTATTTTTATATTTAACGTGCATTTTTGTTCTTCTATCCTGTATGCCAAGGATCCTATATTGGATCTTATTCAATAACTACTGAATTTGTAAGTACGTCAAGAAAGTAATACTTACCAAGAAAAAACAAGAGAGGGACAGAGAGAGCATTATGAAACTATGAAATGTAGATAAAATTGTGTTTACAAACTTTTAAGTATTCACAGAAAACTGTTGTATTTAGCTGCAGCTGTTGCTAGATTTCCATGTTTTACAGAACATGGCGAGCTAGAGATAGTGCTGTAAATTTAATTATTGCACCTGACGAGTTTCACTTGAATAGCAACGGATCAAAGCTGGGATGCAATTACAAGTAATAAGAGTCTTTATTGGAATTTGTTTCGGGAGTAGTTTTTCGTAGAGTTTAAAAAAAATATCTTTTGAATATAAATCAATATTCTATTATTCGGTTTTTGTTAGTATTGCACTTAACTGGCAAATTTGAAAGAATATTTAAATACTACGTTAGTCATATATTTCGCTTCTTAATATTACCCATTTCTTTTATTGTATAGAGAAACATTAATAAGACAAAATAAAATAAATTTGTTTGATGTTCTAACATGCTAAATATTATTTTGCAAATATTTAAGCATGTTGCATGGTTATTTGGTTTATTTTAACTTGCGTAAAACGCTCTAATTTAACCTTGGATTTACCATTAGACTGTGTTTAGAGAAAGAGCTATAATTAGGTTCCTTGGTAGCCAACAAAATGCATCTATCAGGGTGAATAAGGGTGGGAATTCAGTTAACTCAAGTGCGGGCGTTTTTGTGCGTCTGTCTTACATCTGCTGGGAGGCGAAAGACAGGAATAGGGTGCATTCGTTTAAAATTCCTTATGTTGAAGGCCTGATAACGCTTTTAATAATCCCTTTTAAAATTTATATGGAAATGTCTTAGTTTTAATAAGCTGCTTTTATATTTACATTTCTTTTCCAAATTCATTATGTTAAAACGCAAGGGCGATTGATATTTTATTTCGCAAATAAGCCGTGGATGTTTAAGTGATTGCCAAAATATGAAGAAAATTTAATTTGCCTAAACATTTCATTAGATTCAGTAGACCTCTATACATACAAAAATAACGAGTATACATCTTGATTTAACGTTGTCTAGCAATTTCTAAATGTTGTAAACTTTTTTAAATAATTATTTTTAGAATTAATAAGTATAGTTTTAAGTAAGAATTATTCTAATTTAATGTCTGTTATTAACTATTAATTTTATATAGGCTAATGTCAGATCACAGACAATTTTGTTTTTTTAAACACTCAAAGTTTCGAATTTCTTTCCGTTATGTAATGCTATGTATTTTATATATCTTAAGTTATGTTGTATAATTGTTTAGTTTAAAACATTTTGACTTGTAAATGGATATTTCTTAAGAGTTTTGTAAACTGTGGATTTTTGTTTTATATAATGATACTGCTTTATATATTGCTATGTATTTCATATATCGTAAGTTATGTTGTATAATTGTTTAATCAAAAAGTTTTGACTTGTAAATGAAAATTTCTTAAGAGGTTTGTAAACTGTTGATTTTTGTTTTATTTAAAGAAACTGCTTTATATATTGTTATGTATTTTATATATCGTGAATAATGTTGTATAACTGTTTAATTAAAAACATGTTGACTTGTAAATGGATATTGTTTAAGAATTTTGTAAACTGTTGATTTTTGTTTTATATAATAAAACTGTTCCATATAATGTTATGTGTTTTATTTATCGTAACTTATGTTGCAAATTTGTTTAAATAAAAATGCTTTGACTTCTAAATGGATATTTTTTAAGAGTTTGTAAACTGTTGATTTTTGTTTTGTATAATGAAACAATTTTATATATTGTTATGTAATGTATATATCCTAAATTATGTTGTATAATTGTTTAATGAAAAAAGTATAGACTTTTGAATGGTTATTTTATAAGAGTTTTGTAAACTGTTGATCGTTGTTTTATATAATGAAACTGCTTTATATATTGTTATGTATTTTATATATCGTAAGTTATGTTGTATAATTGTTTAATTAAAAATGTTTTGACTTTTAAATGGATATTGTTTGAGTTTTGTAAACTGTTGATTTTTGTTTTATACAATAAAACTGTTATATATAATGGTTTGTATTTTATATATCGTAAGTTATATTGTATAATTGATTAGTTAAAAACTTGTTGACTTCTAAAAGGATATTTATTAAGAGTTTTGTTAACGTTTGATGTTTGTTTTTATATAATAAAACTGTTTTATATAATGTTATTAATTTTATGTATCGTAAGTTATATTGTATAATTTTAGTTGAAAACTTGTTGACTTCTAAATGGATATTTATTAAGAGTTTTGTTAACGTTTGATTTTTGTTTTTATATAATAAAACTGTTTTATATAGTGTTATTAATTTTATGTATCGTAAGTTATATTGTATAATTGATTAGTTGAAAACTTGTTGACTTCTAAATGGATATTTATTAAGAGTTTTGTTAACGTTAGATTTTTGTTTTTATATAATAAAACTGTTTTATATAATGTTATTAATTTTATGTATCGTAAGTTATGTTTTATAATTGTTTAATTAAAACTAGCTAACTAATTTGAAAAGTAATTTCGGAATGAAATTTGAAACATTGATTGTTTAAAAAAGCAAAATTTGTCTGTGATCTGTCACTAGCCTATTTAAAAAAATAGAATTATTTATTATTTTTCAAATTAAATCTTTTTAAAAATTCAAAATGTGAATAAAATCTAACCTGCCTTTTAAAATTCACAACAGTTTGGATAGACAGCGAGACTGCTGGAGTCGATTCGTTAGATAGAATTGTGGCTGGTGATCGTTCTGTAAAACGCGTCAACAGAAATAATGAGGCAATGCGTGCAATAGCAGTTAAATGTTTAACTCGTAAATATGATTTTTAAAATTCAACAGTTGGATTAGACCAATCCGCGAACTAACAATGATGGAGCTGGCATTCTATCAAAATATACGCAGTGCTTTCAAATGCGCTCTACTCTTCTTGTGCATATAAACATTCACGCAGTAGGGACGCACATTGTAATCCACATAGGCTCGCACATAAGCATATAAATGAGTGTAAGTGCATGCGTTCTTCAAAGATTACATCATTTTAGAAACAGTTCCACTTACCTTTAGTTTAGCATCAAAATTGCATAATTTACGGTAAATTCAGTTAAGAAGCAATGCATTAAAGATTTGTATAATTTATGTTCAAGTGTAAATGCTGGGTAACTCTGTAAAAACGCTGATTTTTATAACACAAAACTCTTGAAATCTACTAAGAAATTTTCGTAATTAACTTTTAGAAAGCCACTTGTCTGAAATAATTATTCGTAAAAAGGTATCACAGTTGAAAGCAATAAGTATTTAGAGCAGAACCTTGATTTACTGTAAACAAGAAAATCCCTGTCTATCAAACAAATAAAGCAGGGAAAAATCTTTCCTACCAAATAACCTCGATTTTTAAAAAATTTTTTTATTTAGATTTGTTCATATTGTAAAACATTATTGAAGATAAAAGTTAGTGCTCCTCCCTTGTTACGTGTATGGGAAAATTTAAACATGAAATTGTCAGAGAAGGTACTTGTTAACAAGGCACTTAGCAGTTCTTCGAAAAGAGCTGATAATATTTGAGGTGAATTTTAAATTCAACAACAGTTCTTCAGTTGCTATAGAAAACTTACTTCCTGTACTTGCAATATGTCAGAAAACAAACATTAAATACACAAATCTCAATAGAATAATGAACCGCTGAAGGTGATGTCTTGGCTAAATCATGAAAGTGAACAATATAAATGAAACTATAAATACAAAGGAATAACATACAAATATATCACTGATTTAAAAAAATATGTATTTAGTAAGTGACAAGCAACGAAGGAATATCTGAAAACTTGAAATTTATAAACAGTTAAAAACAAAATGTTAATTGCGAATATTTTCATGTCATGTTCAACAATTACTTTATT
This sequence comes from Prosapia bicincta, assembly GCA_036971475.1. Taxonomy (NCBI): domain Eukaryota; kingdom Metazoa; phylum Arthropoda; class Insecta; order Hemiptera; family Cercopidae; genus Prosapia; species Prosapia bicincta. Next base: position 215,510,560 of record JBAIZL010000005.1, read on the forward strand.
ATTTACGTTAAAGTAAATTGAATTTGTCTCGTTCAGAACTCCCACAGCAAGAGAAATAAAGAAATATAACCTATGCGTTAAGACAGTTGTTCTACCACATAACCTATAACATACAATCAGCTGTTTTATGAAATCATATGTTATCACTTATTTTGCAAATGATAAGAAATAACTATATTGCATACCTTGCCCTTTTTTAAAAAGTTTTTCTCCGATGTAAAACTAAAATATTTCATTATTAAATTGAAGTAATAAATTAATATTTGAAAAACTATATTAACATCAAGGGTCATCCACTTAAAAAAATATGTTTGAACTTAAGTGGATGAATAAAGAGTACCTTACCAACGATTGAAAACTTTATTATATATATATATATATATATATATATATATATATATATAACTTTATATATATATATATATAAATATATATATATATATATATATATCGCAATATGTATTCTTGTGAATTAATAAAGAACCAAGTCAAAATACAAATACAAGGATTATAATTGAATTTACAATTCAAAGCTTTTCGTTGGCTAACATTACCAACATCATCAGGAATATTAAACAATTCGAATTGTTTAATATTCCTGATGATGTTGGTACTGTTAGCCAACGAAAAGCATTGAATTGTAAATTCAATTATAATTATTGTATTTGTATTTTGACTTAGTTCTTTATATATATATATATATATATATATATATATATATATATATATATATATATATGTATGTATATATTAAATATGGCGATATGTTTTCTTGTATATAATAAATTTAAAATATTTTAAAAACAAGAAGACGAAAACAAGAAAATATTCGCAGTTCAGTTCCTAGTTTTCTTTCAGTTCTTTAATTTACTATAAAAACACTGTAAACTTTTAGAAAATTTGTGTTATCGAACTTTCAAATAGTTTATTAGACACAAACACTTCTATATACCTAAAGACACAATTATTATAGAATATACTTGCTTCGAAAGGCATGGATATTATAAAAACAGGGGTGGGGCTACTAACAGCAGGCAGTAAGTTAAGATGCAGGGCAGGAGCAGAAACAGAGAAGCCACGGCCGTAGTAATGAGAAATATCTTGTCGTCGACGATGCAGAATTCTTCAGACACCATTATTAAAAATTCTGCTAAGCTATACACATCTGGCATTGAAAAGAGCTGTAGTTATTTGTATGTAAAAATAAAGCACCAACTTTTAGACCATTGAAATAATTTGGTGTTATAAAATAAATTGATTTATCTGTAAGACTAGTAGTGCTTTTAATGTTTAAAATATTATAACAAAATGAAATAAAATAATTTCAAGTTATTGTAGATATTATATTGTATATAAGTATGATATACTCGTATTTATAGTGTTAGCTTATGAGAACATTTGCCAATGGAAAATACCAAAAACCCACCATCGAAACCCCTAATAAACATTATTTCGTTCAGACTAGTTTCAGCAACAATGTCGACTTTCTCAGTGATGCTGTTATATTAACATAATTTATTCACCCAAAAATTTAAATAATCGTCGATATCGTGCGCAGTAACAAGCAAATAAGTTAAATAAGCCAAATAACATAGCAATCAAAATATCCTCAGTAATTACAATCTCTCTCTGCTCAGCAGAGTTAATTTTGTACTTTATTCAGGTAGATGATGAAGGTGACTAGGTCGCCAAAACTAGTCCGGATTCATAATCTCGTGTTTATTGAGAGTTTTAGGTTTATTATTTACATTTGATAATTATAATAATATAGGAAATTATTAGGTTCTGCAAATATTTTTCATGAAATTTCGGCATAAGTTTTATTTAGTAAATTACACAATAATATTTTAGTATTTTCTAAATAAATATCATTTTAGTATTTTAAATATATAAATCACCATTCTTGCGTCACAGATGTCTTCGTCTAAACAATAAAAGGATATGACCTTTAAAGAAGGGACTGAAGTCCTTGCTGTCTTTGTAGAGCTTTTACTTTTTTGACCATTAAAACATATTTTATAAAATACAGTAAACTCCCGATTATCCGTGGGCGGAAAAACCGGTTTGCGGATTATCCGGGGTCTGCCATTGTTTTACAAATATCCTATTTTTATTCCAATCAGATTCATGTGTTAAAAATTTCCAAACGGTGAATTACGACGTAAATACATATAACGCTTAATAGAAGGTAAGATGAAGGGAATAGATATGTAAATATGTACGTACTAATTTTTACATTGAAAGGGAAGCATCCCGACGCGGGCCAGCGAAATAAAAGGGGCGAGCAGACTACTGTATATAAGAGACAATGACAAAATGCTTGGACGCCCGAAAACTTAATGTGTATCATAAGATTGTAAACAAATGTCAACTAATCTCAGCTATAAATAGTCTAGGACGTGACATATGCATTATCCATGTCTGTCATATACATTATCGATCTTTATGGCTTTGTGACACCTGAAACAAGTAGACCCTGTGCGACAAAATGGTTTTCATGACATTAGATCGTACATTAAAGCTAAATCAGTGCTCACAAAAAAAAGACGTAAGTGACAGATTTTTTTTTTGTTAAAAAGTGAAAGTATTATGTGTAAAGGAAATTACATATGTACATGCATACTTACTTTTGGCATATACTTATGTACGTATTGTAAATAGTTAGACATATAAATGTACATGTTATAATCCGTCAAATACATCGATATTTTAAATTATTTTCTTTATTTATTTTGTCCTCTGAAGACTATTTGTGAATTGCATTAACCGGGGTCATTATTTGTGTAACTTATGGTATAATAATCGATTATCGATCGTTTTGCGTATTCTTTGGTCAAAGCGGATTATCTGGGGAATTCGTTATCTGGCGTTGCCGGGCCAACCTATTCCACGGATAATCGGGAGTTTACTGTATAATACTTTCATCTTTTTTAATATAATTATTAATTATATAATATTCTCAAAATTTCGTTTATGTTTCCTTTCACTTCACTCTTGCAACATGACCATGATAATGCATTTTATTTTTCTACTAGATTTAATAATTTATTGCAGGTCCCTAAGGTTTATTGGTGCTTTCCAAAATAAATAAATAGAGTATCTACGAAAGCAAATTAATGAAAATAATTTATCAATATTTAAGAGTTTATAATCAACAAATAACTGCTCAGGGGGAGAAAGACATACTATATTTAGAAATAGTGTGTCAAGTTTAAAATAAAATATGTCTTTAGTAATTAAAATTAAAATTTAAAACAATTAGACCATAATAGCACTAAATCACAAATTTATGGCGGCAAATAACTACAACACGAATATTTGAAAACCTGGACCATGATTACACTCTCTGGCCTCACATTTGTGTTACATTCAAACATCTCAGACGCACGGTGTACCATCAAAGGATGTTCTGGGATGGAATATTTTATAATATTTCTTAACAATATGAGACGATGAAGATGGAAAGCAGGTCGTATTCCCTGATGGCAGAACAAATGTTTACTACAAAGGAATTGTAGGCCTTGAGAAAAAATGGAAATTTTTCTCGAGAAGTGCTTTGCTAGATCCTTGAATAATTATAAGACGCAATTATATATATGTAGTGTGTAAATATGTATTTCAAAATAATTTATTTTATAGAGGCAAGGCAAATAAATACAGGTAACTTGCTGAAAGGTATATTTTATATGTGGCCTTGTGTTTATTTATGTGTGTGTGTGTGTGTGTGTGTGTGTCTGTATGCGTGTATTTGTCTGTGTGCATGTGAATGCGCTCACTTGTGCGCGCGCGCGAGTGTGTGTGTGTGTGTGTGTGTGTGTGTGTGTTTGGATGCGCAATCGTGTGGATTGGAGTGCTATCCGTCCGTGTGCACGCGAGTTTAAGTGTGTATAAGTGCGCAGGCGCGCGAGTGTTTGTGTGTGTGTATGTGTGTGTGTGTGTGTGTGTGTGTGTGTGTGTAGGTGGATGCGTGATCGTGTGGATTGGTGTGCTCTCCGTCCGTGTGCACGCGGGTTCGAGTGTGGATAAGTGTGTGCACGGGTGTGTAAGTGTCTTGAGATGGATATAGCATGCCTTACTGAAAGGTGAATAGTTATTAGGAATCAAAATTACATATTTACTGTAGTCAAGCAGTTTCAACCTTACTGGGGTTTATGAAAATTTGGTTTTGACAGATTTTATCATATTCTTTTACACAAAAAGTATATTTTAATTCATCAGGATAGATAGTTAGTGACCTCAAAATCTTACAGAGTACGAAAACTATTAGCTCAGTAAATTGAGCCATCTGTCAATATGAATCTAAGTGGTACCTGATGTATTACTTTTTTGTTTACATTCTGAATATTATTTGAGAATTTAATTACAGCAATAACTATTTTCAACTCAGGTGATTAGAAGATATGAGGTAAAGAGAAGAACTCATTAACTTGTCAGTAACGTAACAGCAACTACTAGACGTCACCAACTTGTTCTGACATCTTGTAAAATTAATTGGCATATGAGTGTGCTGTCGCAGTAACCATATGTGGCTCCTAGCTTTATAATTAGCTATCACCCCCGACGCGGCTTCAACCGCGCAAGTTTAAAGTTGTCACACTTTACAGAGCCTTTATCATGATAGCTGATAGTAATTAATGAATATGCATAGTAATATATAGGGATTATTTATTCTTGATTCATTGAAATTAGAAACAAGTAGATTATTGTAAAAATTAATTTATTAAATCTGTTTAAAAAAATCTATAAATAAAATGTTATTATACTAATAATATATTTTTCCTCAAATACCGAATGATACCCTTTTCTCAAATTTATTACATTTAAAAAAATATTTTTAATGCATATTGCTCCATCTGAAGAAGGTCTAAATATGAGCAAATGAGTTTTAAATGTATGAAATATTATAAAAATTAGTAATTAAGTAACTTATGTTTTTTTATGAAAAAATAGGCAAAAAGATTTAATATACGTGTAAGATATTTTAATTTTAACTTTCGCTGATTCTTTGATTATCTCAAAACCTATTTATGTACAACATGATGGTTCTTCCATTTGGAGCTGGAATAACTAACTTACTGGAAAAGCTTACTCTAGAACATGCAACATAAAGTTGTCATTTCTCAAATAAATTCCAGCTTCTTTTAATGACTGTCATTTGTTAATTCTCATAGCAAAGCAATATATACCTAGAAATTGGATTCTTTTGAATTTGAAAGGTTATTCAGATTGAATTAGTGGTATAAAAATAAACTTGTGAATTTAGGTGTTTATTTATTATATTTTAGTTATTTAGTTTACCTTCTAATTTCTAAATTGTCTTTAAAGTTTAATCGTCCTCCTCTCTTACTACAATGTATATTTAATTTCACTGATACTTTGACTATCCCAAAACATTCTTGTATACGTCATTAGTGATTTCCCATCTGAAGCTAGAATCACTAAACTACAGGAAGAGCTTACTCTAGAACCTAGAACATTAGATTGTCCATGTGAGAAACAGTCATATTTCAAATCAAGTCCGGGTCTATGATTTTAGCTTTACAGTTAAGGAATGTCATGTTAACTCTACGTAAACCTAATTTAATATTTTTACACCTGACCCAATAGTCGTCCTTTTATACGTATGAATATTCAATTCGAACAGAAATTAAAAGTATAAAAAAATTTGGCAAAGCATATTGTTTTTCTTTAATTTACACAACATTATTTAATTTGCTTTACATCATATCTAACCAACGTACTCATGGTCACTGAAAAAAAACCATACAATCAAATATTACGTTAACACTAAAAAATAAGAATTCCTGTTTATTAATTTACTTTAATTTAGTAACATTTATTAGAATA
>JBAIZL010000005.1:215521406-215578906 GCA_036971475.1 Prosapia bicincta
GATTTAAATCATAACAGCTCAATGGTTTTCATATTTCTGTTGATAGAATTTTGATCTTCATATTACACTGATTTGAATTTGGAAGAAATAAGAGACTTTTCATTTCTATGAAAACTATTTTGTAATTGTGTATGGAGATTTCAAAATATCAAAGATTCAATGTGTTTACTATTCTTTATAAATTTTTGAAATCAAATTAATGAATAAGTAGTTTTATTAGCTGAATAAAGAACAACATATTTGAATCAAGAACTACATAACCTACTATGAAACTGCATTAGCTGAGTAAATAAATAAATAATCTGAATAAACTACTACATTAGCTGAATAAAGAACAACATATTTGAATCAAGAATTACATATATGACTAAAAAACTGCATTAGCTGAGTAAAGAAATACATCATCTGAATAAATTACTACATTAGCTGAATAAAAACTGCATTATCTGAATAAATAACAACACTAGATGAATAAGAACTACATCAGCTGATTTAAGAAAAACAGAAAACTAAAATACACAATAATTAAATTTTATTAGATCCAAAAACGTTAACGAAATAATATTTGTAAGGATTTAAAACCAATATATATATATATATATGTATGTATGTATGTATGTATGTATGGAAAGGTTGTGAAAAACCCTATTTAAAGACAAAACGTTATATTTCAAGAATAAATTAGTAAATAGAAAATAAAACATTACATAAGAACAAGACCTTCACTATCATTTCTTTACGTCTTTAAATGTTATGTTCCTTATTTGTAATATTTTAAAAATATATGAAGAAAATTATATACACCAAGATTGCATTTGTAGCTTCATACGAAATGAGTAAAAGCAAATTTTGTAGAATCGTAGGAAGAAAATTAAAGTCCATGATTAGTAAAGAGAGAATAAATAATCATAATTGGAAAATATTTTAACTAATTTGTGATTTCAAAAAATTAGGTAAGATGAATAAAAAGCTACACTACCTGTATAAATAACTAAGTGTAGGTAGTGGGCTGAATAAAGAACAACGTATTTGAATCAAGAACTATATAGAAACTGCGGTGAGTAAAGACATACATCAGCTGAATAAACTTCTACGTCAGCTGAATAAAAACTGAATTTTCTGAATAAGGAACTACACTCGATGAATAAAGAACTACATGAGGTGATTTAAGAAAAACAGAAAACATAAATAAACAACTGCTAAGTTTTATTAGGTACATGAAAGTTAACGAAATAATATTTGTAAGGATATAAAACCAATATATATATATATGACACCGTTGTAAAAAACATATCTAACAGTATTTTGTAGCTCAAATTCTCAGAAAGTATTTAATTCACCACTTTTGTTTCTGTTCCATCACTGACCTTGATTATATAACAGAAAAACCAAATGCTATTGTCATTTATATCGAAAATAAGTTGGACAGGACACTGCCAGATGTGCCTGAATAGTCAATGCAAAAACACCAGATCCTACTCTGTGGCGTTCTAATGTTAAATGTGACGGGTTTTTATTGTTCCGTCTCAAACCACAAATGTCGAAATAAAAAACATGCATATCTCGGTTTGATACTGTACACAACCAGCTTAGGAACATTTTTTTAATACTTACCATAAAAAAATCATATCTTAATTAATCTACTAATTAATCATACCATTAAACACACCTATTATTCAATTCCTTCTATTAGTTCACCCTTTCCCTAATCATACTCGTACCTCGTACAAATTTGTCATTTTTTTTAATTCTTTCATTAAAATTCAAACACAATTTTTCTAATGTGTTTTTGATGACACTTCGTGGTAATACATTTAAAAAATAATAATAATTCAATAAATAAATTTATTGAATCCATTTTAGTTTTATATTGGAGAAATACTATCCAGCAAAAGATGAAAGGTATGCAGTAAGGTTATTTTCTTCCATTTGGCTTAAAATAAGTGATAACATATGATTCCATAAAACAGCAGAGATTGTATAGGTAATGTAATAGAATAACTATTTTAACGAATAGATGATGTTACTTTATTTTTATTATTTCTAATTATATAATAAAAAGTAACTAAAATAAATTTTGTCTTTGTAGACTTCAGAGGGAGTTTACTTAAAAAAACCTTGTGTTTATGTTACTTATTAGTATTCTGGTCACGTAACTCCTGATTATAGAAACAACAACATATGTAAAATGTCTATCTAATTTTCTCTGAACTGACTATCGATAAAAAAGAAGTTTAAAATCTAGGGAGAAATTAAATAACATTAGAACTGAAAATAATTTAAATTTATTCAAAAGATTTAGATTACATAACACCTAAACCTTTCGAAGGGTTATTTCTATAGTTTTTTTTTAATTTTCACCCTAAACACTCATACTAAAATATTTATTAAATTACCCTTAATACTGATAAAAAATTAAAAATACAAAGCACATTCACCCCTAATAATTACTAAAACAAAACAAAGCAAAATTATTGCATTTTAAATAAATCCCGAATCAGCTACTTCCTTAGACTAAGTAGTTAAAACATTATGTGAAATCACAAAAGCTCTACATAAAACAGATAACAAAAAAATATTTAAGCAATTTCTACACGAATGAACAATGAAAATGTTTTCTTTAGTTCCTATTTATTTTATAATTATAATTAGTCACGTATATCCATGTGTCAAAATAACAATACTAAGTAGCAAATTAGAAAGCGAATTTCCTTGCAATTATTAGTTTTCCTTTCTATGTATGGTGTTAGACTATTATTTTTATTGGTTACTATTTATATGATTAGATTTCATCGCTTGCATTGTGTTTTAGTTTCTTTTCGCTTTCCTTTCTGTAATAAACTGTAATAAGATCACTTGTCATCCACTATAAGTATACAAAAATGTATTTGAACTTGAGTGCATGAATAAAAAGCGTATTTTATTAACAACTGAAAATTTTCACAAGATATATATTAGGAGAGTGTAATCTAATAGACGTAATTTAATAACTCTTCAACCACTTTATATTAATTCAGATAAATAATAATTTGGGCTCAAATTTGTACATACTTTCCGTCATATTTAAAATTTAATTTATTATGCTCACTTTAAGATACAGTTAGTTTTAATTTTTCTCTATTTGATTTGCTAAAAATGTAACTTTTAATTATTTTTAAAACAAGTATTTAGGAATTACAATTGTCTTATTTTACTAGTGTAGTTTTAATGATGAAGGATAATTGTCTCCCATGTTTGATAGATCTCTCTGATCTCCTACATTACTCTTGATCCAGTTTAACCTGATTCATTTTTATTGCAAGTTTGGATATCGGGGTTTCTTGAAAAAAATCAAATCTTGATTTCCTTTGTCAGAGTAAACACGAGGCAGCAACTGGTAAGATAAAAGTTTAAAGCGTCATCTGGCAAGACCATTCCGATTTTGTTTTTACATTTTGATACATAATGTTACATAACTACTTGGGGCAACTGTGGCGTGTTTTTTTAATTATAAATTAATTAATAAAATCCCTTGAAACACAAAAAGGTTGTATTTATGTCTTAATGTACATTTTGATTGTAAAGCAATCATCTTTGGAGGAAATAACTACAAGCCTAGCTCTAGTATTTGAGACTACTATGGGCCTTAGAGTTAGTCTTGTGGTAATTTCCTCTAAAGATGATTGCTTTACAATCAAAATGTACATCAGGACATAAATAAAACTTTTTTGTGATTTTTAAATAGCCTTACATGTTCCCCCAATCAGTCGTACTGTAAGGCAATGGGAAAAATTGCCTTAGAAAAACGTGATCTCTTACTTAAAAAATATTACTGTGCGTGCAGATTTTTTGATCAAATTCTTTAAACAAAATAAACATAAAAGCCTAGATTCATGACAGCATTGGTTTATAACCACCCCCACTAACAGAAATAACTCATTATCATCATCCTAATTTATTTTCTAGTCTAAATATCTAGTCAGCATCCAAACATTTGTTGGATGTTCGTGAAGATATTAACATAAGAGAGTAAATCTGAAAATAGAAACCTCCCAATTTGGACCTTCTATAAGTAAATCTCTAGGCAAAGCAATCAGCAACATTATTGCCAACAAGCAAATATTCGGAGAGTTCTAAATTCTTTTCATTATTTTCCCTCGTGATCAATTGCCCAACTTTGTAAAACTTTTTCTACATATTTTAAATGTAAACCTTCGCATCAAATCATAGCACTATCTCAACATTGTATATTATTTGTGTTTTAGGTAGTCGGGTACAAGTGGCAGTCTACAAGTAAGTAAGAATGTTCGATACTTTAACCTTATTTTTTTCAAGTTCACTTCCAGGATTTTTTCAAAAATATCTAATCTACACTACTATTTGTCTGGTACCAGCTTTGCCTGTTTTAAACTTAATTATGGGCTTAACACAAATCAATGGGTATCGGGAGCTAACGTATGTGTGTGTGTGTGTTTAGCGGTACTCATGAAAGAAAGAAACTCTTTCACCTCCAACGTATAAATACTACAGTGTAAAACTTCAATAGAATAAACCTCTGAAAACGTTGTGAAGATAAAATGCTATACGAACTTCTGTTTGTGATAATTGCACCCAAAAGGAAATGTTTCTTCAGCGCAGACGGAGTTATTATCCGACGGATTTGTTATCCAAGACAAACAACACTGGCAGGCGTGCTTAATTAGGTTTATTCCAGCTCTTGCCTGCGAACGAGACATCTCACTTAATATCTCCGGAGTAAAACCCTATTTCCCGACACCTGATGCTCGATGCATTTTTTAAACGTTATTGAATGTTTCGATACTGTTTAACTAATACTCTTTATCACACCCACCCACACACACACACACACACACACACACACACACACACACACACACACACACACACACACACACACACACACACACACACACACACACACACACACACACACACACACACACACACACACACACACACACACACACACACACACACACACACACACACACACACACACACACACACACACACACACACACACACACACACACACACATACATACACACACACACACACACACATACACACACACACACACACACACACACACACACACATTCATACATACACACACACACACACACACAACCACATACAAACACACGCACACGCACACATTTATATATATACCCGGTATATACCCATATATACCCATATATATATATATATATATATATATATATATATATATATATATATACCCGGTGGTAAAGACCGTGACGTGACCTCTGCCGGGTTAAAGATAAATGGCCAATCAAAAAGAATGTATCAATTAATATTATTTAACATATTTAACTCATTCAATCATATAACTAGCCTTTTTTTCAGATGAAGCTTTTCGCCAACACATGCATGTGTAATATTGGCTTTACAAACAAGTATTATGTTCACCACACAACCTACACCCGATGACAGAATGCTTGAGTATCCCAAAGCGGGAATTGCAATTAATTGCTTTTAATTGTGCAAACAGTTGAACCTTGTGGATTCGAGTATAATCGGTCGCTTGTAACCACAAATCATAAATAACAACGGACAAGAGGTCAAAATCAATAAATTATACTTTAAAGCATTTCATTGACGAAGTCATCATCGCGAGTGACAATGGGTATAACAACTTGTTGAGATAAACTAATTCAATTATACTCTATAATCAATAATAATTTTGTAATGCAGCATGTAAGTTTTAATCAATGTCAATAATGTAAGCTAAGGAAACATTCAAACAATTTGAAATTGAACATTCTTTTTGACAAGCCATTTGTGTTACGAAATAAACGTGTATGAATCCATACATGTATAGTTTAAGATGGCATTTCCTTTGTTATACACTTTTTATTATTAATAAAAACGTTTCATGAACAGAAATATGACTAAGACAGGGTTTGACGCAAGTAGTGTTGGTGATATCAGAACTCTAGCATAACAACATTCACATAGGCAATATCTTTTTAAAATATGATTTTAAGAGTTTAAAATTGAAACAGCTGCTATTATCTGAAGCAACAAGCAGGTGCACTATCTGGTTGAGAAAACAAGGCTGGTCCAAAGGATAGATTTTTTTAACAAAACAAAGCAAATTAATTTTGTTCTTCTTACATACAAAAAGAAATTAATTTATTTTTTGTTATTTATAAGAAATAAAACTCAAAAAAGAAACTAAAAAATAAAAGTAATGAATCACTAGAGTTTAAGAAATTTTCAAAAATATTGCTTATGAGTTGGAAAATATTGTAAAATAAAATTTATAAACAAATTCATTTCATAAAACGTTTTAGCTAATAAATGTTTCAAGAGCATTCAATCAATTTATCATATTGAAACCACGAATAGCTTCGCACACGGGGAACAGCTAGAAAAATGTTACCGATCATCTTCGGCCCCACAGACCTTCGCCAATGCCACTCTAATAGCATTAAAGAGCTACGTATTATATCTGTGTTGCTTCATCCAATGCACTAAATATTGTATTAGCTTTATATATATGCTGAATCAGTTCAATGTTGTGTCTATACATATCCATATTGCATATATATATAAATATATATATATATATATATATATATATATATATATATATATATATATATATATATATATATATATATATTAAAAACAACATAGGTTATTCAAATACAAGAATATTTATTAATTTATATCCAAAGCTTTTTGTTGGTAAACAGTACCAACATTATCAGGAATGAAAATTACAATGTAATTACAATCGTATTTTATATTTATATATATATATATATATATATATATATATATATATATATATATATATATTCCTAATCTCTATTTAATTTACGAAAAAAATTGTTTTGGGACAACTCATGAATTTTATTATTGTATATTTTCAGGATTTCTGCATACAATATGCATTTAAAAGGGCCTACGATATATCTTTCTTCACGTTTATTCATTTTCTTATATATATATATATATATATATATATATATATATATATATATATATTTAAAGAATTATGTGATATATATATTTTATATAAAACCTTCATTTTATGAATATTTGTATTTGTATCTTTATTGATAATAAATTTATTTGCTTTATTATTTGTAAAATAAATGAATTTAACACTGGTAAATGCAAGCATTACGGGTTTAACTTCATATCTGTAAAAATAAATTTTGACAACTTGGTAAGACCAAACGAGGGTTGATAAAGGTCGTATTACCTTTCCTGACCTCCGTAGCGGTATATTGATAATTCGATGTACCAGGTTCTCAAGAAGGTTCTCCTACGGTAGTTCTGGATTTACTGATTGGAGTCTCATCTCGAGCAATGGGCGAATCGGTGGCCTGTCCATGCTTTTTAATATGGCCTTTTTGTTTCTATTTCTAACAACACTGAACGAGGTACCAAGCCCCATCTCGGGTTTGACACTATTCTAAGGTACGGGATTACCTATTTTGAGGTTCGATTTATGAAAGCTGTAGTTTCTCTCCAACATTAGCATATATATTTGTATTCTATGGGCGAAGTGATAAAAAGCGAGTGAATAGGTACCCTTCATCTACATTCTTCCACTTTCACCATTTTTAATTAATACATAGACATAATGACAATTACACTGTGAAATATTTTGCATGAATATGGTACTAGAGTTGAAAGTCTAGTGTAATCATTCCATCTGTCACTACATACCTTGAAGTATAATCTGGAATCGGGATTTGTGATTCTTGTCTTGTAAGTACTGGTACTGGAGCGAATCTGGTAAAATGATGGTTCAGCCTGTCTTCGGAAATGAGAATATTGAACTGATACTCACCGGAAATTAACTCTACGGTATTTGTAGCGATTCATTCTCTCTCACTAAGAGGGCTTTCGTGACTGGATGTTACAAATAATCCAACATTCAAATTCTAATAAAAACACCCCACTTTATATTCATCATTATTTCGTTACAGTTTCGTCAGGACCGGCCAGTTTGGGATCTATCTGGGGCTTAGGATAGTAAAGGATTATGGCATTGTAATGCGTCAAATAGTCCCGACGCAACAAGTAGCAGCAATGCATGGGAACCATATAAGTAGCAACACTTCGTAGTAATGTAAAGTAGTTACATCCGAAGCAAAATCTCGACTTTTAGTGCTGAGACATAGCCCCAAAAATTAGTGTCACACATAATACCGAGAATTAGACACTTCGTCATAAAACGTAGCAACAATGCATGGTCACGACACTTGAAGGCGATACATCACCCGATCGGAAGTTACAGCCGACGCAAAATCTCGACATTTAGTGCTGCGATATAGCCCCAATATTTAGGGTCATACATAATACCGAGAATTAGACACTTCGTCCCAAAAAGTAGCAACAATGCATGGCAACGACACTTGAAGGCGATACATGACACGGTCGGTAGATACTGACAACGTGGTTTAACAAACAGATTATCAAAACTCTCAACATTTATCTTCAACGTTAAGAGACAACATATAGTGCCTCTATTAAATTCTTTAAAAAATTAAATGTAATTGTCATAAATTCACAATAAGTCCTTTAAAATTAATGTCCACACAGCTCTAAAGCTATATATATACATATATATAAATCACTAAAATAGGAGGAAAATATTAATAAACCTAATAGTATGTACATCCATAAAAGCAATCCATTCATAAAAACATTCATAAAAGTACTACAGAATTCAATAAAAAGAGCTTGTAGTTCTCTACAAGTCATTGGATTCTAATTGGATGCAAATTACGTGCGGTTGAATCAATACAGTTCGGGTTATGGAAATTTCACATTATTAAATTTTACGAATGACTACCTTTCTATGTTTATTAGCAATTTTTCAAGAAAAATAAATTTTTCAAAATAAATAATAACGTTTACTACTTCATAAATACAAGATGAAATAACATTCAATCTTCCTATAAATTGGCCAAAGCCACAATTACTATATCTTGTCAATATCATGAATGAAGAAACTGTTACTTCCCAATTCACCAACAATACATTTACACAACCTTAAAGCTTTACAGAATAACACTATTGTGAGAGGAATTATATGCGCATATATTTGTATGGGTAAACTGCATCCCTATTGTACATCCAACTTTCTTCTGTCTATATATGTATTTTCTTAAACTTCCATGAATAATCCCTATGTTGGTATATGATTTAAAAACACAACTTAAAGAAATAATAGGTTCATTCAGAAAAATATATTAGTATAAAAAGAGTATATATATATATATATAACTATTGGTACTGTTTACCTACGTAAAACTTCAAATTGTATAATTCAATAAATTTATCTTCAATGTTAAAGTTCGATAATAATTATTCAATAAAAGTTATCAATATAATTGTTCATATTTCTATTTCTCTTATTTATTTTCATTGTTACACAAGAATACATATTTTGTTATATATTTACGTATACATATGTGTATATATATATATATATATATATATATATATATATATATATATATATATTTGTGTGTGTGTGTGTGTGTGTGTGTCTGTCTGTCTGTTTAGAGAGAGAGAGAGAGAGAAGGAGAGAAAACAGGGAGAGAGAGTGAGCGAAAGGTAGAGAAGGAGAGAGAGAATATGTAATGTCAATAGTAGAAAGAATGACAGTGGGGTTCTTACACTGTCAAAAATTTAACCAATAATCAAAAGCAACACTGTACAATATATATATATATGCGGATATATGTATACCATGAATGAGTATATACATATATATATATATATATATATATATATATATATATATATTAAATATGGTGATATGTTTTCTTGTAATATAGTTAATCAATTAAACATATTTCAAAAACAAGAGTTCTTTTAATCAATATATTTATTCAAATCTTTTCGCCGATGAAATAGTACCAGCATCTTCAGGAAAATAATAATCTAATAAAATATTTTCACAAAATTCTTAAATTTAAAAAAGAATTTTGTAAAAATATTTTATTATATAATAATTTTCCTGAAGATGCTGGCACTATTTTATCGGCGAAAAGCTTTGAATAAATATATTCATTAAAAGTATTCTTGTTTTCGAAATATCTTTAATTTATTAACTATATTACAAGAAAACATATCACCATATTTAATATGTATATATATATATATATATATATATATATATATATATATATATATATATATTGTATTTTTAAGATGAAATTTTACTTGATAAAATGTAAATGTATAATTATGTATAAAATGTGTATGTAACAAGCAGAAACCTTTCCATTACCACTCATTTTAGGAATTATAACACCTATGTTTTTAAGGAAACCAATATAATGAAACATATTTTTCCGTGTTTGTATACAGTAATGTTCCTATAGAGTTGGCGATGAAAGTTCATACTAAATAAATTTATATCTTTGATAACAGTTTCTGTCAGGCAGAGGCCAGTTCATCTTCCACAGAACAGTGAAATTATGTTTCTAAGGGTTTAAGATACTCGTATTAACATTACTTAGAACTGTGACTTTTAAATTTATCACTATTTTGACAATATTTGTTTGACAATATTACCAGCTGACCCTGCGGACGTCATATCGCCTAACATTCAATTAATGACGTGTTAACATAGGCTAATAAAAATGTGGTATTCGTAGTCGGTCTTAATTATAAATATTCAATTGGAATAGGAATAAAAAGCAACAATACGTTCCAAAATTTCATATTTATTGTAATGTACATCAATACTCAATTTACACTTAGATAATAACTAACAATGTACTTATGGTAACTGAAAAACCGCTATAGCAACTGTCACATATATATATATATATATATATATATATATATATATATATATATACACATATATATATATATATATATATATATATATATATATATATATATACACACATATATATATATATATATATATATATATATACATATATATATATTTATATATATATATATATATATATATATATATATATATATATATATATATATTTCTTGATATTTAACGTTATCCATTGTTTTTCCGTTGCACTGACTTTATGAAGATAATATATTACTATGTAAGTAATTTTATCCACCATTAAGTGCAATAATTTTACCTTGAGTGATGAGGCACCTTTCGGTCGTTGACCATTGTCGAATCACTGATGTTTTTCTGTTGTGGATGTTCGGTCTGTGAAGTTGGTGTCTGTTGACGTAACGCGCACTTTTTCTTGATCTGTGTGTATGATATTTCTACGAAATATCTGTGTGTATGATGAATCTACAAACAACATATACAGAAGACATACTATATAGAAATATCATACACACAGATCAAGAAAAAGTGCGCGTTACGTCAACAGACACCAACTTCACAGACCGAACATCCACAACAGAAAAACATCAGTGATTCGACAATGGTCAACGACCGAAAGGTGCCTCATCACTCAAGGTAAAATTATTGCACTTAATGTTGGATAAAATTACTTACATAGTAATATATTAACTTCATATATATATTTATATAATTAATAATTTTAATTTAATAAATTATAACATTTATATTCGTTAAAGGTATTCTTGTTTTTGAAATATTTTTAATTTATAAACTATATTACAAGAAAACATATCACCATATTTAATATATATATATATATATATATATATATATATATATATATATATATATATGAAATCAATCTGTATTATAGATTACTAAATAAATTTTGTTAAGTATTTCTAGGACTTGAGCGTAAAAATAATAACCTAATTTGTTTTTTTTTCAAAACAAACCGGTTTGTTATATTTCTATATTTATTACATTCAAATAATACGTTAACACACAAAATACAGAATCAATGTCTACTATATCAAAATAATGTAGTAGGTAATTAATATATTTACCAACCCTTAAAATAATAAGTATTTATTTCAATAGCATTTTAACTTGACATTGTACGGCAAATAAAGTAAAATAACTTATGTAATAAAACTGCTGAGTTAAGTCTTATTTTCATGTAATGAGATGTATGTCGTAACATGATTATCCCCATCTATTGATTATCCGTTGAATCTTTTTTAATAATTCTTAGCTTCAATACAAATGACTCAGTAATCGTTCAGAAAAGTAAACAGTCGCATTCTTATTTTTTGTTTCGACTTAGGCATCAACTGAGCTAACAATATTTTTTCACGAACCGTCCCCGGAGGGTAGTAAATAACCCCCCAACAGTTCATGTCGATCGGTTTAGGAAAGCATAAGAGAAATACAGACAAACATAATTTTTTTTATATAGATAAACCGCATATGTTTGCATTCATGTGCATTTAGGTACCCTTATGATGATTTTAATAAAGTAAAATGCAGTTGATAAAAGAGTCAATGAATTAATCTTTATTATTGATACATTTACAGTATTAAAAAAAGACACATTATTAAAGACACTTTACATTCATCACTATTTTGACAATATATGTTTATATATTACCAGCTGACCCTGTGAACGTCGAATCGCCTAACATTCAATTAATGACGTATTAACTGAAGCTAATATAAATTTAGTTAGGCGTTGAAAGTCTAACTAATAATTATCCAATTCGAATAGGTATAAAATGTAAGAAAAAGTTCTAAAGTTTCATACTTTTTGTAATGTACATAAATATTCAATTTATCTTCGAATATGTCTAACCATGTACTTATGGTTACTGTAAAACAACTACAGTCACCGCCGGATATATATAAAATCTAGCGGTATTATAGGTTACTAAATAAATTTTAATAAGTATTTCTAGGACTTGAGCCTAAAAACAATAACCTAATTTGTATATTTTTGGAAACAAAACAGTTATATTTTTATATTTATTACATTCAAATAATAAGTTAACACACAAAATACATAATCCATGTTTATTACATCAAAATAATTTATTACGAAATTAATATATCTACTAACTCTTAAGTTAAATACGTTTTCAATACAATAGTATTTCAACTTAACACTGTACGGCAAACTTGATATTGTACAGCAAATAAAGAAAAATAATTTATGTAATAAAACTGCTGAATGAAGTCTAACTTTAAGCTGAACGGATATGATACCTAGAGTCAGTAAATTTCTGTTTATTTTCTAATCCCCTGGAGTCCGCACTAGCAGTGGTTCAAGAGCCTAGGTTAATAACAGGCATAAAGCTAAGAGGGGCAGTGTAGCCCTCATAAACCTCTTTGAATAACGTATGCTCGAGCAAGGAATCTCTTTGCTCTATTTTCATTGGTTATTTTTACTGAACAAAACTAATTCATTTATTTGGAAAACATCCATTCTATTGAGCTATGAAATATATAGTTGTATATAGTTTGAAATATTTTATTTTTATGACCTTTCTAATATCATTCTCTTGTAGTTTAAAGATGGATACTAACAATAAATTATCGCTCAAGAGTATTACATATTATATATACAGTCAAGCGTTTATGTTATTTTTTTTTAAATCGTTAACCAAATAAATATTAACAAACAATGTTATCGTATAGCTAAACTAAATTTCAAAATCGGAATGGAATTACAGCACAAAAGGGATGAAAGGTAAAATTTTGACGCCCTAGTGTGGACATTAATACAATTTACTAAATACCATGAAATATTACAGAAACAAGACCCACCCTTCACCCCCGCCCCTACTAGGCTGCTTACGTGAGTTAGTCGTAGCATGAATAATGCATACAGTCTCATTTCACCCGACAACTAAATTACCCGGAAGGTATTAGTTTAGACCAGCCAACGAGTGCTGAATATTGAGGTCAAAGTTATAAGTTTATAAAACTATTTCACGTCAAAGAATATATTATCCGATAAAATACAATATTGATCACAAAAATGCTGGAATTAATTAATCTAAAACGAGTCATTAGTAACTCATAAATCATTAGGTGACATGGCAAAATAAATGCATGTGATATAAACTCTTGGAAAATCTTTTATTAATAGCTTTATCTCTACCTTGGCGATGCATTTAGTCAGCTAAGACATCAGAACATTAGTTACATATAGTTTATTTTAGGTCTAACTTTGCACTCGAAAGACGAAAAGACTGCTTCATAATCATTAATAGTTCAGTTGAATTTATCCTAATTAATTCATTTACCATTAACAATTATTTATTAAATAAATAAATCTATATAGGTAAGTATATATATATATATATATATATATATATATATATATATATATATAATACGTTTTCTTGTTTAATAATTTAAAACAACATAGGTTATTCAAATACAAGATTATTTATTAATTTATATCCAAAGCTTTCCGTTGGTAAACAGTACCAACATCATCAGGAATGAAAATTACAATAATGTAAATAAATAATAAAAATGTAAAATAACAATAATAACAATATTGTAATATTCATTCCTGATGATGTTTTTACTGTTTACCAACGGAAAGCTTTGGATATAAATTAATAAATATTCTTGTATTTGAATAAACTATGTTGTTTTAATATATATATATACACGTGCATGATGCATATTAACGCCAGATGCATGAACGTTTTAGTGAATATATAGATAAAATAATGTTAGCAGATCTATTTATATATATTGTATCCATTATTTCCCTCATATTTTACTTTAAATTGTTTAAAAATATAACTAATCATAATAACAAATATATTATATTATTATATATTATATTATATTATTGGTAGTGTAATGAAATTGTGCAAAATGTTGTACTAATTAGATAGAGGAACAATTATTTCAACACTTTTAGATCTACAAGGGGTAATTATAGCTATATTATAGAAAGAACTAATTAATTTTCATGATAAACTGTATAAATTTTCATGATTTAGTTTTCCTTACAATTGCGTCACAATACTAGTTATAGTTATCTAATTATTAACAGAAATGAAAAAATTGCAAATAACAAATATTATTTAAGAAAAGGCATATCAATCCTTGTCCCTAGTACTCGAAACTTCTTTTCTAAAGTGGATTTCTGTAAATGCTCTCGTCATTGGTCATTTAATGTCAAAAGAATTGTTCCCGGAGATTTTGTATAAGGAGTGGACGCTATATTCTAAGAGATATTTTGCAAAGTATCTGGGGATACTAGTTTGGTTTTAAAGACAAGAAAAAAATATAATATAGATTACAGATACGATATTGTTTTTAAATATTAGTTATTTGAATTTTCAATTACAATAGTACGTTTTTTCCAAGGAGGGAAATTACATTGGAAAGATATGAGGAAGGAACCTTGTGTCGACACTTGATGCTCTGTCCAATCTTGTCCGAGATTAGGTGTATCCATTCTCGAGGCTTTAAGGATTCCGCTTGTCAACGGAACGGGGAAATGTGCGCGATTTTATTGTGTTGGGTTCTGAAGCAGTAACTCGCGTAACTACATCCGAGCAACGTTAGACGCGTAATAGCAAACGTGATGACGCGATAAGGACATCATTCTGGTACAGTTTCTGGCGTGGAACTCTGTACAATCTGTAGTCTGGCCTTGTCAGCATGAGTAAAGCTTGCGTGAGAACTGTTGTCTTTCTAAAAAGTTTCAGTTGAGATAGTTGAGAGATATGTGAACCTTTTCTGCGATGATCCTCCGAAATGGATCATTACTTAATAATATAAATATAAACTTCTAATAGGAACATTATTTTAACACATTATTGATTTTATTTATATATTTAAAATTAGATAAATAAATGTTATATAATTTACGTTTACGTTAACGTAGGTTTTACAATTTTAGTAATTTAAATCAAAAATACTTTTTATCACATTGTTCAAGTCATCCAAAATTGTTTTATGTGAATCAAAGTGTAAATTTTATTATTGGTAGTCTTCATAATTAAAGGAATAATTATTATCAGCGTTATAATTGATTCAAGATAGTTTTTAAACATTTCTATAGTTGTAATATTTATTACACATTAGATAATATTTGAAATAAGTAGCATACTTACATTTGTTATCAATAAAATTTAAAAAATGTTATCAATTCCTTCTATTAGTTCCCATTCTCCTTAAATATGTTTCTTGTTCAAATTTGGAATCGTTGATAAAATACTTTTTATTCATCCATTCAAAATACATTTATTTTAAACTCGAAGGAGATGACATTTGACGTTAGTACATTTTTTTAAAAATAATAATTCAATTATTGATTTTAATAATTAATTAATTTTCGCTTTATATGGGAGAAAAACCTTTTACATAATCGTCAAACTGTACAATATAGTTGTTTCGTCCAATTTAGCTCAAAATAAGTGATAACATATGATAAAAGAAAGTTTACTAAATCAACGAGATTTTTTTAGTTGAGTTTAGAAATAATGATATTTTACCTTTTTTCATATTATTCATAGCTGTGCTAAATGTAGAGACCAAATTTTATATAGTAAAACAGACTAATTAAAGACGTCACCTTTGTAATAAACAAGTTTACTTGACTCGCTTATCAACAGTTTATCTTTAATGAGGAAAATTATATGGAATTATTAATTTTTAATTGTAATAATTAAGTTTTGTTATTATTTTAAAATTGTATTAAACTAGGTGACTGAGGTAGAAGCGATATTAGACAACATAGGATGTCGCTAGCTCTGCGATTTAATAATGAGAACAGATTCTATAGGTAATTATGTCACCATTGCCGTTGTTTACGATAACTACAATCTTCGCTTAAACTTTGGCTCTAGGTATGTTGGAAATAGTACTTCGGCATAGAGTTAGATATTACTATGGCATAAAGTTAGATAGTACTATGGCATAAAGTTAGATAGTACTATGACATGAAGTTAGATAGTACTATGGCATCAAGTAAGATAGTACTATAGCATAAAGTTAGGTAGTACTATGGGATAATGTTAGATAGTACTATGACATAAATTTATATAGTACTGTTGCATAAAAATAGGTAGTACTATTACAATGTTAGATAGTATTATGGTATCGGGTTAGATATTACTATGGCATAAATGTAGATACTACTATGGCATAATGTTCAATAATAGCAGAAACATTAACCACATCAAATGAAGTTTTTGTTCATATATTTCTATTACCACCAAGGTCTCGTTATAGAAAATATTTACCTAACGTTTTCGGAGCTACTCTTTAATGAAATAAAATTCAGCGTGCGTATTATTATTAAAACTGGAGAGAGTTAAGCCAAAAACACATGTTCTCCTACAGGGGGTGGGTTGACACTGGTTCCAACCCGCCCAGTCGACACCAACATGTACAGTAGATGTTATTTTTTGAAACTGCAATGCATAATAAATAGCGCTTTCCTAGGGTCATTGTAATTTTATTAGATTCTTACTAAATTTTAAACAATAAGATCAGTATCAATAATGCCTGTCGGAACACTTCTTAAAATTATTTTAAAATGTAACAATTTTCTACAACAGTTACAACACTTACTAATGAAGGCTTTGAATACTATAAATAAGTTAATTTTCGTGTTGTATCTTTATAATGTCATTTTATTCATTATGTTAATCAGATGTATACATGGAAGGGTTGAGTAAACTCATAGCATTACTCACAGCTGGGTAAACGTTATAATTTGGCTCAACGTTGTATTTGAGTTCCTAATTGGATGCCAGGCAAACCTGGGCGTTCCATGTTGATCCTATTCACTGGATTTCATATTAAGTAATTAACGTGTGATTGGTAAAAGCTCTTATTTAATAATAATGATAATATACACTGTAACAAATATATAAAACACTAAGCTGTAACTTATCTCCTAAGCAATGTTCATATTGTTTGTGGACACTGACCTTGTTAAATGGGAACTAAAGGTTTTAAAACGTTCATTATTTGTACGCTATATCGTATTACTACTATGTACCTGATAGTCCAGTTTCTAGCAGTAATAAAAGATTGTTAACTGTTATTTACATTACTTTATGGCAGCACATATAAATTTTGGGTAGTTTATCTACCCCTACTTCTTCGATAGTTATATGTGACGATTATAGGGTTATTTGGTTTACGAGTGAAAACCAAACCCTTATGATAAGAAACATTTAAAAAATAATGATCTAATGTTTTTAAATTCAGCATTCGTGTTTGAATGTGGAAAATAAATATTTCCAACTATTAAAACTTTAAAAAACACCCCTAAAAACAGAAACTGAAACATATATTAGTTTTTTCTTTAATCATTAGTTTTTAATAGTTTATTTTAAAGTAGTAGCAAACTTTGAAAGGTTCTGAGATACATTGTAGGTAGTTTATAACATTTTAACCTTTAACAACCACCTCTTATGTAACAAAGTTGAAGCAAACATTGAAAGGTTCAGAGATACATTGTAGCTAGTTTACAACATTTTAACCTTTAACAACCACCTCTTATGTAACAAAGTTGAAGCAAACTTTGAAAGGTTCTGAGATACATTGTAGCTAGTTTATAACAATTAACCTTTAGCAACCACCTCTTATGTAACAAAGTAGTAGCAAACTTTGAAAGGCTCTGAGATACATTGTAGCTAGTTTATAACAATTAACCTTTAGCAACCACCTCTTATGTAACAAAGTTGAAGCAAACTTTGAAAGGTTCTGAGATACATTGTAGCTAGTTTATAACAATTAACCTTTAGCAACCACCTCTTATGTAACAAAGTTGAAGCAAACTTTGAAAGGTTCTGAGATACATTGTAGCTAGTTTATAACAATTAACCTTTAGCAACCACCTCTTATGTAACAAAGTTGAAGCAAACTTTGAAAGGTTCTGAGATACATTGTAGCTAGTTTATAACAATTAACCTTTAGCAACCACCTC
This sequence comes from Prosapia bicincta, assembly GCA_036971475.1. NCBI lineage: Eukaryota > Metazoa > Arthropoda > Insecta > Hemiptera > Cercopidae > Prosapia > Prosapia bicincta. Next base: position 215,540,220 of record JBAIZL010000005.1, read on the forward strand.
TTATGTAACAAAGTTGAAGCAAACTTTGAAAGGTTCTGAGATACATTGTAGCTAGTTTATAACAATTAAACTTTAGCAACCACCTCTTATGTAACAAAGTAGTAGCAAACTTTGAAAGGCTCTGAGATACATTGTAGCTAGTTTATAACAATTAACCTTTAGCAACCACCTCTTATGTAACAAAGTTGTAGCAAACTTTGAAAGGTTCTGAGATACATTGTAGCTAGTTTATAACATTTTAACCTTTAACAACCACCTCTTATGTAACAAAGTTGAAGCAAACATTGAAAGGTTCAGAGATACATTGTAGCTAGTTTACAACATTTTAACCCTTAACAACCACCTCTTATGTAACAAAGTCGAAGCAAACTTTGAAAGATTCTGAGATACATTGTAGCTAGTTTATAACATTTTAACCTTTAACAACCACCTCTTATGTAACAAAGTTGAAGCCAACTTTGTAAGGTTCAGAGATACATTGTAGCTAGTTTACATCATTTTAACCTTTAACAACCACCTCATATGTAACAAAGTTGAAGCAAACTTTGAAAGGTTCTGAGATACATTGTAGCTAGTTTATAACATTTTAACCTTTAACAACCACCTCTTATGTAACAAAGTTGAAGCAAACTTTGAAAGGTTCTGAGATACATTGTAGCTAGTTTATAACATTTTAACCTTTAACAACCACCTCTTATGTAATAAAGTTGAAGCAAACTTTGAAATGTTCTGAGATACATTGTAGCTAGTTTATAACAATTAACCTTTAGCAACCACCTCTTATGTAACAAAGTTGAAGCAAACTTTGAAAGGTTCTGAGATACATTGTAGCTAGTTTATAACAATTAACCTTTAGCAACCACCTCTTATGTAACAAAGTAGTAGCAAACTTTGAAAGGCTCTGAGATACATTGTAGCTAGTTTATAACAATTAACCTTTAGCAACCACCTCTTATGTAACAAAGTTGTAGCAAACTTTGAAAGGTTCTGAGATACATTGTAGCTAGTTTATAACATTTTAACCTTTAACAACCACCTCTTATGTAACAAAGTTGAAGCAAACATTGAAAGGTTCAGAGATACATTGTAGCTAGTTTACAACATTTTAACCCTTAACAACCACCTCTTATGTAACAAAGTCGAAGCAAACTTTGAAAGATTCTGAGATACATTGTAGCTAGTTTATAACATTTTAACCTTTAACAACCACCTCTTATGTAACAAAGTTGAAGCCAACTTTGTAAGGTTCAGAGATACATTGTAGCTAGTTTACATCATTTTAACCTTTAACAACCACCTCATATGTAACAAAGTTGAAGCAAACTTTGAAAGGTTCTGAGATACATTGTAGCTAGTTTATAACATTTTAACCTTTAACAACCACCTCTTATGTAACAAAGTTGAAGCAAACTTTGAAAGGTTCTGAGATACATTGTAGCTAGTTTATAACATTTTAACCTTTAACAACCACCTCTTATGTAATAAAGTTGAAGCAAACTTTGAAATGTTCTGAGATTTCAACCTTTAAAAACCACCACTTTCTTATAATAACCACCCCTTTCTTATAATAATCACCCCTTATATATAACAGAGTAAAAGCAAACTTTCATTCTATAAAATTTCTGAGATAAGTTTTTCTCTTTTCGCTAAACAGAAGCAGCTGTGCGCGGAAGACTATTTTTCATTAGAATTATGCCCTGACTCTAACTCAACCCATTCACTCTATAAACGTAAACCACTCCGAAGAAACTTCTACCCACATTGCCTTACGTTCGTATATCTACAATGTCAAGATTAAAATAAAAAATTGGGTCTGCCAACAATATTGTTTCTCCGTTTGAGGCTAAAAGAAAATTATGCCATCGTGTTGGCAAAACCGCTTATCTGAAGAGGACATACAGGTTTTCAACACTTTTAAAGAGAGGTGTCTTCACGTTTTTGTACCTTGAAAGAGAAAGCATGAGAAAGGGTCGATTGGAATATAAAATATTAATTGAAAGTTATTATGTTTACCTGATACTGGAGCCAAAGGAAGAGTATTGCATCGCGTATGCAAGGTTGATTACCTGAAGGGGACTTGCTCTCAACACGTCGTAAGAGAGGTATGTTAAGTTATTGTCCTTTGCAAGAGAAAGCATTAGACATAGTCGATGGAAGCAGAAACGTCTAAGGGAAAGATATTATGATCACCTGATACTGGAGTCAAAGGAAGAGTATGGCGTCGCGTATAGAAGGTTGATTACCTGAACAGGACTTGCTCTTAACACTTCGTAAGAGAGGCATGTTAAGGTATTGTCCTTTGCAAGAGAAAGCATTAGAAATGGTCGATGGAAGCAGAAAAGTCCCGGAGTCAGAATGAATCTAACGTTAGCAGTAACGCGTTTGGTCCCGCACCTAACCAGCTCCTCCTTCGCCGACTGTGGGAATTCCAACCTTTACCAAAGTGTGTCTGTCTTCTCGGATCAACAACCAAGGAAAATAAAACTAGAAATACAAAATACTAACCTCAAAACTAAGGGTTTTATTTTATAAATACTGAAATTGTTAGACTTAACCTAACAACGAGACCGATAGGGGTTAAATCTATAAAAAGTAAATCTAAATGACACAACCTTATTTCATTAACAAACGCTACCCTAAAATTTTAAAAAATGATCATTCATTCTATGGAATGGGACACTAGTTTATATGTTGTTCTTCTTTTTTAATTACTTCTATTAGCTCACTATCTCCTTATATATATATATATATATATATATATATATATATATATATATATATAATACGTTTTCTTGTTTAATAATTTAAAACAACACAGGTTATTCAAATACAAGAATATTTATTATTTTATATCCAAAGCTTTTCGTTGGTACGGTTTTCCAACGAAAAGCTTTGGATATAAAATAATAAGTATTCTTGTATTTGAATAACCTATGTTGTTTTAAAAAAAATATATATAATATATAATATATATTTATATATAAATAATATATATATATATATATATATATATACACATATATTGATATATATATATATATATATATATATATATATATATATATACATATCTTGTACATATTTTCTATAAAATACGTTTTTATTCATCCAGTCAAATTCAAATACATTTCTTTTAAACTATAAAGGTTTGCAATTGATGTTAATACACTTTTTTCAAATATTTATTCAATAATTACACTATAAAAGTTGGGAGGCTTAGGTAAGATTCGAACAGAGTATCTAAATACGTAAGGCATGTATTTGGCAGTGCTTTGGCACTGTGTCAACATTCCCATGGCTAGAAATTTATTTCTCAAAGAAGTATAGAAAGTATGTGTTTACCTCCCCATCTGTTTGCGTCGAAACCTCCATTGCCTATCCTAGATTGTTGCCATGGCTACCACACAATATCATAAATAATGCTCTAGGAATACAAATAAATGAAAAAATTAAATAAATAAACAAACTTAAATAAATAATTTATTTAATTAAATAAATAAGCAAAGTTGCGTAACCTTACTTCAGAAACGGACAATGCGAAAGGAAAGTGAAAATAAACACAATGAACGCGAAGATAAGAAAGAATATAAATAGTAAAACACAAAAATAATAGTCCAATCCCATAAATAGATAATTGCAAGGACGTTCCTTGTTTATTGTGCCATTTAATATTGTTATTCTGTCATACGTATATAATAAGGATGGGCCGATAACTAATATTTTCAACCCCGATTCCAATTTCGATCTTCAAATTTTTCTTTAGATTCTCGATTCTAATAAGTTATATAGATTTACATGATATTCTCTAATAATTATTTTAATTAACATCTTGATCATATGGTGAAGAAATTTCTTTTTTAATATATTAGTTTGCAAAAAACCTTCCAGTAGGAATTTATGAATGGATGACAAACATATCTGATAAAAGTAATGATTTATTTAAAATTACAAATATGAAAATCAGTTAGTAATTACATTATAACTTCAGTAATAGCCATTTCAGTTTCTATAACTACAAAAATTTAACTACCTTTTCTTTGTGTATTGCATCGGCATGTAGGAATTGGTGGACCACTTGAACATTGAAAAACGGACCAGAAAACCTTCCGATCGTTTTTTTTTTTTTTTGTTACATCATAAATAATGATAATGATATTTTCGTGATCTCAAATTGACATTTTTTTAAACGTTTAATTCATTCAAACCAACTAATACTCGAATAAGACATAGTTATTATTTATTTATATTTCCTATAAATTACACACACACACGTATTTTAACACTTACAAAAACTTCAAATCGACACTTATTTCAATGAAGTATCTATTATCGATGATTACTCAATACCATTAGAATCGACGATTTAGGGAATCGGAAATCGAAATCGACCCGTCCCTAGTATATACACATTTATATTATTATAATTATAAAACAAAAAGAAACTAAAATAATATTTTTCTTTATTGATTTAAGTAGGAATATACTTTACAACAAAATTATTATTTCACTTGTTTATCAGAAAAAAATATTCATATCAATCAGAATTATGATTCAATCTAAGCAAATACACATTATATTTTGCACATAAATATAATTTTATGGTTTTATGTGCTTCATTACGGTAGTTGTATTTGACTCTTTAAATTTTATTGACGTACTAAATCTCGCGGGGTAATTGCTCGCACGACATACTTGAGTGAATAAAACGTTATAGATTTAAGGAATTTATGAGTCAATTAAACATTAGGAAATGGTTGAAGCAAACTCTATTACTAGAGAAAAAGCTTGTTTAGCTACACAACTCTATTTCAAAAGGGTTTTTGTGGAATACTAAATGTTATAATATTGGGAAAATTTTATCTAAGTATATTTGTCTTATGATACTGTGTTGATGTATTACGGGTATTAGTCAATGTCTTATAATACTACTAGCTTCAATATTCAAATGATGTTAACGTTTGTTAAATAAAACGTTTGATATCCTTGCGCTTGCCCTTGTACTACCACTACTGAAAACATGTTACATATTGAGAATGCTAGATACATCTACAGCTCCTGCATCCGATATATTCACACATATTTCAAGAAGGTTTGGTATTTGATACCGAACCAAATATATCTAATATCGACCGTAGAACGCAAGTCCGTAATGTGACACTTCCTATCATGTTTTGTAGGTAAGTATTTATACTGACCCCTATCCCCGCATCTATTACTACGACCTGTCAAGGGCAAGTGCACTGTTACATGGTAAACACTATACATACGTAGGTTCGGAATATCGAGAAGGATAAAACATATATGCTCTCTCTCTATACCGAATATATAAAACGTAAATACGTTCACTATACAATACGGATATGAAGAGGACCCTTAGAGTATTATATTTTATAATGGCTCTCATGAGTTGTTGGAGGAGCAATACGAGACAATTTGAGTAGGTAAATAAAGAGACGTAATAATCCTGGATTATAATGAACAGGACCTACGACTTCCATCCTACTGAAAGGAAGCGAAAATGATGTCGCAAATATGTCAGACCCGTATACTGTTCTGTACAGCTGAGAGGCTGCACTGTCGGTATAGACCTATTCTCTTCTGGTGTACGGAAAAGAACTTTGTTCTTAGGAAACACGTTTGAGTGATATATTGTCTAAATGTTTCACATAGTTTAAATCTATTTTAATGTGTACATATTAATTAGTTGTACCACACAATATCAATATGTGTGAGTATGGTTCGGCAGCAAATAAAAAGAATTCCGAAAGCTCCTAGATTCACCTCTAGCATTAAACAATTTTCCTCCCTAAGAATACTATCTTTCTAATACCATTTTATGAAACTATACACAATAGATTCTAAACTTATATATCCATCATAGAAAGCATTACCACTGCCTTCAAATGTTGGATTCTTGGGGTTTTGGAAGGCATTTCACTTCCCTTCTACCCGTAACAAAACGCATGATCAAACCAAGAACTTATCATTACATAGTAATAAACAGAGAGATGGTAAAAAAACCCTTCCGAAATCGTCACGTCTGTACAAATGCCAGCGCACTTATTCAATTGTCCAACCATATTTGCCGTTCTATTCAGAATTTTAGCTATGTTTTGGTAATTTGACCTTTACGGTGACAGCATAGTAATTATTGCTAGACCTTTTATTCAGAGCCACGGTTTTACGTGAAGGAGATCCATCACGGAAACCCTACCTTCCTATGAAAAGTCGCAAGTGATTTGAAATATACAATGTTTTCGATTAAATTAGGTCAATTTAATACCTGTACAGTAACGTACCTACTTATGGAAGCTTGCTAACTTTCCCTACGACAACTTCACGACACATAACTAGTCGGTGAGAGATACATTTTCGTACACTTCTTCGATAATTAAAAAAATGTGTTCTATAAGATAAAACTCTAGTAGTTCGAAATTATTACAAAGACATTTTTTGTAAATTTTTTGAAGTTTTCAGTTATCAACCGTCATCACACTAGCGTTTCTTTACGCCTTGTCACTCCAGAGCTCAGAAGATTACCTTGAACCAGACTTATAGATAGCTCAAAGTTAAGCAGGTAGAAACCTATGCATAACATATTTTGTTTCTTTACTTCGATCATCAAGTGATATTACATAAAAACCAATAAAAATAGAGGCCCCACATTGCTCAGCCCTATAGAACTGATAATATGCAAGAGTTAACGGAAAAACATGCTTAGCCACTATAAAATAAAAAAATTGTATATTTATGTCAATTGTTTATTTATGTATACGGTAGGTACGTGCTGAATAGTGATAGGAATAAAATAGACATTTTAAAGTAGCTAGTGATGTTACATCAAATACTTCAAGTATATGAAACTAGACGCTTCAAAGTATCCATTACATTGCACTGAATTAAAAAACATAAAATATTATTAGATGCGCAAAGAGTTATAGGAAAGAAATGTATTTGAAATTACATTTCAAACATCATCGGTAAAGTGTAAAAGCATTGAGTGCATTATAAAGATGAACTGAAACTAATTTTAATAATCTGATGGAAATACCTTTAAATATTTGGAACTAATAAGGGTTTATCTGAAGAAACTGTAGAGATTGGAAAATAGAAAAAATTCAAATGGATTACCCAATTAGTGTCTAATTTGCATTTGTAATATTGGATTAATGTTGCCCTATTTTTATAGTAATTATGTACCTTGAAACTAATATTTAAATTAAGCTTAGTGTTTTTGCCACTTAATAAAATCTTTAGAGGAGATTACTACAAGCCTAACTCTAGTACTGGGTACTACTATGGGCCTTAGAGTTAGTCTTTTAGTAATTTAATCTGAAAATGATTGCTATACAATCGAAATGTACATCAAGATATAAATAAAAGGTTTTTGTGACTTTAGATGTTTAATTTTTTATTATAGACTAACATGTTCCCTCAATTAGTGGTGCTCTAAGGCGAAGGGAAACATTGCCTTAGAAAGACTTTATCTCATCTCCTGCCTGAAAAAATATTCTTGTGGAGGCAGATTTTTAATCGAATGTCCAATCAGATTCTTTAAAAAAAATAATAAAAGCCTACCTCCAAGACGGCCTTGATTTATAACAACCCCCAATGTAAGACACAGTTCATTATCATCATCCTAACTTATTTTCTAGTTTAAATAGCTAGAGTCAACATCCAAAACGTTTTTGGATGTTCGTGAAGATAATGATATAGGACCGTAAATCTGAAAATAGAAATCTTGCAATTTACCTTCTAGGAGTAAACCTCTAGACAAAGCAATCAGCAACAGTATTGCCCTAACAAGCAAATATTCGGAGAGTTTTAAATTCTTTTCATTATTTTTAGTCGGGATCTGCGGTCAACTTTATAATATGTTTTTTACACATTTTAAATATAAACCTTTGCATCAATTCGTAGCACTATCTGAATCTTATATATTATTTGTGTTATCAGTAGTTGGCAATTAGTGGGCATCTACAAGTAAGCAAGAATGTTTGATTTTTAGTTATTGGTTTAATTTAGTAATTCATAAGTTCCATTCCATGTTTTTTTCAAAAATATATAATCTACACTACTATTTGTCTGGTACCAGCCTTGACAGTTTTAAACTAAATTATGGGTTTAATACAAATTGACGGGTATCATGAGCTTGTTGCTGTATGTTGAGCGTTTACTCATGAACAAAAGAAACTCTTAAACCTCCAACGTTTAGTAAAAATACTACAGAGTAAAACTCCAATAACTGAAACCTCTGAAAAATTTGCGAAGATAAAATGCGATACGAATTATGTTTAAAATAATTGCACACAAAAGGAAATATATTTTCAGCGCAGACGGAGTTGTTATCCGACAGATTTGTTACCCAAGACAAACAACACTGGCAGGCGTGCTTAATTAGGTTTGTTCCAGCTCTTGCCTGCGAACGAGACATCTCACTCAATATCTCCGGAGTAAAGCCCTATTTCCCGACACCTGATGCTCGATGCATTTTTTAAACGTTATTGAATGTTTCGATGCTGTTTATCTAATACTCTCTATCACACCCATCCACACACAAACACACATATACACACACACACACATACACAGACACACACACACACACACACACACAAACGCACGCACACGCACACACAAATATATGTATATAAATATATATTTATATATATATACATATTTATATATATATATATATATATATATATATATATATATGTACATATATATATATATATATATATTTTTTTTTTTTTTTTTTTTTTTTTTAAACAACATAGGTTATTCAAATACAAGAATATTTATTAATTTATATCCAAAGCTTTTCGAATAGCCTATGTTATTTTGAATAACCTATGTTGTTTTAAATTATTAAACAAGAAAACGTATTTTGTATTTACATATATATATATATATATATATATATATATATATATTTATAATTATATATACATATATATATATATATATATATATATATATATATATATATATATATATATATATATATATTGATATTTTACGTTGTCCATTATTTTTCCGTTGCACTAACTTTATGAAGTGGATAAATTACTATTGTAAATACTTTTATCCACCACTAAGTGCAAACGAGGTAAAATTGTTGCACTTAGTGGTGAATAAAAGTATTTACAGGAGTAATTTATTAACTTCATATATATATATATATATATATATATATATATATATATATATATATATATATATATATATATATATATATCAACAAAGTTTGATAACGAGACCACATAATATCATAGTTTTTGAAAGTCGACTCGCAAATACACGAAGTAAGATTCTTGCTTAAATACATTAAAGTGTAAGGGATAAGGGACTAAACGAAAACTGTTTTTCAAGGTTAAATACATATATTCATGTATATAAATGTATCAATCAATATTATTTAATATATTTAACTCATTTAATCATATAACTAGTCTTTCTTTTCAGTTGAAGCTTTTCGCCAACACATGCATGTGTAATATTGGCTTCATAAACAAGTATTATGTTCATCACACAACCTACACCCGAAGACAGAATGCTTGAGTATCCCAAAGCGGGAATTGCAATTAATTGCTTCTAATTGTGCAAACAGTTGAACGTTGTGCATTCGAGTATAATCGGTCGCTTGTAACCACAAATCATAAGTAACAACGAACACCAAGTCCAAATCAATAAATTATTTTTTAAAAGCTTTTCCTTGACGACGTCATCATCGCGAGTGACAATGGGTATAACAACTTGTAGAGATAAACCAGTTCAATTATATTCTATAATCAATAACAATTTATTGATGCAGCATGTTAGTTTTAATCAATGTCAATAATGTAAGCTAAGGAAACATTCAAACAAACTGAAATTGGACATTTTTTTGACGAGCCATTTCTGTTACGAAATATAACGTGTATGAATCCATACATGTATAGTTAAGGATAGCATTTCCTTTTTTACACACTTTTTATTATTACATAAAAACGTTTCATGAACAGAAATAGTGACTTAGGGTTTGACGCAAGTAGTGTTGGCGATATCAAAACCTCTATCGTACCGTTATCATTAACATACCACATCAAAAATGGTAAAACCTGTCAGTGAGGAGCTCTTGATAATTCTAAAACCGACACACAGACACACACACACTGAGACAGCCAAAATAGTTTTAAATTTAAAGATTATGCACATAGGCGAAATCGTTTTAAAACATGATTTTAAGAGTTTAAAATTGAAACAGCTGCTATAGTATCTAGCGGAAAGCAGGTGCACTATCTAGTTGAGCAAACAAGGCCGATCCAAAGGGCCGCTTTTGTTAACGAAACAGAGCAAAAATAATTGTTTTTTTCTTACATACAAAGAGAAATAAATTATTGTTTGTTATTTATAAGAAATAAAACTCAAAATTTAAATTTAAAAGTTAAAGTAATGAACCACTAGAGTTTAAGAAAATTTCAAAAATATTGCTTTTGAGTTTATAAGGAATATATTATAAAATAAAATTTATTAACAATTTCATTTCATAAAAAGTTGTAACTAATAAATGTGTCAAGCGCATTCAAACAATTTATCCTATAGATACCATGAGTAACTTCGCACCGGGGAACAGCTAAAAAAATGTTGCCGATCCTCTTCGGCCCCACATTCCTTAGCTAATAGCATTAACGAGCTGCGTATTATATCTTTGTTGCTTCATCCTAAATATTGTTTTAGTGTTATATTTATGCTGAATTTCTTCAATGTAATGTTTATACATATTTACATTGGATTCACGTCTATTGGAATGGGCGATTCGGTGGCCTGTTCATTTTTTTGTTTCTAGCAACAATGAACGAGGTACTAAGCCCCCTTATCGGGTTTGACACTATTCTATAGTTCGGGATTCACTATTTTGAAGTTCGATTTGTGAAAGCTGTAGTTTCTCTCCAACATTAGCATATATATTTGTGTTCTGTGGGCAAAGTGGTAAACGGTGAGTGGATAGGTACTCTTCATCTACCTTCTTCAAGTTTCATCATTTTTAATTAATACATAGACATAATAACAAATACAATGTGAAATATTTTGCATGAATATGGCCCTAGAGTTGAAAGTCCAATGTAATCATTCCATCTGTCACTGCATACCTTGAAGTATAATCTGGAATCGGGATTTGTGATTCTTGTCTTGTAAGTAGTGGTACTGGAGCGAATCTGGTAAAATGATGGTTCAGCCTGTCTTCGGAAATGAGAATATTGAAATGATACTCACCGGAAATTAACTCTACGGTATGTGTAGCGATTTATTCTCTTTCACTAAGAGGCTTTTCGCGACTGGTTGTTACAAATAATCCAACATTCAAATTCTAATAAAAACACCCCACTTTATATTCATCATTATTTCGTTACAGTTTCGTTAGGACCGGCCAGTTTGGGATCTATCTGGGGGAAAGGATAGTAAAGGATTAAGGCATTGTAATGCGTCAAATAGTCCCGACGCAACAAGTAGCAGCAATGCACGGGAACCATACAAGTAGCAACACTTCGTAGTAATGTAAAGTAGTTACATCCGAAGCAAAATCTCGACTTTTAGTGCTGAGACATAGCCCCAAAATTTAGTGTCACACATAATACCGAGAATTAGACACTTCGTCCCAAAACGTAGCAACAATGCATGGGCAGGACACTTGAAGACGATATATGACACGGTCGGATGTTACAGCCGACGCAAAATCTGGACATTTAGTGCTGAGACATAGCCCCAAAATTTAGTGTCACACATAATACCGAGAATTAGACACTTCGTCCCAAAACGTAGCAACAATGCATGGACAGGACACTTGAAGACGATACATAACACGGTCAATAGTTACAGTCGTCGCAAAATCTCGACATTTAGTGCTGAGACATAGCAACAAAGTTTAGTGCCAGACATAATATCGAGAATTAGACACTTCGTCCCAAAAAGTAGCAACAATGCATGGCCACGACAATTAAAGGCGATACATGACACGGTCGGTAGATACTGCCAATGTTGCTTAACAAACAGATTATCCAAACTACCAACATTTATCTTCAACGTTAAGAGACAACATATAGTGCCTCTATTAAATTCTTTAAAAAATTAAATGTAATTTTAAAAAATTCACAATAAATCCCTTACAATTACTGTCCACAGTACTCTAAATAAACATATATATATATATATATATATATATATATATATATATATATATATATATAGGCCTATATATATATATATATATATATATTACACATATATATATATATATATATATATATATAAATCACTAAAATAGGAGGAAAATATTTACAAACCTAATAGTAGTTACTTTCTTAAACACTATCCACTTATAAAATCTGCGTACTACATAATTCAATAAAAAGGGATGTAGTTATCTGGAAGCCATTGGATTCTAATGAAAAACAAATCTTTACAACTTACGTTCGGTTGAATCATTATAGTTATAATTATGAGTTATGTGAATTTGACGTTATTAATTTTTACGAAAGGCTACCTTTCTAAGTTTATTAGTAAATTTTCAAGAATAATAAAACAAAATAAATTATTACTTTTGCTGCTATATAAATACAAGAGGAAGTTACATTAAATCTTCCCATAACGCCAACGCCACAATCACTATATCTTGTCAATATCATGAATAAAGAAACTGTTACTTCCCAATTCACCAACAATACATTTACACAACCTTGAAGCTTTACTGAACGACGCTTTTGTCAGAGGAAATATATGCGCATATATATGTAAGAGTAAACTGCATCCGTATCGTACAACTCCCTTTCTTCTGTCAATATATTTGTTTCTTCAACTTCCATAATTAATCACTGTGTATATGTTTTAAAAACTCAATTTAAAGAAATAATAGGTTCATTCAGAAAAATGTCTTAGTTTAAAAAGATTATATATATATATATATATATATATATATATATATATATATATATATATATATATAACTGTTGGTTCTGTTTACCAACAGAAAGCTGTATCATTCAATAAATTAGTCTTCAATATTATAGTTCGGTAATAATTATTCAATAAAAATGATAAATATAATTGTTCATACGTATACATATGTGTGTATATATATATATATATATATAAATATAAAATACTTTTTCTTGTTTAATAATTTAAAACAACACAGGTTATTCAAATACAAGAATATTTATTATTGTATATCCAAAGCTTTTCGTTGGCAAACATTACCAACATCATCAGGAATGAAAATTACAATAATGTAATAATGTTTTAGGCCTATAGCTTACATTATTGTAATTTTCATTCCTGTTGATATTGGTACTGTTTGCCAACAAAAGGCTTTGGATATAAAATAATAAATATTCTTGTATTTGAATAGCCTGTGTTGTTTTAATATATATATATATATATATATATATATATATATATATATATATATATATATATATATATATATATATATATAATATTTTGCGAGCCTGTATTGTGTTATTGTGTGTGTGTGTGTGTGTGTTTGTGTGTCTGTAAGTGTGTTTGAAATATTATAACGGCACAAAATTCAACAACCACATCAGTTGGTATAAATTCATTTATTTTAACCCATTAGTTAAACAGTTGACAATTTCGCATAATGCCGTAACGTGTTATTTCTAATCGTGCCCTCAGGTAGCCACACCACCCACGTGCAACGTATTTGTTATTGCGGTTATATCCAGTAATAGGGTGGCTTTCCGACCCCTTGCCACTAACAGGCAATAAAATCTCATCCCGTTTGATTTACATTCCTAATTATACGTATCGCAAACAAACACTTACAAAGAAATCTTTTAAATTAAAAATGTGAAACATCTTGCGGTAACCGGTGAAGAGAGACGCCACTTGAGTGGTAAAGCTATTTATGTCTTCATCTTGACCGTTATATGTGACAAGTTCATATTGCGAGATTGGAGTCAAGGAGGTTTTCCAGAAATAATATTTCAGTCCTATTGTAGTTTCTCGAACGATGTTTTTATTTATATTAGTGACAATATTTGAAAAATTGTTAGTTTATTGTATTGCTGTAACCCTCTGTACACCATTTTCAAAGATTAATTAAAAAGAGATTTGTTTTAATCAACGCATACAGTCATATGTGTTATCAATTAAATATCAATTTCATTTCCTAACCATTAACCTATACTTTATGTGTTATATCGATGTTTAACTGACTTCAAAAAAGGAGGAGGTTATGAATTCGATCCGTATGTCTTTTTTTCTGTTTGTTCCACCCTACGTTTGGAAGTATTTAACCGACCAAGGTGATTTAATTTTTGTGAATGAAAGAGTAAACCTTCCCAATTGTCCCTATATAGTTACAACTCACTCCGTATGATTTTGAGACGATAATATGCTATTTTAAATTATTTAAAAAAATATTTGGAGGGAAAGTTAAAATAAAAGATATTATGAATTATAAGGTAATTAACAAGCGAAATAACCTGTTATGATAGGGAACTAATTATGATATTGCATGGGAACCATGACAACAGTTAAGCGCTGTGCAATGGAGGTTTCGACGTCAACCAAATAAAGGGAAAAATATTCATATACTGTATGTCTTTGTGAAATATATTTCTAGCTATAGGAAAGTTGGTGCAATGTCAAGGCGCGCTAGACTAAGAAGAAGGAAAATCTCATTTCGAATCCGGCTGAACCCAACAAATTTTATATTTTAATTATTGAAAACATATTTGAAAAAACTGTTTCAACATCAATAATCAACTACTATAAGATAACAATAATGTATTTGAACTTAATTGGATAAATAAACATGTATTTTATTCATTTCTGAAAGTTTATATATATATATATATATATATATATATATATATATATATATATATATATATATATCAGGAGAGTTTTAGCTAATACAAGGAATTTAATGACAATATAATAAATTATTCTTGGTTATGGAAGTGTTGATTTAACCACGTAAAAGAATTTCTTGTAAGAGTTATAATATATATATATATATATATATATATATATATATATATATATATATATATATATATATATATATATAAGTTACGTGTTAAATTAAGCACGAAAGGTTTTTAAAAAATGATTTTATTTTTTACAAACCTTTGTTGAATTTAATAAACAATTAATTTGGAAAACTGTTACATAAATTATACTTAATAAAACAATTCAAATACAACTGATGTACATACAGTTGGAGCGGAAAACGTCTGTGCGATACAGAGGCGACATACACACTGCCGGGGCTCTGTTCTCACACCTATATAATACTAAAGCTGCGTAAGCTGGAATTTTCCTAGCACGCATTTAGTTATGAAATGTTCACATAAATTGTTCATATAACTCCTCCATCCCTAAAGAAAACTTCGGGGGTTGGCGAAGTTTCGGCATCGGTTGAAGTCCTCTTCTTCTTCTTGATGAGGCGAAGTATATATGGCTGCTGAATACGCCTCGTAAAGGGCAATAGTCCAGATACTGATGTGATAGGTTATTTCTATAGTTGGGTCAATTCTTGAGATGGTTT
Source organism: Prosapia bicincta (assembly GCA_036971475.1). Lineage (NCBI taxonomy): Eukaryota > Metazoa > Arthropoda > Insecta > Hemiptera > Cercopidae > Prosapia > Prosapia bicincta. The sequence continues at coordinate 215,555,779 of JBAIZL010000005.1, forward strand.
CCGTGTTTATTTTGTCCAACTCTAGGCGTTTAACGTTTACTGAGAATTCTGGCATTTTACTCATTGAAAATTGTAGTTTGGACGTGTCCATGACAAATAGGATGGCCTCCCGAAGTTGTTGATGTATGGCTCAGTTTCATGTTGTTGTAAAAGAGTGAATCATTATTAGTTTTTATCAAATATATGCCTTGAAGGGTGACAGTGGTAGTTGCCTTGCGATTGGTAATTTCCAGAGTCTGCTTGTTGGGGAAGGTCGCCAGGTAAAGGTTGATTTCTGGGATCCAGTTAATTAAGTTGTCTGTAACTTCCAATGCAGAATATTCACAGTTGCTGGCATCGTTGTTCCTGATGATGGACACTTCACAGTCTAATTTATGGTGTGTTAGAATGTCGAATGAGCAAAAGTATATGGAATCGGTTTTACAGTTACATTAATTGTCTAAACCTAATATTACAGAGTTAGACACTAATATGTACCTTACTTTTGGTATATTTGTTACATAATCTGTTTCATATTTTGTGGGTATAGAATGTAATTTATACAATTTAAATTGAGTTTTTTCTACAATGGGTAAATTTGTAAAGTATACAATCCTTACAGAATCTAGTTTACAATTAACTTTAATCAGGTTCTCTAATTCCCACATATTTTCCATTTTAGGTTTTAAAGGTAACCTGTCATTATAATATTTATAAATTTTGTTTAATTCTTCATAAAATTCTTGGGTTGAGATAACACTAGGGTGTACGACACCTAGTTTACAAAATGTAAGAGAATTTTCTAAATCTGTGATTACCTGTAACATTATGTCATATAAAATGTTCAATTGGTTTAGAATACTTCTAAATTTTTCTAGTTCAACAAAGTCATTTACATTACGATTCACAATACTTAACTTATTTTTTAATTCTACAAAACTTTCATCAATTACATTAAAAGTTTTATTTAATTCTTTCATAATATCATTACTAAAGGAGTATTGAGATTCAAATTGATAATTAATTTTAATTTGCTCATTTTCAATATCTTTAATTATTTTGTCATATTTTTTACCATCATATGCATCTAAATTGCCTGTTAAAGATTTGATAACGGATCCTAGTCCATCTATAAGACCTCTTTTTGTTCTTTTGTTACCATTCTCTTTTAAGAGTATAATTTCTAACTTTTCTTCTATTACATTTTTACTGTGATTAACATATTTAAAATAATTAACAATATCTCTTATTCTATTACTGTTATCAGTTACATATTCATTGTTTAATAAGCTACCGTTACAATTGTAGCAACTAGTTTCAAAATTTTGCAATACATCATAATAATAAGCATCAATGTTATTTAAATGAGCAACTAAATTTCTTACATTAAAATAGTGGACAAAGGTATGGTAGGAAGATTCTAATTTGGCCGGCACAAGGTCTATTGGGATTATTCCGAGGTTGTTATTGATTTCTATGATCTCTGCTGAGTCGGTGGCTGTGCCAATGACGAACAGGAGGGACCTGGAAAATTATTTTGAGCATTCATTACATTTTTTATCTTCTTAGGCCTTTTAGTTTTCGACAAATGTATTTTGTCTTTTGTGTTATGATGTCTAGGCTTTATTTTACCAGTTTTTCTTTCCTTGTTTATTGAAGCTATCTCTTCCTTCCTATATCTGTTTTTTGTTTTGCTTTGTTTTTGAACTGTTTTTTTATAGACTTCCTGTGGTATTTCTGGAAGTGGTTCCTTGTTTATGTTTCTTTTTTCTAAAATTATTTCATTAATTCTTTGATTGCTATCCCTAATGTTTTCGTAAAATATTTTTGTTTTTTCTTTATGGTTTAAAACGTAGTCATTTACAATTTGTTTTTCTAAATCTATATCTAATGAAGTGTTTGAATTTATGTGTCCAAATAAGACTTCGCACGGCTTTAATTTTGTGACTGAATGTATGCTATTGTTATAAGCTATTATAGCATATTTAACTTTCTTAATTATACTGTCTTTTTTAAATTCGATTTAATTATTTAACAGCCTTATGTGTTCTAATAAAGTGGAATGAAATCTTTCACATAATCCGTTTGATTGGGGTTTTGTGTGCTGATAAAGTGAATTTTGATTTTATGCAAGTCTAATATCTCCTTTACAGTTCTGTTATTAAACTCCGTTCCATTGTCTGAGATAATATCTGTTGGTAAGCAGAAATGCGTGAAGTAATCTAACAGCTTGTCTGCAATCTCTGTAGCTTGAGAGCTTCCCAAGCGATAAGCTTGAGCATATCGTGAGAACGCGTCGACTATGCTGATAAACGAATTCTTCTCCAAGGAGATTGTGTCAACGTGAATTATCTGAAATGGTCTTGCAGCTGTTGGTGTCAAGTTCATTTCTAGCTGTAAGGGAATTCTGTCGTATTTGGTTCTTTGACATATGTCACACTGATTTATGAAATTTTGAATTGGTGATTTTAAATTAGGCCAATAATAGCTTCGCTTAATTTGTTCGTATGTTTCCTGTATCCCGCGGTGATTGGTTTTGCTAACATGATAATTACTTATCGTTTCTAAGGTATCTTCTTCCAAAGTTAGGTCTAAGAGTTTGTTATTACACTTAACTAAATTTAGTTCAGTTTGATTGCAATTTTTGGCTATGCATGATGCAAATTTCTGATAAAAATCGTCTTCGAAATATAGATTATATTTTATTTTGGGTACCAAATATCATTTTAAAAAATTAACTATGTCTTCTTTAAAATTATTTTCCGATATTTCGACTATTAAAAGAATTTTTGAAGTTCCAAATAGCTTTATAATTTTTACTTTCTTCGGCTTATATTTTACTAATGATAAAAATATTTGATTTTTTCCAAAGTTTACAGGCTCGTCGGAAATTGGTATTTCAATTTGGGTGTTCCCTTCAAAATTGGAGTGAATAGTCTGGCTGTCGCTTTCTTCATTAACCTCTAAGTTGGCGTTATCTGTTGCGTCGAGTTGTACGACCATAGATTCGTTTATCTCTATCGTACAGTTCCGGGAAGTAACGTTGAAGTAACCCAGCTGGAGATAACTCAAGGTCTGGTTCTACAGTGTGTTGGGTGTTCGTTGACCTATTATCAGTGACGTTTAATTGTATCCTAGACAATGCGTCTGCATTTTGGTTTAGTTTGCCTTTTTTGTATCTTATGTCATAATCATATTCTTCTAATTTTAATCTCCATCTTAAAAGTTTGGAATTTGGTTCTTTAACTGAAAATAATCATTGTAAAAGTTTATGGTCTGTATAAATTATAAATTTTCTCCCAAATAAATAAGGCCTGAAATGTTTTGTGGCCCATACGATTGCTAATAATTCCTTTTCAATCGCGGAGTAATTAGTTTCGCTGTCGTTTAAAGTTCTGCTGGCATACGCTATAGGAAAGTCTTTTCCATTTTTGTCCTGGCTTAAAATTGCTCCTAGTGCATAATTACTAGCGTCTGTCGTTAGAGTAAACTCCTTTTCAAAATCTGGGAATTGTAGAAGGGGCTCATTAGTCAATATATTTTTACATGTTTCAAAACATTCTACAAAGTCTGGATTTTCTATGTTTATTTTTGCATTTTTCTTTAAACAGTTAGTAAACGGTTTTGTTATTTTGGCGAAGTTTTTAATAAATTTTCGATAATAGCCTAATAGTCCTAAAAAGCCTTTAATTTGTTTGGTGGTTTTAGGTATTGGATAGTCCTTGATTGCCAAAATCTTTGTTGCGTTGGGTTTTACGCCCTCCGGTGTAACAACATGTCCTAGATATGCTACTTCTTTTCTTAAAAATTCTGTTTTATCCAGCTGTACTTTAAAGTTGGCTTTGCGTAATCTGTCGAATACTTCTTTAAGTCCTTGTATATGTTCTTGGAGGCTAGTGGAATAAATTATAATGTCATCTAGATAAACTAAACATGTTTCATTTTGAATGCCTCTCAGAATATTATTCATAATTCTTTGAAATGTAGGGGGGCTATTCTTTAGTCCAAAGGGCATTCTTAAAACTTCGTAGTGTCCCGTTTCTGTTGAAAACGCTGTTTTGTATGCTATTTTTATCCATTTCTACTTGGTGAAATCCTGAGTCTAAATCTAAAGTTGTAAAATACTGAGATCGTCCTAATTTATCTAATATGTCTATAATATTTGGCAAGGGAAATTTATCGTCAATTGTTTTTTTGTTTAATCCTCTAAAATCTATTACTAATCGAAATTTTCTTTTGCCAGAAACGTCTTGTTTTTTGGGTTCAATCCAGACAGGAGAATTCCATGGAGAATTTGAAGGTCTGATAATTTTTTGTTTAAGCATGTCTTCAGTTTGCTTATTAATTTCGTTCTTGTAGATTTCTGGGTATCTGTAATTCCTAGAGTATACGGGAATTTCGTCAGTAGTCCTAATAACATGTTTTATCTGATTGGTAAAGGTGAAATTGTTTCCATCAATATGAAATAAATCAGCATATTCTTTTAATAAATTTGTTACGGCGGATTTTTCTTCTAAGTTCATATGTTCCATCCTAAATTTTAATAAATCGAATTTTTTACTTCCTGATTTTGTTTCTTTATAATCGAACATATTGAAATTAGTGTTCCTTTGAATTGCATCAGGTTTACACAGAGTGACTTATATAAATTTCATGAATTACAATACTCTATTATTTGAATAGGAATGCCTCGAAAGCTTTCATTTGCCTATCAAATGACGCAGGAGATTTTGTTGTTTTGATTGAATGTCGAGCATTGTCACGATATTCGTCCAGATAGGAAAACAATACTGCTAACTGTACACTAATGGAAACAACAGGGTACTTTAAACAGGACGACGCCACTTCCCATACATTACGCGAGTTTCCAGAGATTTGTGGCCGCCAAGATCACCACACCAGACCTCCTCCTGTGGAATTATCTAAAGGGTAGAGATTACGCTATACGTCCTCGGACGTTAGACGATCTGATGAACAATATTACGCATGAAATCATCAGTATTGATAATCTAAGCGAACTGCCAAAAATATGGAACGAAGTGCTCAGCTGTGCATGGAGGGGGCAGACGACATTTGCAACACATCCTGTAACGACCAAATAATCTCCCAGATACTATGTACGAGTCAGCCACAATAACAAGTAACTTGTATTGTTCTTCCTAAAACAAACATTAAATGAAAATCATAGGTTTTATATGAATCATCCTACATAAAGTAAATTTATATCGTACGATTTATTTAACATTTGCAATTGTTAAATAGGTTCCTGAATATCACAAAAATATATAATAACGTTTTAAAATACGGTAACGACATTAAACAAAATGGTTGTTCATGCAGAAATGTCGAATATACGTGTTGTAATTAATTTATAGTTTTCAGTGACCAATGAATTGGAAATAACCGCGTTCCATTTGGATTACAATTCCAACGGAAACGCTACGCGGTTTAGAAATTTCCGTTCCCGATAAATCTGACACAAAGCGAAATGAAGTCTTTCGGTATGGGCGAAAAGGAATAAATAATTTAAAGCATAGTCAGGCAAAGGTAGCATAAATATTAGCATTAAAAGCATAAATATTATTCTCCTGTATTTTAGGCTCACGGACGTTACATAATTTTTAAAAGAATTAGAAGAGGTAAGAAGTTGAACAAATAACATACAAACAAAAGTCAATTACTGCTTACGTCAAAAACGAAAAATTTTATTTTAGATATTTTTTTATAAATAAATAGAATTAATACTAATAAAGTAGCGTAACTTATATGTTAAAACAGCTGTTCTACCATATAGTCTATAGCATAAAATCAGCTGTTTTATGAAATCAAATGTTATCACTTATTTCATGCCAAATGGGAAGAAATAACAATATTGCAGTATCAGTATCAAGTTGCTATCTACTACAAGTTATAAAAAAATGAATTTAAACTTGAGTGTATATGAAAAAAATATTTTAAGAATGATTAACAATTTTAGCCAGATATACAAGGGGTCTACTTAGGGAGGTTGCGAACTAATAGAAGGAATTTAATAAGCTAATCGTATAGGAAACAAAACACTGTGATAAATTAACTCTATTTCATTGATAGGATTTTGTACAAAATCAACCTACACTACCTACACTACAACATTATTACACTACCTTAACATAATGTCGAAGTGTCCTGTTTGCCTAAACAGAAAAATTGAACAGAAAAAGTCTTCTTGTTGGCGTCATACTCCAACACACCTGTAGTTGTACTTGTGTGATGATTCTATGTTATAGGTTATGTTGCAAAATGTAGTTTTAATACGTAGGTTATGCAACCGTATCCACGATACAATACGAAGTAAATATTTTATGATTTATTATTTTATTCAATTATTACATATTTAAATTTAAATTTCAAATAATGGTAATGAGATAAATATTTTGTAGACCAATGTTTTAAATGAGAATTTTCTTAGGTGTGACGCTTTTCAAGAACCGATTTCTGTTGGATTGTAATTCAATAATATGTCAACATCTAATAAAGGCTTTCTATTGAACACTATATTTTATTGTTACCTGTATTTCAATAAAATCTTTATTAACTAAATTTCTTAACATAAATAAATGAAACCTCTCAACCACAAAAAAAATTTTTCTTTTATTAAAAACCTTATGTATATTTCGATTGCGTAGCAATCAACCTCAGAGGTAATTTATAATGAAAATACATTGAAACGACATTTTTCATCAAATATATCAACCGGTAAATACTTCGCCACGTCCTTCTTCATTACAAAGAAGAAAGTTATTTGTCGTTGAGAGGTTTCATTTATTTATGTTAAACATTACACCACAGTTGTTTTATACAGTTAGTTATAAATTCTTTAATGTTACACTTATTGTCACCATTTTACTCGCTTCACATAGCTACTGCATAGGCAGTAACAGTACCATCAGGAAATTAGCTATTAGGCCCTACTATTACTTTCCGTAAGACATTGTTTACTAAGAAGCAAACTTTACTGTTCTGTCTTATTTCCTTGACGAGATTTTCATTAGTGAAACTTATTATTAGACATACTACACGAACTAACTTAAATAGCGAACAAATTTAATCAAAACCAGATCAAGAAGGCAAAACCAGATCAAGAAGGCAACTCTAGATATGAAAATTATGGGAACCCCTTTACTCAACATAAGTTGGAATCCCTAAACAGAACTTTAGAAAGTTAATTGTAAAGGTGGCCACTATCATGGACTGATTAGAAGAAAAGTTACGGATAAAATATATCGAAATCTTCTTGCAGTTCATAACAAGCTGGTTATTAATCCTTACTACACTTTTGCTATTACTTTCGACCAGAATTGTGTTAACTAAAAGTTGTTAAATTGTCGTTTTGTTGTTTGTGTTGTTGTTACTGTTCTTGTTGAGTATTTTTCTGTGTAGTTTGTCTATTAAATAATTGCCACATCAATTTTGAGATCTAAATATTTGATTGTATTTAGTTCCTCTGTGTAGTTGGATGTGTACATTAACTTTTAGTTAACATTAAGACGTTAACCTATAGTTAACAAAAAGTCTGGTCGCAAGACATAGCAAACGTGTAATAAGAATAGAATATATAAGGAATGTAAAATACCAAAGATTAGACCATAATTCATGTGTTGCTGCAGACATTTTTATTACTGATCGAAATTTAGATATTATTACTGTTAAAGTAATTAAATATCAGGATCAATAAACTGTTGAATAGTTTAGAAAGTTTCCATGTTGGTAATAAAGTTTTCAGATTTTATTAAGTTCAGATAGAAAAACTATTCCAATGTCTGTGTTGTAATTACTTGAAAAGGGTAAAATACTTTGCTACATTATAAACATGGTAACTATGCAGTCCGCAGCCACTGTTGCTTAACAGAAGCTGCATAGGCTCGAGTATCCAAAGCCCCTCCTTTTTGGAAGTCATAGTTAGTACGCCTCTGAGTAGTTGCTGATCCAGAAGAATATTTTGTGGGGAGCTGGTAGTAGGGGGGGATAAGGGCTCTTCCCGAGCGTGGAAAATAATTAGGAAATAAGGTAGGTATAGCTGGCGGAGGAAGGATAGAGAAAGTAAAATACCTTTCCACAGGCATGCACGTTCGCTAACTAGACGTCGGGTCAACTCACTCTGTCTAATTTCATATATTTTTAAACAGTTGAAGAGCCTAAATTACTTTAAGAAAGGTCATTATTTTGCGGCTGTAAAGAGCGTTAGTGTGTAGGGGTAGTTATAATAGTGAGTACAGATTGTTGTCTTTTATTGTTTATCTGATAGTGTTTGTAAGACCGTCAATAATATCTTATGTATATACGCTTTGACGGAACTATGTTCCTTCGCAAAACCCTACATTTAAAATATCAAATGTAAAACAAGTATGTGAAGAAAAATATCCTTCGATGACCTTAGAAGACGGATGGACGAAATGTAAGCACATTGGAAAATCAGAAGGGGAGTAAATCGCAAAGGAAGCAGGTATTGATATCATCACAGAGTCTTATAGTTCGTCCAAATGGCGTCAGTAAAAACAGCGAAGAATTGAGCGAGGATTCAAGTAGGGGGTAGGGGAATTATAAAATGAATCGCAGGCCCAGAGACACAATGAAGGGGAAACCCATTAAATGCACTATGTTGGCTCGAGTAGCAAAGAGTAATATATAGAGGTTTAGTATGAATCAATGAGTAATATGATATGAAGTATAGTATTAATATTACAAAGCCGAACGGCCGCTATATATATTATTTGATTTGTCAAACTAACCAGATCATTTACATAAGGGTTATGGAAAAAATTACCTAAGTTTTCTAAGCGGGCGCAACGGCTGCAATTTCTTAGCGGTGGCGTTTTGTGCAAAACGCACTAGCAAAGCCAATGTTTTAAAATAAGCCTAGTACAAGTTTTCTATCGATCGAATGCGAGCCAGCTTACGAGTGTTCAGCTTTTTATAGGTATAGCGTAATATCTAAGGGTTTGCTAGCTGAAAGAATTAGTTATAGGCCTATTCTGTAGCATTACATTATCATTAACTAACCTCATTACCCACATATATTTACAATGCAAACCCACAATACTATATTTTTGTGACCATATTTATTAATGTTTATAGTATGGTATTTTAGGAGTTAATATGGGCTTGTAAAAAAATTATCACTTCTCCATATTTTGTCCTAAATTAGCCAATGGCTCTGAGGATAGTTACTTGGTAGCCGAAATGTGCATTAGGTCAAAATAAAACATTTGATTTAGTATAAATAGTGACTATTGTATTCATCTACCATAGACATTTCTCAAGTGGAACACAGAATAAAGTATTATCCAAATAATACTGTAAATAAAAGTCTTTTAAGTTTATACATTTATTGATAGAATAATTGTTTTATTGTGGTATTCGTGCTTGATGATTTTGGTATTTTTATCAACGAAAACTTTTCCATAAAAGTTTATAATCAATTCTTTTATCTGATTAACCTCATTTGTTTCTTTATTAATATACAAAAAAGCAAACATATTATTATGTTTATTACCTTTTATTATCATTTTGCTTTATAAACAAGCAGAGACCTTACCATTGCCACTCATTTTAAGAATTTAAATACCTATATTTTTATGGCAACCAATAAAATTAAACAAATTTGTTTAATTATTTAATTTTATTAAACAAATAAATAATATTCGAGCTGGCTTGTGAGTGAAAGTTATAATTGAAGAATAAAAATATGGTACAACTCACAAATATAAAATTTGTTATTTCATACGCGTTTCAACGACTAATTTGTCGTCAAACTTTTGTTTTTACTTTTGTTGAAACTTTATAGGTTATGTTTAATATATTTTTTTAGTTAATTTGATTTGTGTATCTTCACTGAGGATGACGACAAATTAGTCGTTGAAAAGCGTATGATATAAAAAAATTTATATTTGTGAGTTGCACCATATTTTTATTCTTTAGATATAAGTTTGTTCGTGTTTGCATACAGTAATGTTCCCACAGACTTGGCCATGAAAGTTCATAATAATTAATTGTATATCTTTGATAACAGTTTCTGTCGGGCAGAGGCCCGTTCATCTTCCACAAAACCGTGAAATTATGTTTCCAAATTTTTAAGATACTCATATTACCTTTACTTAAGACTGTAACTTTACATTCATCACTATTTTGACAATATATGTTTATATATTACCAGCTGACCCTGTGAACGTCGAATCGCCTAACATTCAATTAATGACGTGTTAACTGAAGCTAATATAAATTTAGTTAGACGTTGAAAGTCTAACTAATAAATATCCAATTCGAATAGGTATAAAATGCAAGAAAAAGTTCTAAAGTTTCATACTTTTTGTAATGTACATAAATATTCAATTTATCTTCGAATATGTCTAACCATGTACTTATGGTTACTGTAAAACAACTACAGTCACCGCCGGATATATATAAAATCTAGCGGTATTATAGGTTACTAAATAAATTTTAATAAGTATTTCTAGGACTTGAGCCTAAAAACAATAACCTAATTTGTATATTTTTGGAAACAAAACAGTTATATTTTTATATTTATTACATTCAAATAATAAGTTAACACACAAAATACAGAATCCATGTTTATTATATCAAAATAATTTATTACGAAAAATAATATATCTACTAACTCTTAAGTTAAATACGTTTTCAATACAATAGTATTTCAACTTAACACTGTACGGCAAACTTGATATTGTACAGCAAATAAAGTAAAATAATTTATGTAATAAAACTGCTGAATAAAGTCTAACTTTAAGCTGAACGGATATGATACCTAGAGTCAGTAAATTTCTGTTAATTTTCTAATCCCCTGGAGTCCGCACTAGCAGTGGTTCAAGAGCCTAGGTTAGTAACAGGCATAAAGCTAAGAGGGGCAGTGTAGCCCTCATAAACCTCTTTGAATAACGTATGCTCGAGCAAGGAATCTCTTTGCTCTATTTTCATTGGTTATTTTTACTGAACAAAACTAATTCATTTATTTGGAAAACATCCATTCTATTGAGCTATGAAATATATAGTTGTATATAGTTTGAAATATTATATTTTTATGACGTTTCTAATATCATTCTCTCGTAGTTTAAAGATGGATACTAACAATAAATTATCGCTCAAGAGTATTACATATTATATATACAGTCAAGAGTTTATATTATTTTTTTAAAAATCGTTTACCAAATAAATATTAACAAACAATATTATCGTATAGCTAAACTAAATTTCAAAATCGGAATGGAATTACAGCACAAAAGAGATAAAAGGTAAAATTTTGACGCCCTAGTGTGGACATTAATACAATTTACTAAATACCATGAAATATTACAGATAGAAGACCCACCCTTCACCCCCGCCCCTACTAGGCTGCTTACGTGAGTTAGTCGTAGCATGAATAATCCATACAGTCTCATTTTACCCGACAACTAAATTACCCGGAAGGTATTAGTTTAGACCAGCCAACGAGTGCTGAATATTGAGGTCAAAGTTATAGGTTTATAAAACTATTTCACGTCAAAGAATATATTATCAGATAAAATACAATATTGATCACAAAAATGCTGGAATTAATTAATCTAAAACGAGTCATTAGTAACTCATAAATCATTAGGTGACATGGCAAAATAAATGCATTTTGGTATATAAACTCTTGGAAAATCTTTTACTAATAGCTTTATCTCTACCTTGGCGATGCATTTAGTCAGCTAATACATCAGAACATTAGTTACATATGGTTTATTTTAGTTCTAACTTTGCACTCGAAAGACGAAAAGACTGCTTCATAATCATTAATAGTTCAGTTGAATTTATCCTAATTAATTAATTTACCATTAACAATTATTTGTTAAATAAATAAATAAATAAATAAATAAATAAATAAAAAAATAAATATATATATATATATATATATATATATATATATATATATATATATATATATATATAATACGTTTTCTTGTTTAGTAATTTAAAACAACATTGGCTATTCAAATACAAGAATATTTATTAATTTATATCCAAAGATTTCCATTGGTAAACAGTACCAACATCATCAGGAATGAAAATTACAATAATGTAAATAAATAATAATAATGTAAAATAACAATAATAACAATATTGTAATTTTCATTCCTGATGATGTTGGTACTGTTTACCAACGGAAAGCTTTGGATATAAATTAATAAATATTCTTGTATTTGAATAACCTATGTTGTTTTAATATATACACCTGTATGATGCATATTAACGCCAGATGCATGAACGTTTTAGTGAATATATAGGTAAAATAATGTTAGCAGATCTATTTATATATATTTTATGGATTAATTCCCTTAAATTTTACTTTAAATTGTTTAAAAATATAACTAATCATATTAACAAATATATTATATTATTATATATTATATTATATTATAGGTAGTGTAATGAAATTGTGCAATATGTGCAATACGTGCAATATCTACAAGGGGTAATTATAGCTATATTATATAAACTAATTATATTATAATATAACTAATTATTATTATATTAAACTAAATAATTTTCATGATAAACTATATAAATTTTCATGTTTTAGTTTTCCTTGCAATTGCGTCACAATACTAGTTATAGTTATCTAATTAAACTAGTTATAGTTTGCTTAAACTTTGTTACATAAGAGGTGGTTGCTAAAGGTTAAAATGTTATAAACTAGCTACAATGTATCTCAGAACCTTTCTAAGTTTGCTACTACTTTGTTACATAAGAGGTGGTTGTTAAAGGTTAAAATGTTATAAACTAGCTACAATGTATCTCAGAACCTTTCTAAGTTTGCTACTACTTTGTTACATAAGAGGTGGTTGCTAAAGGTTAAAATGTTATAAACTAGCTACAATGTATCTCAATAAACAATACTAATGTAAAATAACAATAATAACAATCATCTAATTTTCATTCCTGATGATGTTGGTACTGTTTACCAACGAAAAGCTTTGCATATAAATTAATAAATATTCTTGTCTTTGAATAAACTATGTTGTTTTAATATATATATATATATATATATATATATATATATATATACACACGTGCATGATGCATATTAACGCCAGATGCATGAACGTTTTAGTGAATATATAGATAAAATAATGTTAGCAGATCTATTTATATATATTTTATGGATTATTTCCCTTAAATTTTACTTTAAATTGTTTAAAAATATAACTAATCATATTAACAAATATATTATATTATTATATATTATATTATATTATTGGTAGTGTAATGAAATTGTGCAATATGTGCAATTTTAGATCTACAAGGGGTAATTATAGCTATATTATAGAAATAAACTAATTAATTTTCATGATAAACACTATAAATTTTCATGTTTTAGTTTTCTTACAATTGCGTCACAATACTAGTTATAGTTATCTAATTATTAACAGAAATTGGGCTAGATGTTATACGAATTAGTTATCGGAACAATTATTTCCACAATTTTAGATCTACAAGGGACAATTATGGCTATATTTTGGAAAGCAACTAAATAATTTTCAAAATAAACTGTATACATTTTCTCATGGTTTAGTTTTCTTTACAATTGCGTCACAATACTTGTTATAGTTATCTAATTATAATTAGATAACCTGTTAATAATTATTAACAGAAATGAAAAAATTGCAAATAATAAATTTTATTTAACGAAAAGGGTTATCAATCCTTATCCCTAGTACTCGAGACTTCATTTCTAAACTGCATTTCTGTAAATCCTCTCGTCATTGGTCATTTAATGTCAAAGGAATTGTTCCCGAAGATTTTGTATAAGGAGTGGACGCTTTATTCTAAGAGATATTTTGCAAAGTATCTCTGAATATTAGTTAGGTTTTAAAGACAAGAAAAAAATTTAATATAGATTACAAACGCGATATTGTTTTTATATAATAGTTATTTAAATTTCCAATTACAATAGTGCGTTTTTACAAGGAGAGAAATTAGATTGGAAAGATATGAGGGAGGAACCTTGTGTCGACACTTGATGCTCTGTCCAATCTTGTCCGAGATTAGGTGTCTCCATTCTCGAGGCTTTAAGGATTCCGCTTGTCAACGGAACGGGGAAATTTGCGCGGTTTTATTGTGTTGGGTTCTGTAGCACTAACTCGCGTAACTACATCCGAGCAACGTTAGACACAGAATAGCAAACGTGATGACGCGATAAGTACATCTTTCTGGTACAGTTTCTAGCGTGGAACTTTGTACACTCTGTAGTCTGGCATTGTCAGTATGAGTAAAGCTTGTGTGAGAACTGTTGTCTTTCTAAATACGTTTGATTTTTAAAGCTCCAGTTAGGTTGAGTTGTGAGATATGTAAAGCTTTTCTGCAATGGTCCTCCCAAATGCATCACTACTTAAAAATATAAATGAAATCCTTTCAATAGAAACATAAAGTTAGATAGTACTATGGCATAAAGTTAGATAGTACTATGGCCTGAAGTTAGATAGTACTATTGCATAATGTTAGGTAGTACTATGACATAAAGTTATATGGTACTGTAGCAAAAAAAATAGAGAGTACTATGCAATGTTAGATAGTATTATGGTATCAGGTTAGATAGTACTAAGCATAAAATTAGATAGTACTATTGCATCAAGTTAGATAGTACTTTGGAATTAAGATAGTTCTATGGCATAAAGTTATATAGTACTATTGCATAAAGTTAGATACTACTAGGGCATGAAGTTAGATATTACTATGGTATTAAGTTACATATTACTATGGCATAAAGTTAGATAGTACTATTACAGAAAGCTAGATAGTACTATGGCATAAAGTTAGATATTACTATTGCATAAAGTTAGTTAGTACTATGCATAAAGTTAGACAGTACTATGGCATAATGTTAGATAGTATTATGACATTACGTTAGATAGTACTATGACTTTAGGTTGGATAGTACTAGGCACGAAGTTAGATAGCACTATGGCATAAAGTTAGATTGTACTATTGCGTAAAGTTAGATAGTACTATGACCTTAGGTTAGATAGTACTATCGTATAAAGTTAGATAGTACTATGACAATAATTTAGATAATAGTATTGCAAAACGTTAGATAGTACTATGGCATCATGTGTCATTAACTATAAATTTTAGTAACTGTATTAGAACTTGAGTGGATGAAGAACAAGTATTTTATAAGGTTTGAAAATTTGTAAAGTATATATATATATATATATATATATATATATATATATATATATATATATATATATATATATATATATAAAGGGACTGTGGATTAATACAAGGAATTTAATATAATTGGTAGGGTAAATATTTTGTCTGTCAAATTGGCTCCTAGCATTGAAGTTCAATAATAGCAGAAACATTAACCACATCAAATGAAGTCTTTTTTTATATATTTCTATTACCACCGAGGCCTCATTATAGAAAATATTTACATAACATTTCCGGAGCTACACTTTAATGAAATAAAATTCAGAATGCATTATATTATTAAAACTGGAGAGAGTCAAGCCAAAATCACATGTTCTCCTACAGGGGGTGGGGTGACACTGGCTCCAACCCGCTCAGTCGACATGAACATGTACAGTAGATGTTATTTTTTGAAACTGCAATACATATTAAATAGCGCTTTCCTAGGGTCATTGTGATTTTATTAGATTCTTACCAAAGTTTAAACTATAAGATCAGTATCAATAATGCCTGTCGGAACACTTTTAAAAATTATTTTAAAATGTACAAAATACTACAATAGTTACAACATATACTAATAAAGGCTTTGAATGCTATAAATAAGTTAATTTTCGTGTCGTATCTTTATAATGTCATTTTATTCATTATGTTAATCACATTTCTACATGGAAGTGATGAGTAAACTCATAGCATTACTCACAGCTGGGTAATCGTTTTAATTTGGCTCAACGTTGTATTTGAGTTACTAATTGGATGCCAGGCAAACCTTGGCGTTCCATGTTGATCCTATTCAGTGGATTTCATATTAAGTTAATGAACGTGTGATTGGTAAAAGCTCTTATTAATCAATACACCGAAATTATACACATGAAACTCTAAATAAAAAGGTTCTGAGATACATTGTAGCTAGCTTATAACATTTTAACCTTTAACAACCACCTCTTAGTAACAAAGTTGAAGCAAACTTTGAAAGGTTCTGAGTTACATTGTACCTAGTTTATAACATTTTAACCTTTAACAACCACCTCTTATATAACAAAGTAGTAGCAAACTTTGAAAGGTACTGAGATACATTGTAGCTAGTTTATAACATTTTAACCTTTAACAACCACCTCTTATGTAACAAAGTTGAAGCAAATTTTGAAAGGTTCTGAGATACATTGTAGCTAGTTTATAACATTTTAACCTTTAACAACCACCTCTTAGTAACAAAGTTGAAGCAAACTTTGAAAGGTTCTGAGTTACATTGTACCTAGTTTATAACATTTTAACCTTTAACAACCACCTCTTATATAACAAAGTAGTAGCAAACTTTGAAAGGTACTGAGATACATTGTAGCTAGTTTATAACATTTTAACCTTGAACAACCAACTCTTATGTAACAAAGTTGAAGCAAACTTTTAAAGGTTCTGAGATATATTGCAGCTAGTTTATAACATTTTAACATTTAACAACCACCTCTTATGTAACAAAGTTGAAGCAAACTTTTAAAGGTTCTGAGATACTTTGTAGCTAGTTTATAACATTTTAACCTTTAACCACCACCTCTTATGTAACAAAGTTGAAGCAAACTTTGAAAGGCTCTGAGATACATTGTAGCTAGTTTATATCATTTTAACCTTTAGCAATCACCTCTTATGTAACAAAGTAGTAGCAAACTTTGAAAGGTTCTGGGATACATTGTAGCTAGTTTATATTATTTTACCCTCTAGCAACCACTTCTTATGTAACAAAGTAGTAGCAAACTTTGAAAGGTTCTGGGATACATTGTAGCTAGTTTATAACATTTTAACCTTTAACAACCTCCTCTTATGTAATAAAGTTGAAGCAAACTTTGAAAGGTTCTGAGATTTCAACCCTTAAAAATCACCCCTTTCTTATAATAACCACCACTTCCTTATAATAATCCCCCCTTATATATAACAGAGTAAAAGCAAACTTCCATTCTATAAAATTTCTGAGATAAGTTTTTCTCTTTTCGCTAAACAGAAGCAGCTGTGTGTGGAAAACTAATTTTCATTAGAATTATGTCCCGACTCTAACTCAACCTATTCGTTCTATAAACGTAAACTACTCAGAAGAAACTTCTACCTACATTGCCTCACATTCGTATAACTACAATGTCAAGATTATAATAAAAAAATTGGGTCTGTCAACAATTTTGTTTCTCCGTTTGAGGCTAAAAGAAAGTTAAGCCATCGTGTGGGCTAAACCGCTTATCTGAAGGGGACATACAGGTTTTCAACACTTTTAAAGAGAGGTGTCTTCACGTTCTTGTACCTTGAAAGAGAAAGCATGAGAAAGGGTCGATTGAAATATAAAATAATAATTGAAAGTTATTATGAACACCTGATACTGGAGCCAAAGGAAGAGTATGGCATCGCGTATTGAAGATTGATCACCTGAGGGGGATTTGCTCTTAACACTTCGTAAGAGAGGCATGTTAAGTTATTGTCCTTTGCAAGAGAAAGCATTAGAAATGGTCGATGGAAGCAGAAAAGTCTAAGGGAAGATATTATGATCACCTGATACTGGAGCCAAAGGAAGAGTATGGCATCGCGTATGCAAGGTTGATTATCTGAAGGGTATTTGCTCTTAACACTTCGTAAGAGAGGCATGTTAAGTTATTTCTTTGCAAGAGAAAGCATTAGAAATGGTCGATGGAAGCAGAAAAGTCTAAGGGAAGATATTATGATCACCTGATACTGGAGCCAAAGGAAGAGTATGGCATCGCGTATGCAAGGTTGATTATCTGAAGGGGATTTGCTCTTAACACTTCGTAAGAGAGGCATGTTAAGTTATTTCTTTGCAAGAGAAAGCATTAGAAATGGTCGATGGAAGCAGAAAAGTCTAAGGGAAGATATTATGATCACCTGATACTGGAGCCAAAGGAAGAGTATGGCATCGCGTATGCAAGGTTGATTATCTGAAGGGTATTTGCTCTTAACACTTCGTAAGAGAGGCATGTTAAGTTATTTCTTTGCAAGAGAAAGCATTAGAAATGGTCGATGGAAGCAGAAAAGTCTAAGGGAAGATATTATGATCACCTGATACTGGAGCCAAAGTAAGAGTATGGCATCGCGTATGCAAGGTTGATTATCTGAAGGGGATTTGCTCTTAACACTTCGTAACAGAGGCATGTTAAGTTATTTCTTTGCAAGAGAAAGCATTAGAAATGGTCGATGGAAGCAGAAAAGTCTAAGGGAAGATATTATGAACACCTGATACTGGAGCCAAAGGAAGAGTATGGCATCGCGTATTGAAGATTGATCACCTGAGGGGGATTTGCTCTTAACACTTCGTAAGAGAGGCATGTTAAGTTATTTCTTTGCAAGAGAAAGCATTAGAAATGGTCGATGAAAGCAGAAAAGTCTAAGGGAAGATATTATGATCACCTGATACTGGAAGCAAAAAAAGAGAATGGCATCGTGTATGCAAGGTTGATTATCTGAAGGGGATTTGCTCTCAACACTTCGTAAGAGAGGCATGTTAAGTTACTGTCCTTTGCATGGGAAAGCATTAGAAATGGTCGATGGAAGCAGCAAAGTCCCGCGGTTAGAATGAATCTAACGTTAGCAGTAACGCGTTTGGTCCCACACCTAACCAGCCCCTACCTCGCCGACTGTGGGAATTCCAACTTTTACCCAAAAATTTCTGTCTTCTCCGATCAACAACCTAGAAATACAAAATAATAACCTCAAAACTAAGGGTTGTATTTTAAAAATACTGAAATTGTTAGACTCAACCTAACAACGAGACCAAATGGGGGTTAAATGTATATAAAGTAAATCTAAATGACAACTTTATTTTATTAACAAACGCTACCCTAAAACTTTAAATATGATCATACATTCTATGGAATGGAACACTAGTTTATAAGTTGATCTTCTTTTTTAATTACTTCTATTAGCTCACTATCTCCTTATATATAATATATATATATATATATATATATATATATATATATATATATATATATATATATGTATATATACCTATATATATATTTATTTATATATATATATATATATATATATATATATAATATATAATATATATAAATATATATATATATATATATATATTTATATATATATATATATATATATATATATATATATATATATATTATTAAATAACTTCAAAAAGTTCATAATCAAGATATATTTTATTCAACATTTACAAATATGCTGAAGCTTTTCGCCGGAGTGTAGTTCCAGCATTCTCAAAGACTACTCATGCTGGAACCACACTCCGGCGAAAGCTTCAGCATAATTGTAAATGTTGAATAAAATATATCTTGATTATGAACTTTTTGAAGTTATTTAATAATTATAACAAATCAAGAAAAAATAATCATCTTTATTATAATATATATATATATATATATATACATATGTACAAAGATTTTATTAATATATAAATATATATATATATATATATATATATACATATATATATATATATATATATATATATACATATATATACATACATATATATATATATATATATATATATATATATATATATATATATATACATATCTTGTACACATTTTCTGTCGTAAATAAAATACGTTTTTATTCATCCAGTCAAATTCAAATACATTTCTTTTAATCTATAGAGGTTTGCAATTGATGTTAATACCCTTTTTTCAAATATTTATTCAATAATTACATTATAATAGTTTGGAGGCTTATTTAAGATTCGAACAGAGTATCTAAAGGCATGTATTTGGTAGTGGTTTGACACTGTGTCAACTTTCCCATGGCTAGAAATTTATTTCTTAAAGTAGTATAGAAAGTATGTGTTTACCCCTCATCTGTTTGCGTGGAAACCTCCATTGCCCATCCTAAATTGTTGCCATGGCTACCACACAATATCATAAATAATGCTCTAGGAAAACAAATAAATGAAAAGAATTAAATAAATAATCAAACTGGATTAACGTTGCGTAACCTAGCTTCAGAAACGGAAAATAAACACAATGAACGCGAAGATAAGAAAGAATATAAATAGTAAAGCACAAAAATAATAGTCCAATCCCATAAATAGATAATTGCAAGGACGTTCCTTGTCTATTGTGCCATTTATTACTGTTATTCTGTCATACGAATATAATAAGGATGGGCCGATAACTAATATTTTCAATCCCGATTCCAATTTCGATCTTCAAATTTTTCTTTCGATTCTCGATTCTAATAAGTTTAATAGATCTACATGATATTCTCTAATAATTATTTTAATTAATATCTTGGTCATATGGTGAAGAATTTTCCTTTTTAAGATAATAGGTTGCAAAAAACGTCCGAGTAGGAATTTATGAATGGGTGATAAACATATCGGATAAAAGTAACGATTTATTTAAAATTACAAGTATGAAATTCAGTTAGTAATTACATTATGACTTCAGTAATAGCCATTTCAGTTTCTATAACAACAAAAATTGAACTACCTTTCCTTTGCGTATTGTATCGGCGTGTAGGAAATGGTGGAGGGGTAGTGGCGGTTAGAGACGGGGAGAGAGAGTGTGTCGAACCCTCCCGGGTGATAGTGAGATAGCAGAGCGAGACGAACGTTGAAAGACGGACCAGAAAACCTTCCGATCATTTTTGTTGTTGCGTCATAAATAATGATAATGATATTTTCGTGATCTCAAATAGACATTTTTTTAAACGTTTAATTCATTCAAACAAACTAACACTTGAATAAGACATAGTTATTATTTATTTATATTTCCTATATATTACACACGCACACGTTTTTTAACACTTTAAAAAACTTCAAACCGACACTTATTACAATGAAGAATCTATTATCGATGATTACTCAATACCATTAGAATCGACGATTTAGGGAATCGGAAATCGAAATCGAAACGTCCCTAGTATATACATATTTATATTATTATAATTATAAAACAAAAAGAAACTAAAATAATATTTTTCTTTATTGATTTAAGTAGGAATTTACCTTTAAACAAAATTATTATTTCACTTGTTTATCAGAAAAAAATATTCATATCAATCAGAATTATGATTCAATCTAAGCTAATACACATTATATTTTCCACATAAATATAATTGTTTGGTTTTATGTGCTTCATTACGGTAGTTGTATTTGAATCACTAAATTTTATTGACGCACTAAATCTCCCGGCGTAATTGCTCTCACGACATACTTGAGTGAATAAAATGTTATAGATTTAAGGAATTTATGAGTCAATTAAACATTAGGAAATGGTTGAAGCAAACTCTACCACTAGAGAAAAAGCTTGTTTAGCTACACAACTCGTATTTCAAAAGGGGTTTTGTGGAAAACTAAATGTTATAAAATCGGGAAAATTATATCTAAGAATATTTGTCTTATGATACTGTGTTGATGTATTATGGGTATTAGTCAATGTCTTATAATACTACTAGCTTCAATATTCAAATGATGTTAACGTTTGTTAAATAAAACGTTTGCTATCCGTGGACTTGCCCTTGTGTGTACTACCACTACTGAAAACATGTTACATATTGAGAATGCTCAATACATCTACAGCTCCTGCATCCGATATATCCACACATATTTGAAGAAGGTTTGGTATTTGATACCGAACCCAATTTATCTAATATCGACCGTAGAACGCAAGTCAGTATTTTGACACTTCATATCTGTCAAGGCCAAGTGCGACGTTACGTGGTAAAC
Source organism: Prosapia bicincta (assembly GCA_036971475.1). Lineage (NCBI taxonomy): Eukaryota > Metazoa > Arthropoda > Insecta > Hemiptera > Cercopidae > Prosapia > Prosapia bicincta. Next base: position 215,577,665 of record JBAIZL010000005.1, read on the forward strand.
ACTAAACATACGTAGGTTCGGAATATCGAGAAGGATAAAACATATAAGCTTTCTCTCTATACCGAATATACACAACGTAAATACATTCGCTATACAATACTGATATGAAGAGGACCCTTAAAGTATTATATTTTATAATGGCTCTCGTGAGCTGTTGGAGGAACAATACGAGACAATTTGAGTAGGTAAATAAAGAGACGTAATAATCCTGGATTATAATGAACTGGACCCACTTGTGCCATCCTACTGAAAAGATGGGAAAATGATGTAGCACGTATGTCAGACCTGTTCTCGGCTTCACAGTTGGTATAGACCTATTCTCTACTGGTGTCGAGAAATAATTTTTGTTCTCAGGAAACACGTTTAAGTGATATATTGCCTTATTGTTTCAGATATTTTAAATCTATTTTTTTGTTTGCGCAACCTAATTAGTTGTATGGTCCGGCAGTAATAAAAATAATTCCGAACGCTCCTAGATTCACCTCTAGCACGACCCCATTTTCCTTCCTTAAGGATACTACCTTTCTATTAACTATGATATGAAACTATACACAACATATTCTAAATTTAGATCCATCATAGAAAGCACTACCATTGCCTTCAAAGGTTGGACTTCTGGGCGTTTGAGAAGCATTTCTCTTCCCTTCTATCTGTAACAAAACGCATGTTCAAACCAAGAACTTATCATTACAGAGTAATAAAGAGAGAGATGGTAGAAAACCCTTCCGAAATCGTCACATCTTTCCAAATGCCAGCGCACTTATTCAATTGTCCAACCATCTTTGCCGATCTATTCAGAATTTTAGCTATGTTTTGGTAATTTAGCCTTTACGGTGACAACATAATAATTATTGCTAGACCTTTTATTCAGAGCCACGGTGTTACGTGAAGGAGATCCATCACGGAAACCCTACGGTCCTATGAAAAGTCGCAAGTGATTTGAAATATACAATGTTTTCGATTACATTAGGTCAATTTAATACATGTACGCAGTAACGTACCTACGTCTGGCAGCTTGCTAACTTTCCCTACGACAATTTCACGACACATAACTAGTTGGTGAGAGATACTTTATGGAAAACTTTAAAAATGTATTCATTTGGTTGGTGAGACATACATTTTTGTACATTTCTTCGAAAATTAAAAAAAATGTGTTCTATAAGATAAAACTTTAGTAGTTAAAAATTATTACAAATTCATCTTTTGTAAATATCTTGAGGGTTTCAGTTATCAACCGTCATC
>JBAIZL010000005.1:215583906-215606406 GCA_036971475.1 Prosapia bicincta
ATGAATTATTTTAGGCTGTTAAAATTAATGATCAAAAATATTTATCCGCTTGATTATAAGAAACCTATTAATAAACAATAACCGTGTTAAACATATTAATACAATACTAAAATACATGATTACCACTGTAAATGTAATTTTATGTCAAATGCAAGTTTTAATATTTTTTAAATATTCAGTCTGTTAAATCTAGATATATGTTACTTATAAGTTACTGTGGATTATTATAATAAATAACCTGCCCCCCCTTTGCATATTCAAAGCCTCCTAACAGATTAGTGATACCTTCTATATTCAAAACCTACTAATAACGGCCACCGCCCTTGTATATTCAAAAGTTACTAATAGAATAGCTACCCGCTTTGCGTATTCAAAGCCTCCTAACAGATTAGGCGATACCTTCTATATTCAAAGCCTACTAATAACGGCCACCTCTCTTGTATATTCAAAAGTTACTAATAGATTAGCTACCCCCATTTTGAGTATTCAAAGCCTACTAACAGATTACGTGATGCCTCCTATATTCAAAGCCTACTAATTATGTCCACCTCCCTTGTATATCAAAGGTTACTAATAGATTAGCTTTGCCCTTGTATATTCAAAGCCTACTAAAATTGTCTGCCTCCCTTGTATATTCAAAAGTTACTAATAGATTAGCTGCCCCCTTTGCGTATTCAAAGCCTACTAACTGGTTACGTGACCCCTTCTATATTTAAAGCCTACTAATAATGGGTACCTCCCTTGTATATACAAAAGTTACTAATAGATTAGCTGCCCCCTTTGCATATTCAAACCCTACTAACATATTGGCTGCCTCCTTTGTACATTCAAAAGTTACTAATAGATTAGCAGTCCCTTTGCAAATTCAAAGCCTACTAATAAATTGTCTGTCTCCCTTGTATATTCAAAAGTTACTAATAGATTAGCTGTTCCCCTGTATATTCAAAGCTTACTAATGGACTATGTGTCTCCTTGTATATATAAAGCTTACTAATATATTAGCTGGGGCAAGGATTGCAATATAAGACTTGAAATAACTGATATCAAATGATATAAAAAAAACAGCTGATTTTATGTAATAGGTTATGTGGTAGAACAGCTGTTTTAACGCAAATTTTATGATACTTTATTTGATAATTTATGGTGATAATTTTTTTGGAAAAATTAATCCATTAAATATATTTAATAATAAATTAATTTTAGTTTTACATGGGATAAAATCGTTTCATAAAAGGGGTAAGGTTGATGATATAGGTAATCCATTCTATTTGGCGTAATATAAGTGATAACATGATTAGATAAGAAAGCTGATTTTATGTTATAGGTTATGTGGTAGAAAAAAAATAAAACAACCTGATATATAGGTTTATTTATGTGTTACTTTATTTATAAAAAGATAAAGTAACATTTTTCGCTGGTGATCTAAGTAGGAATTGACCTTATCAAATAGGAATTTTTGTTTATAATACTTGTATTACAGAAAAAATCTAACTAATATAATAATGGCAAAAACGATTGAATGATACAAAGAAATTAAAATGTTCGAATAAATAATAAAAATAATATTTGAAACAAAGTAGCGAGATAATATCTCTGGCTCTCTATGTATGTGCATTGACCCGTACATAAATAATTAGAGCTACTGAGAACTTTGGGGCAAGCTATTTCAGAACTAGCCAGTGCTTGTAGTACGAAGATATTCCGGTAGATCAGTACTTGTAAAATACCGCAAAGTATTGTTCAATATACCGTAATAAGAAAGTGGTATCTTGGAGACAAACCTTCCCGAAAAAGTCGTAACGAACTTACTCTAAAAACTTATTCCGGATAAATCTGAGAAATGATGCGTACAAATTAGATGCAAGAAAGATACATTCAAAATCATTCAATGAACGGTGATAATACAAGAAATAAAAACTACCAAACAGTTCAAATAACGTGGAATTAGCTGTCTATTCACATTCAAAATATATGTCTACATAAACAAGTGGTCAAGAACACATTTAGCCATGGCTTAGTATAGCCGTAGTGAAGCATGACTATATACATACAGTGCTTGTGTTAATTGCAAGTATAGGTTATTTCAGCTGGAATAATGCCAAGACTACGGGAAGCATTAGTTTTCTGCTCTTATTGTGCCGGCATATAACATACTTGGCCCGGTCATTAGAACAGTCGTGGTTTCATCTAAAGAGGGCATGGATGCCCTGAGTGGCTTATCCAAAGGAAAAAGTGTTAATAGAACATTTGTGTATTACTTACGATTTGATGGAAAATTCCATTTACATATAATATTTTAAATAATCATATGAAACACGATATTAGTCATATGATAAGAAAAGTACCGGAGGAATATGAGGCAGCAGGCTCAACAACGAACATTCTAAAATTTGATTATCTAATAGTAGGCAAAGACGAGATTTGGGACTGTAGCTTATAAAACTCTGTAATCAAGAGGGTACCAACCTTCAAATATCTAAGGGGGATTTTTAATAAGAATTGCGATAGTGAGGATGAAATCAGGGGACGACTAAACAAAGGCAGATCAGTGAAACTAACTTTAAACACTACAGTTCAGAGGTATGGGATGTTACGAATGCTAACAATAACAAACTCATGACGATGGAAATGGACTACTTAAGACGACGCTACGTGAATCGAGACTTGAAAGGGTGAGAAATTGGCAAATACGTAACGAAATGAAAATGAATAAAAGTATAAGAGAAGAGATAGAAAGAAGACAACTAAAATGGTTTGGACACGTAAAGACGACGGCAGAAGGTGGCCTCCAAAGGTAATAGAGTAGATTAAACCTGAGAAAAGAAAGAGACGACGGCCACGAAGAAGTTGGCGTGATGGCATCGACGATGCAATGGCCGGAAGAAACCTAAAAGAGGCATAACCTATGCCGAAAGAAATTGGAATTTGAAGTGGAGAAGTGGCAACAGCTGTAACAGATCCGTTATAAAAAAATAAGTACATAATCTCACCCACCCTTCTGTATGGACCCTGTAGAGAGCAGATCTTCTTCAGATATCTAATACACTTCCTTGTAGGAAGAGGTATAATCAAGGACCGATGAAATAAGGCAGTACTACGAACAGGGCAATGTTCCTTTAGGAAAGGGGAAAAATGGTGCGTTGTCAGGTTAGGTTCACTCATACGTAGCCTTGCTTTCCGCCAGAATGAATAGGTGCCGACTACCGCAACACAGGGTTTTAACGGAGTTTTTGTCCTAAATATTCTTCAAAATGGATGTTATTTATACCATTTATATAAAAATTAAAATTAACACATTTTCATTGAAAATTTTTAATAAGTAATAAAGTAATACATTTTTCAATTGGATGAATTTGAATTTAAATATTGTGGTTTGGTAAACTACAATTTTATGATTCATATAAGTAACGTCTTGAATTTTTACTCTCCAAATGTAAAATAACTAGTTACATTGTTTAGGTATACTAGAATTTATGAATTTTGCTAATCATAATCACTTCCACATTCATTTTGTAGTTGTATACGTGATTTCTTAAATTTCGTTCTTCAATCGTACAATATTTAGCTGGCTTGCTTTGGTAAAGTGTAATTTATATATTAATAAAATCGCACTTTAAATCAGAAGAGCAGCAGAGTTCGATTTTCAGAGGCTACTTCCAATTTTTAAAACACTCATAATTTTTGCTGTATTGGATAGGAAAATAAGTAGGATTATTTATCTTGAAATTTTGCCAATCATAATCACTTCCAGATTCACTTTATAGTTGTATAGGTGACATCTTAAATTTCGTTCTTCAATCGTACAATATGTAGCTGGCTTGCTTTGGTAAAGTGTAATTTATATATTAATAATATCCTAGTTTAAATCAGAAGAGTGATCTGTAATGAGCAGCAGAGTTCGATTTTCAGAGGCTACTTCCAATTTTTAAAACACTCATAATTTTTGCTGTATTGGATAGGAAAATAAGTAGCATTATTTATCTTGAAATTTTGCCAATCATAATCACTTCCAGATTCACTTTATAGTTGTATAGGTGACATCTAAAATTTCGTTCTTCAATCGTACAATATTTAGCTGACTTGCTTTGGTAAACTGTAATTTATATAATAATAATATCGTAGTTTAAATCAGAAGGGTGATCTGTAATGAGTAGCAGATTAAGAATTTTCAGAGGCTACCTCCAATTTTAAATACACTTACAATTTTTGCAGTATTGGATAGGAGAATAAGTCGCACTATATATCTCAAAATTTTGCCAATCATAATCACTTCCAGATTCATTTTGTAAATGTATACGTAATTTTTTAAATTTCGTTCTTCAATCGTACAATATTTAGCTGGCTTCCTTTGGTAAACTGGAATTTATATATTAATAAAATCGCACTTTAATCCAGAAGAGTGATCTGTAATGAGCAGCAGAGTAAGAAGTTTCCGAGGCTACTTCCAATTTTAAATGCACTCACAATTTTTGCTGTAAAGAAGACAGTTATGATTTCATGTTATATTGTTAGGAACGTGCCTAGATCTTGCATCTCATGTTTTATTGGAGTTGGAAAATCAGTTTATTTATCTTCAAATTTTGCTGGTGTAAAATGTAAGGTATACTGTTAAAATTCACTGTGTACTGATAAACATCACTGACCACCTTACTGTTAAAATTCACTATGTACTGCTAAACATCACTGTCCACCTTACTGTTAAAATTCACTATGTACTGCTAAACATCACTGTCCACCTTACTGTTAAAATTCACTATGTACTGCTAAACATCACTGTCCACCTTACTGTTAAAATTCACTATGTACTGCTAAACATCACTGACCATCTTACTGTTAAAATTCACTATGTACTGCTAAACATCACTGTCCACCTTACTGTTAAAATTCACTGTATACTGCTAAACATCACTGAGCACCATACGGTTAAAATACACTATGTACTGCTAAACATCACTGACCACCTTACTGTTAAAATTCACTGTGTACTGTTTAACATCACTGAGCACCATACTGTTAAAATTCACTGTGTACTGTTTAACTGTTGGGATTTTATTTATTTACTGTACATTTAGATGTCATTTTCAGTTAATGCAAGACCTAGGCATGAATTTTGTTAGCTGATACAAATAGGAACCTTTACGTGAAAATTTTTAAGCCGAAATAAAGGCCGTTGCTAAGCAATCCCATATACAACAATTATCAACTACTACTTTTATTGGGCGTTTTACTGCATTTTTTCTACTACGCTTTTTTTAGTTTAACCTGAATAGTTATAAATTCGGCTCAAGTCAATAAGTCTAAACAATTCAAATATTTCGATAATAAATTATGGCGATGTATTATATTTTAAATTCTGAATCGAATGGTATAATTTTTTATTTCGGAAATGAATTTTAAAAAGTTGATTTTTCTGCACGCAAGCGAGGTCTTGTCGTTTTAGAACCTACTACTGAGGTCTCAGCTGCACTATTTATATAAAAGCAAAACGAGGTCTAATGAAATGTTTGATATCGACTACTGAGGTCTTTTTCTAATAAATTTGTAAAAGATGTTTTGTGTTCATGAATTCTTTATATAATTGTAATGTTAATGAATTATTTTTGAATTAATAAAATTTGGTAGTAAAACTAGAATTTGTTTTTAAAACAAGACTGTTTTACAACACATGTAATGTGAAAGTTACTTTATTAAATGGATTAACCTATAATTTTCTTTGCGAAACTAACAGGATAATTAGAGTTTGGATTGTATGTAATTATATAAAATGCTCTTGAATATACAAATATTTTAAAATATACATAGGTATTCGATCACTTTAAATGTTTACATTTTTAAGCCTAATAAAAGTTAAATAATAATGATTTTTAAATTGTTTTCATATTTTATTTAACGGTGTCGTACCCGTGATAGAAATATACTGTAAAATATTTTATTATAATACAATATAATTTTTAATATTAAAAAATAGATATTGTAATTAATATTAGCCTATTAACATGTTTCAATAAATTGGGAATCTTGCCTTAAGTTTTTTGAATTAAAAAATTGCTAATTAATGTTGGAATATAAATTCAAGTATTTTATTTGTTTTTACTGTTAATTTAAATAGTAGTAAATAGTACACATTAAACTTTACAACTGGACTAAATTTAAATATGTTTAAAGCGCTACTTTTACTTCCGTAAAAATTGTTTTAAATAATTTTGCAGTTTGTTATAGTATGTAACAGATTTAATAAAAAAAATATAATAAATCTTTCTGTTTGTAAAAATTGAATAAAGACCTCTGTTGACCGGATAATGAACTGCCTAGGACCTCGGTTGTATGTAAAGAAAATGTCGATTCCTCGCTATGCTGTTGTTGTACCGTACACATTTTAACATTATGAAACACATTTAAAAAATTTAAGAGATAACAACTACTATTAAAATAATGTTTCACAGCATCATTTGAAGAGCTATTTTGTGTAGGAATTCATAAGAATGGTTACAAATCTTTCTGTTTGTAAAATTTAAATAAAGACCTCTGTTGACCGGATAATAAACTACCTAGACCTCGGTTGTATGTTAACAAAATGTTGAGTCCTCGCTAGGCCGTTGCTGTACCGCACACATTTTAGAAATATGAAACACATTTAGAAAATTTAAGACATTACAACTAATATTAAAATAATGTTTCACAGCATTATTTTCAGGCTATTTTATATACTCCATTGGTTCTAATATGTGTTTTGTTTTCGTTATATAACTGTACTGGCATTTATTTAAAACATAACACGCAAACTTTATTTTATATTAGTTTAAATCTAAATTACAGTACTTTGTTAACGATTGCCGTGTATTAATAAATTAGACAACGGTTAGTATGTGAAATTGATTTAGGATTTAAGAGCTTTTGCTGAAATAGGATTTTTAAATCTTGTAGCGAAATCTTGTACTTTTAATGCCGAATATGGAGGTTTATACATTTATACCAATGGGTCCTGACGAAATGACAATTACCGGTTACAAATACAAATGTCTTTTTTCATACAATAACAATCCGTTCTACGTATCTATACTATTTCCGGGGATATATCCGCATATTACATGAGCATTTTTCTTATATAGATAAGTTACTGTTACCTATATTCTTTCGATGTCAAACACGTCGTCCCTAGTACTGTTCATTAAAACCCTATAATATTATAGCACTTTGAGAACAAGGTAGTTATTTAATCAAAGTGGTTTAGGAAACGCACTGTTCACTAAACAATTCACTTTATATTCACACTAATCGTTAGTTCACTTGTTTGACACGGACCTGGAAGGCACATTTTCACAAATAACTCTTTCAAACTAACCTGTTCTTGTCGCAACTCCTACTAAAAATATTTTTGGCTTACGGAAAAACCCATGTTCAACCTTACTGTAATCTTTACCTGGATTCTCTGCCTTTGTCATGCACAAGAAACCTCCCTCTCTTGTACATCATAAATTATTTGAACAAATATATTCAAGGCCTTGTTTCTCTTTACATAACTTAAACCTACTATTTTAAATTCCAATTATTTAATTTTAACGTCTATCACAATGCTGATGTTTTTATTAATGGCTGTATCGACACTACACTAGATTACAAAACAAATTTTTCATTGTTGAGCTCCTATTTTGGAAACATATATTTTAGTATTTCTTTACTTTTATATAGTCCTGAATATATTATATAGACTACTTGTAAACTTTGCTAGTACAAGTTTTATAACGATGGAATCCTGAGTATACTCAATATTTCAATCCTGAAATATTAAACTATTATATCAGAGTTTATAAGGTCAACAAAAATAAGTTTTATGTTGAAAGTAATAGACCTATTGCTGTATGTAGTTTGATTATTACATGTATTGCATATTGTTGACATTAAAAGCAATGCTTCTCCTGCAATAGCTTAAAGTTTAACTACCATTACTCATTATGCATCTAAAGTTCAAATTTCATTAGAAGCTTGTTTAAGATCTGAATCAAATACCGCTTAATGGATTATATCAAATCGTTTTTATTTTGTACAGATTAAATTTATTTTATTTTATAGGCATGTAGAAAAATTAATTTGATGCTAATAATAATTAGGAAAAGTAAAAAATATTGTGAAACCTATTTAAACTATTTAAAACTATTTAAAAAGCTATATGAATTATTTTAGACTTTTAAAGTTAATGATCAAAATTATTTAATTATCAGCTTGATTATAAGACACCTTGTGTTAAACATATTAAAGTTGTAAAATAGATGATTACCACTATAAATGTAATTTTGTGTCAAATGTGAATTTTATTATTTTTTTTAATGTTCAGTTTGATAAACCTAGATATATGTTACTCATAAGTTACTGTACATTATTATAAGCATTAGACTAGATATTACACATTATTGAGCTATTTATTTTTAAATTTTTAAGTCACTGCTAATCATTCAAGTTAGAGTTTTAGATTGTGAGGTTAATGTCTTTAGGTTAGGCTGCACTAAATCAATAACATTTCGTATAGTTACAGTTTTATGAATAAACCATCGTAGTAGTTTAGTAACTAGAGGATTTCGACGAGCGAGCTGTTCAAGTTTCACGACTCAAACATTTTGAATAGGGCCTATATTTCATTATCATCAGATTGAACCTCAAATTGTCGTACCGAATGTACCGAGTGCAACTAGAGAATCCGCGAATGCTGAAACCAACTGTACATGGAAAGATTATAGTTACGTTCCACATCATAACCAAACTTTTAACATCGATTACAGCTATACTGTACTTCCGTCTGTAATCTTCCGTCAAATCGTGGTTCGCTCTTTTTCAAAAGATTGTCGACATCTTCACTTTTAATTTCACCGTTAGGCTTTCAGTCTGTGGTCAACCTTATTTAGATCCTGTACTATTTTTGGTTTACAAAAGAAACAGATGTTGGCCACTGCTTCTACACTGTGACTGGGTTGCTTTGTTTTCGCTAAGTGCAAACCGTTTGTTTGGGAAATTCTGCAAAGGCTCTCAATACATATCTCACACGCTACACTTGGCTATTCTTATTTACAATTACATATTTTTCGCACAAAGGGGAACATCGCGGGGAATCTTTGTATCTTTTGAACTATAAAATATATAATTACAAAAAAAATGTTTTTAAACTCACGAAAATGGACTCGGTCGAACTGGGCCCACGTTCAAATTATCCCTAGGCGGACTACGTCAAACCTTAAAGAATCGGGGTTGAATTAGGCCCCTCTCCAATTGGATTCCTCGCCAGGCCGTTGCTGTACCGCACACATTTTAGCAATGAGAAACACATTTAAAAAAATTAAGAGGTAACAACTACAATTAAAATAATGTTTCACAGCAACATTTGAAGAACTATTGTGTGTACGATTTCATAAAAATGGTTAAAAGTCTTTTTGTTTGTACAATTTAAATAAAGACCTCTGTTGACCGGATAATGAACTAGCTAGGACCTCCGTTGTATGTTAAGAAAAAGTTGAGTCCTCGCTAGGCCGTTGCTGTACCGCACACACTTTAGAAATATGAAACACATTTAGAAAATTTAAGACGTTACAACTAATATTAAAATAATGTTTTACAGCATCATTTGAAGAACTATTTTATGTTCTCCATTAAGCCTATTATATATTCATTACATAATTGTACATAGTTTTTTTTATAGTATATAACAAATATCATAAGGAAGGTTAAAAATCTTTCTGTTTGTACAATATAAACAAAGACCTCTGTTGACCGGATAATGAACTACCTAACACCTCGGTTGTGTGCTAACAAAATGTTGAGTCCTCTCTAGGCCGTTGCTATACCGCACACATTTTAGAAATATGAAACACATTTAGAAAATGTAATACGTTACAACTAATATTAAAATAATGTTTCACAGCATCATTTGAAGCACTATTTTGTGTACGATTTCATAAGAATGGTTAAAAATCTTTCTGTTAGGACTGCCTAGAATCTCGGTTGGAGAGGTAGTTGAAAAAAGGTAGTTATTTGATCAAGGTGGTTTGGGATACGCACTGTTAAAAAAAAATATTTTTTTTTAGATTCACACTAATTGTTAGATTAGTAATTAGACACTGGACGGCAAGGCACGTTCTCACAACTAACTCTTTTTAACTGACTTGTATTCGTTAACATTCTCAACACTTACTAAAGATAATTTTGGCTAACGGAAAGAGCCTATTTAAAATCTCGACCTGGATTATCTGTCTTTTGTCATGTACAAGAAATAACCCTCTCTTATATTACTTAAATTATTTGAGCAAATACATTCAAGGCTTTATTTCTCTTCACATAACTTAAGTGCTTAAACTACTATACTAATTTCCAAATATTTAATTTTAACGTATGCCAAAATGATGCTGTTGTTTACTTACTGGCTGTGGTCGACACGTCACTGAATTGCAAATCAATTTATCATTTTGAGCTCCTATTTTTAAGCAAGTATTTTAGTATTACCTTACTCTTATATAGCCTTAAATATATTATATAGACTACTTGTAAACATTGCTAGTGCACGTATAATACCGATGGAATCCTGAATACTGAATTTTAAATAATAGGATATTTAATATAAACTCTTTTTTCAGAGTTTATAATGTCAGAAAAAATCGTTTTTATTGCTGAAAGTCATAGACTTATTGCAGTAAAGTTAGCTTAGTACATGAATTGCTTATTGCGCACATTAAAAGCTATACGTCTCCTGATTAGCTTAAAATTATTAAACCATTTCTCAATATGCATCTAAAGTTCAAATTTCATTAGAAATTTGGTTTTTATCAATTAAAAAACTATACAATCGGTTATTCTTTCCTTTTAACGTAGTTCCTATATTTTCTAAACACGGAGGAAAATTAATTTGTTTTTACTAGGCAAGGACATTAGGAAATATTGTTAAAACTATTAAAAAAGCTATATGAATTATCTGAGGCTTTTAAAATTAATGATCGAATGAAATAATTATCAAGTTGATTATAAGAAACGTGTAAACATATTGAAATTGTAAAATAAATGATTACCACTATAAATGTAATTTTGTGTCAAATACGAATTTTAATATTTTTAAATCTTCAGTTTCATAAAGATAGATATTTGTTGCTCATAAGTTACAGTACATTATTATAATCAACAGTCTAGATATTACACATTATAGAACATATTTATTTAAACAAATGTTTAATTCATTACTAATCATTCAAGTTAAGAGTTTTAGATTGTAAGCTTAATATTTTTAGGCAAGGGTGCACTTTTCGTAAGGTAAGTCAATAACATTTCGTTCAGTTACAGTTTTCTGATCGAACCACCGTATTAGTTTAGAAACTATAGGATTTCGTCAAGTGAAATTCAATTCTAATGACTCAAGCATTTTGAATATATTTCATTATCATCAGTTTGAACCTCAAATTCCATATAAATTGTCGTTGTGAATGTATCCTACTAACATCATGACGAACACACCTACATTGATCACCTAATTCCATATAAATTGTCGTTGTGAATGTATCCTACTAACATCATGACGAACACACCTACATTGATCACCTAATTCCATATAAATTGTCGTTGTGAATGTATCCTACTAACATCATGACGAACACACCTACATTGATCACCTAATTCCATATAAATTGTCGTTGTGAATGTATCCTACTAACATCATGACGAACACACCTACATTGATCACCAAATTCCATATAAATTGTCGTTGTGAATGTATCCTACTAACATCATGACGAACACACCTACATTGATCACCAAATTCCATATAAATTGTCGTTGCGAATGTATCCTACTAACATCATGACGAACACACCTACATTGATCACCAAATTCCATATAAATTGTCGTTGTGAATGTATCCTACTAACATCATGACGAACACACCTACATTGATCACCTAATTCCATATAAATTGTCGTTGTGAATGTATCCTACTAACATCATGACGAACACACCTACATTGATCACCTAATTCCATATAAATTGTCGTTGCGAATGTATCCTACTAACATCATGACGAACACACCTACATTGATCACCTAATTCCATATAAATTGTCGTTGCGAATGTATCCTACTAACATCATGACGAACACACCTACATTGATCACCTAATTCCATATAAATTGTCGTTGTGAATGTATCCTACTAACATCATGACGAACACACCTACATTGATCACCAAATTCCATATAAATTGTCGTTGTGAATGTATCCTACTAACATCATGACGAACACACCTATATTGATCACCAAATTCCATATAAATTGTCGTTGCGAATGTATCCTACTAACATCATGACGAACACACCTACATTGATCACCTAATTCCATATAAATTGTCGTTGCGAATGTATCCTACTAACATCATGACGAACACACCTACATTGATCACCAAATTCCATATAAATTGTCGTTGCGAATGTATCCTACTAACATCATGACGAACACACCTACATTGATCACCTAATTCCATATAAATTGTCGTTGCGAATGTATCCTACTAACATCATGACGAACACACCTACATTGATCACCTAATTCCATATAAATTGTCGTTGCGAATGTATCCTACTAACATCATGACGAACACACCTACATTGATCACCTAATTCCATATAAATTGTCGTTGCGAATGTATCCTACTAACATCATGACGAACACACCTACATTGATCACCAAATTCCATATAAATTGTCGTTGCGAATGTATCCTACTAACATCATGACGAACACACCTACATTGATCACCTAATTCCATATAAATTGTCGTTGTGAATGTATCCTACTAACATCATGACGAACACACCTACATTGATCACCAAATTCCATATAAATTGTCGTTGCGAATGTATCCTACTAACATCATGACGAACACACCTACATTGATCACCAAATTCCATATAAATTGTCGTTGCGAATGTATCCTACTAACATCATGACGAACACACCTACATTGATCACCTAATTCCATATAAATTGTCGTTGCGAATGTATCCTACTAACATCATGACGAACACACCTACATTGATCACCTAATTCCATATAAATTGTCGTTGCGAATGTATCCTACTAACATCATGACGAACACACCTACATTGATCACCTAATTCCATATAAATTGTCGTTGCGAATGTATCCTACTAACATCATGACGAACACACCTACATTGATCACCAAATTCCATATAAATTGTCGTTGCGAATGTATCCTACTAACATCATGACGAACACACCTACATTGATCACCTAATTCCATATAAATTGTCGTTGCGAATGTATCCTACTAACATCATGACGAACACACCTACATTGATCACCTAATTCCATATAAATTGTCGTTGCGAATGTATCCTACTAACATCATGACGAACACACCTACATTGATCACCTAATTCCATATAAATTGTCGTTGCGAATGTATCCTACTAACATCATGACGAACACACCTACATTGATCACCAAATTCCATATAAATTGTCGTTGCGAATGTATCCTACTAACATCATGACGAACACACCTACATTGATCACCAAATTCCATATAAATTGTCGTTGCGAATGTATCCTACTAACATCATGACGAACACACCTACATTGATCACCTAATTCCATATAAATTGTCGTTGCGAATGTATCCTACTAACATCATGACGAACACACCTACATTGATCACCTAATTCCATATAAATTGTCGTTGCGAATGTATCCTACTAACATCATGACGAACACACCTACATTGATCACCTAATTCCATATAAATTGTCGTTGCGAATGTATCCTACTAACATCATGACGAACACACCTACATTGATCACCTAATTCCATATAAATTGTCGTTGCGAATGTATCCTACTAACATCATGACGAACACACCTACATTGATCACCAAATTCCATATAAATTGTCGTTGCGAATGTATCCTACTAACATCATGACGAACACACCTACATTGATCACCAAATTCCATATAAATTGTCGTTGCGAATGTATCCTACTAACATCATGACGAACACACCTACATCGATCACCTAATTCCATATAAATTGTCGTTGCGAATGTATCCTACTAACATCATGACGAACACACCTACATTGATCACCTAATTCCATATAAATTGTCGTTGCGAATGTATCCTACTAACATCATGACGAACACACCTACATTGATCACCTAATTCCATATAAATTGTCGTTGTGAATGTATCCTACTAACATCATGACGAACACACCTACATTGATCACCAAATTCCATATAAATTGTCGTTGCGAATGTATCCTACTAACATCATGACGAACACACCTACATTGATCACCAAATTCCATATAAATTGTCGTTGCGAATGTATCCTACTAACATCATGACGAACACACCTACATTGATCACCTAATTCCATATAAATTGTCGTTGTGAATGTATCCTACTAACATCATGACGAACACACCTACATTGATCACCAAATTCCATATAAATTGTCGTTGTGAATGTATCCTACTAACATCATGACGAACACACCTACATTGATCACCAAATTCCATATAAATTGTCGTTGCGAATGTATCCTACTAACATCATGACGAACACACCTACATTGATCACCAAATTCCATATAAATTGTCGTTGTGAATGTATCCTACTAACATCATGACGAACACACCTACATTGATCACCAAATTCCATATAAATTGTCGTTGTGAATGTATCCTACTAACATCATGACGAACACACCTACATTGATCACCAAATTTTTAATTTGGTTTAGGGAACGATTCTAAATATAAAAAGAATATAATGCATCGATATACAAGCATGCCTCGTTATTCGTGGGAATACTTTCTCCGGACTTACCGCAATTAGTGAAACCGTGAATACTGAAATCAACTGTATATGGAAAGGAGAAGATTCCGTTCCACATTAAAAATTTTAACAATAATTACAGCTACACTGTACTTCCGTCTGTATTCTTCCTTCAAATCTTGGTTCGCACTTTTTAAAAGATTTTTTACACCATCATTGTTAATGTCTTAAAATCCTTCACCGTTAAGTCATGTCCTATTGAGATAATATTAGTCCGTAAGCACCACAGCACAGCAGAACAATAATATTATCTTTTGCGGCATTAAACCCCCAACATATTTCTCCTCCTTAGATAAGAAAGTTAGTGAATGCATTATTTTACAAAACAGTCCGGTCTCATCCGTGTTAAAAACTTGATAGACGGAAAGCATTATAAACATATATTGTGTTTAATAATTAACACTTGAGTTACTTTCAATTTCTACATTATAAAGCGATAAAACTGAATTAATTTCTAAAATAGTATTTAAAATGTCACACATCTCAAAAAAATCTCTTCCATGTAAATACTGTAGATGAATAATTTATTCGTTTATTATTTAATACTGTAGTGCTACTAAAGTAAAAAAAAATCATATTTATCTATAAGATCAAAATACTACGGTCGTAATTTATGTTACAAATAACTTCATTGTTGTTATAAATGAGTGAAATAATATGAAGTTAGTAGTCTATCGTTTAATTTATTTTTTGTGAACATTTACAAAAGTAGGTTGAATAAATGACTGTGTTATAATATAAAATTTGTTGAACATAATAACGAATCGTGTATTACCGGTAATTTTAACAATCCTTTCTACTCTAACACTCAATATTGAGTGTTATTCTTCATGTAATTCTTGATGATATTTTTATAACTTCGGATATATTATTTTTTGTAAAAGTTATAACTTAAAATATGTTTGTTTATTATCTAATTTGGTTTACTTTAGATATGCTTATGCCGGATGATGGAAACAATTAATTTTCCGAAAGCTCTACATATAATAGTAAATTTAGATGCTTATGTACTTCTCTCAACAATAAACCGCATTTTCTTTTATCCAATCTTATACGGCTACAAGTGTATATATGGATTATCTGAAAACTATTTTTAATTATAAAATTGACAACGTAATTTCAATATGTAGTTCCAGTTTTGTAAAAGGGAGCCAATCCCTTAAGACATTATTCTGTCACGCAGTCGGGTGTGTCTTTGCCAATTGCAGTAAACTAGTCATGCCCAAAATGGTCGATGTTATAAAACCTTTTATAAGAACAAGGAAAGATGACATCCTACTAATGAAATTCTACCGCCGAGCCCTTGGGACAAGTTACTGAAGAACGTGTTAAGTAAATTATCACAAAGGCCCTGCAGGTTGTATACAAAAAGTTTTGTTTAAAACTTCATACCTACTTAATCATAGTGTAATTAAACTTTAGCTTAATTAATATTCATTTCATTAGTTTAAGGGTATAAGACTTATCTGTTCATACTACATGCTATCTTTTTACGAAGTAAGGATTAGAGAAGATGAATGTATAAAAGTCTTCAAAAAGAAGGTGTATCTATTGATGAAGCAAAAATAATTCTGGAAAGAAGTTTGAAAGAAAAAAAATAAGATAGCAGTTTGGAGTTGTTGGTAAAGAAGGTGAATATCCTAAAAAATTGGAAACACATAAAGACGTAAAAACGATTTTCTCACAGTAAAAAAAATATAAATTATGCTCAACATTGTAAAAAAACTGTACTTTAAAATACGGGGATATTAAAAATGTAATTTAACGAGCTTCAGCTCTAAACCTTTGATAATTTAATGTTCTCTGCCTACACCATAATGGGAGAGCGAACCCGCAACAGGAAATTAGTAAGAAAGAGAGTTTGTTGAATGAGATTAAATACCTTATCTGAAACGTAAGGCATACTGAAATACGTAAGAAATACTGCTGAAATAACAATATAAAATAATAACAGTTTGAATTTTAGCATTATCATAAACCACATATAGATACATATTATTACACATTATTACACATACAGATATGGTAATACACAACTTTTAGGCACATCCCTTTTCACATAACGTCGCAGTTTTTATTACTTTTCTGCATACATAAACATTAAGGTAGACTATTCCACTTTCTGATTTCGATTTTCTAAAATAAACTTAATACCATAAAATTAATTGCTGTTAACAATGGATAAACACATCATTGATAGGCAATATTTCAAACTAAATGTTCCTTTGTTTGAATGTATTCTTTTGTTTTAAACAATGTTTGTCCTCTTACAATAAAGGATACACGTGTCATCTTCTTCGTGCTCCAAAAAGGAAAGTTCATGCTGTTTATATTATCCTTGTAAAGAGAAATGCAGAAATGATAACAAGCAATAGTAGTTGCAAATTATTTACACTAATGCCTAATCTTAGCATAATAAATAGTAAAAAACGAAAATACTATACTTTACTTAAAGATATGATAGTTTCAATCAATAATGACATCTAAAATGTTCCTTCTAGTAGTCGACAATATTCAGTATTTTAGGGTATGATCGATCCCCTATACTTTTTATTACTTTTTATTGTACTTTGAAAATCCTATATAAAATTGTGCCCTTCAGATTGCATTTAAATCTTTATAAATACATTGATCTATTTTTTCTATTTACAAACACATTCCCACAAATAACAAATTACATCTGCTTATAAAATTAGATCGTATATAAATATCTGCTTATATATATATATATATATATATATATATATATATATATATATATATATTCATATATAACTAAATTAGATTCCAATTATTTAAAAACAAAATGTTGAGTAAATACTTTAACACACTTTTAACTTTCATTAAAATTTGACCTTATGCAAAATATCAAAGCTATTGCTGCAGAAATAGTTTAATTGCAATTGACAGTCATATTTTTAGCACTTTTATATCCTGTAGCAAGAGGAAGGCAAGTAAATTTAGGAGCGAGTTACATTGAGGGAGTACAAACATAGAGTATTAATAGACTTATAGAGTACACTATCACCAGCTGAGGCCGAACTGACGTTTTTTAGGTTATATAGCCAGCAAAGGTAAATCGTTTAAATTTGTTGTTCAGAAAATACATAGTAATTTAAGAATAAAGTTAATTTGTCACTCTTATATTAGTATAATTTAAAAGTTTACATAAAATATTATGACATAGGCTGATGACTTAAATTTAAAAAAATTACTTTCCAAAAAACTTAGGTATTTATTTCATTATATATGATTAGAATTATAAATCGTAGGAATTAAATTCTCTGAAAAATTCAATCTTTAAATTTAAAAACCGGATCGACCTTTCTCTCTCTAGTTCATTCTCTCAATGTATATATATATATATATATATATATATATATATATATATATGTGTGTGTGTGTGTGTGTGTTTAAATATATATATGGATAAACAAAGACTTTCATAAAAAAGAATATTTTATTTTACTTCATAAATTTATTTCAAACTAAAGCTTTTCACTGATGAACAGGATCAGCATTTTCAAAACTCATTTAGTACGGTATAGTTCTGTGGCTACATAAGGATATAATTGAACATATATATTTACCAAGAAAAAATAATTTCACCTAAGAATTAATAATATATATATATATATCACTTTCACTATATGTACTTAAACAGAATTTGGTATTTATGCGAGTTAACTTTCAAAGACTGGTCTTGTCTCCATCAAACTCGCATAAATACGAAGTAATATTTTTGTTTAAGTAGATATAGTGAAAGTGATAAGTGAATACAAGAAAACAGTGCTGTAAAGCTACACACACACACACACACACACACACACACACACACACACACACATATATATATATATATATATGAGCACATTTCTTTTTTAAATAAAAAAAAGATTTTGAATAAGTCAGTCAGTCAGGGTAGAAGAAGCTCTGTTGTTTTTGCTGCGGTTGTCTTCTTTACCATTGCCTGCCGCTTCTATCGATATCAGGGCTGATAGTAATCATCTGATAAGAAATATGGAGTATTTTCCATTAGGAAGAAGTCTTATATATTTGGGAAATTTATAAAGTGTTGTAGCATGGAAAAATGATTTTATATAAACTCGGGAAGAGTTTTCATTTGTTTTGTTTTGGTATAAACAGAATAGGCTACAATTAAAAATTATGTGTTTTAATGGGTAATAATGACAGTTGAAAATAAATTGCAGTATAAGATGGATTAAGGTACAGTCCCTTTGCAGATGTATGATCATGGAATTAACGTATGTAGTTACATACCTGAGGTAGACGGAATCTATATCGGGATAGTAAATAGGCGTCGCTTGTATGAAAACGTGCAAATAAGGGTAGGTGGAATTGCGTGTGACTAAGGATACCCATGGTACTAAGAATTAAGGAGAATTATAGCATACCTGAAGAACATATACACTAAATCTTGGTGAAGAGAACTATCTACCCAATATTTTGTGAATCTTATATATCTATAACAATTTTCTGGAAGCTAGTAATTAAGTGCACTTCTTTCCAAAAATACCATGATTTAGACAAGAAAGTTATCGTAATTTTAGTATATATTTGTGCATATAAATTTGAGCAAATATTTTTAAATTTCCAGACATCTTAAAACAATTTTCATCTTAGTTTCCGGCTTACATTTACCGCAACAGTACTATTTTTGGTTTACAACAACAACAGATGTTGGCCACTGGTTCTAAACTTTACCTGGGTTGCTTTGTCTTCGCTAAGTGCCAAACCCTGCAAAGGTTCACAATACATATTTTACAAACTATACTTGGCTAGTCATATTTACAACTACATATTTTTCACATAGGTCGGCTCACTCACACAAAGGCAAAGGATTAAGGACGGGCCGCATTCATTCTGGGTTTTACCCTGCTCTGAGTAAAGTTTCAAAGTGTTGCCGCGAAAGTACAAGTACTTTCGTACTAGTACTTAGTACACCCGGCAAAAAAGTTGACGTTTCCGACTCCATACCTAGCCCTTCAATTTTTAATATAGATTTAACAATTATAAACGACGATGACAAGCCGTGACATTAAACCGGGTTAATTATAAACTATATTTTGACAGTGTTCTGTTGCGTGAGAAATTAGTTGATTTAGTTATAAGTGACGGTGTCTTTGCTATGTGGATAGTTCATCTGTGTTGTGTATAATTGCGATCGGACTCACACATCAAGGTAAAGGCTTGATTATTTTTTTTAAACTTCATTTTTTATAGACTATAAATGTTATATTAACATAATAAATTTAAAGAAATGTTTTTAATCAATTCATTTGTTCTATCTTTATATGTTTAGTTTAGGTTTACCAAGCAATAAATTTTGTTATAACTTTATATTTTATATATTGTAGGATAAAGTGGATTGTACGCTTTCCCTCCACTGTAATCGGCTACAGGCCCACACATTAACCACTATGACAAGTAATAATGTTTTTGTAAAAAAACCGAATTACTAAAGTTTTTTATAATCACGTATCGTAAATGTCAATGTAATAAGGATTAGCCTACAGCGCGACCAAATACAAACTTTTCCGACCACTCCGAGACTAGGATACTTTTTTATGTAAACAAATAACACATAATGTGAAGATAAAACTCTGAAATTCATAAAATTTATCCAGTTATGTTGACTTAAATTCTGAATTCGATTAAGCAAATGGTATTTCATTAATCAATGTTTAAAGTTAAGGCAATGATTGAAAACCTAAAAATAACGGTACTTTTTTCTTTTTTGGTATAAAAAATATTAGAGTTTAAAAATGTTATAAGAAATTACATAGTGCTCGTATAATTAAACGACTAGAATAATGATGCTATTGATTTTTATTTACCTCTTTTTTGTAGTATTTAGAGGCGTTCCAACTCAATATAACGAAAAGTTATAATTTACCGTTTTGTTTCGATTAACCTACTCAATTCATAGTTTTTAAAAAGTAAAATAGTGGTGGAAACATTGCCGCTTTTAAATGAAGTATGCAAAGAACTTTTATTCATAGAAATGAAATAAGCTGTGTTACTGCAAAGTGCATCATAAAACCTAATAATAAATACATACAGGCATTGATAAGGTGAAAGTTTTCATTTAGCAAATTACTCCTTTCAATTTAAAAAATATTATTTCTGTTCATTATTAACAATTAATTATCTAACAACCACAATTACATAACTTGATGTTATAAAACATACTCAATGTATTTACAGTATTGTGTTAAAATATTTACATATTAATGATGTCTTACATAATAATATTGTTACATTACTTTATGGTCACTTACAGATTAATAATATAAAAAACCTACATAAATTATTGTTCATATATGTAGTCTATATCCATAGGAAGTAATTTACTTTGTTCTTGAAAAAGATGACATGAGTAAATGAAAACAAGGTAGCAGGTAGGTTACGTGAAAATCAATATAGTATTACTGTAATTTGTTTACTGTTATCAGTAGTAAATAGTGTAAATAACATGATTATTAAACAGTTCGGTTTTTTAAGAAGTTAACTAATCAGCTTTGTCGTGTTGTTAGTATTTTAAGTTTTTCAAATCTAAATAATAAACAGTAGATGTTAATTTTAAAGCATATATGTCTAGTTGACAGAAGTTTTTTTAATAATAAAAATGTATAACAGAATTTGTTTATTCTTCGAATGTTCTGATTTAACTACAAATTAATTATTTTAAGCTTTTAGGTGTCTAATATTGACCTATTTATCTATTTAAAACTAAATTCTCTACATGTTTTGTCTAAAATTTAGCCTATACGTAGTCTATATATTAGTAATTTAATAAAGATATTCACTTCAAACCTAAAAGTAATTCGATTTTCGACTACAATCATAAAGGTTTTCGTCAGATATTTTACAAGTTATAAGTAGAAGGGAAACGTTTTACTCATTTTTTGTGTTAATTAGGCTATACATAGAGCCCTCTTAATTTTTCAATTTATATTTGTTGATTCCAATTTGTTGTTTTCAATTTAGTATTTGAAAAAACTGTGATGTGAAAAGAACTAGATTATAAATATTTGTATAAGCAATTTTTCACAAAAGTGTATAAAAAATAAGTAAATTAAAGAAGTAAACACTACAATCATTAAAAAAATATGTCACAACAACAACAAAAAATTTATCCTTAATCAAAACACATTTTCGATAACCATGTTGCCCTCGTCAGTCAATCTACACTTAACATGAATAGTCAAACAATGTTCAACATTATATAAAAATTCAAAATTAGATTAATAAAACATTTTTCTCAGATAATACGAATCTGTTTCTTATGAAAAATTATCTGTGCACTTATAAAAAATATAGGCTATACCCACATTTGACAACATTTTCATTTAAAACTAACAAAGTAGCATATTTATACAATGTAAACCTTGAATATAAATCCAGTTAAAAACAAGGAAAGTTATTTTATTGTTGTGTCAAGAAATATAAATCAGACTCTCATTCAAACTGTGCAAGACCTAACGTCTGTACTGGCTCTAAATAAAGCATGGCCTTGAAAAGTGTGCTAAAGTGTGTAAAGTCTGTCAGCGATTGCAGATCCATCTATTGGATGCACTCGAGAACTAAAACGCACTTT
>JBAIZL010000005.1:215611406-215731406 GCA_036971475.1 Prosapia bicincta
TGCTTAATATATATATATATATATATATATATATATATATATATAAATTTGTTTGTGTGTGTTTCTGTGTAGAGAGAGAGAGAGAGAGAGAGGTAGAAGAGGGAGAGAGAGTGAGCGAAAGGCAGAGAAGGAGGGAGAAAGAGAGAGAGAGTATATGTGATGTCAATTGTATAACGAATGACAGTGTACTATATATATGTGGATATATGTACAACATGAACGAATATATATATATATATATATATATATATATGTATATATCAACACTACTGAGGATATTTAAATATTTATTATTTTCATAATCCAAAGCTTTTAGTTTGCAAACAGTATCAACTTTATCAGGAATGTACATTGATTTGTTCCTGTTTATATTGCTACTGTTTTCCAACAAAAACTTTGAATTAAAAATCGAATAAATAATTCTTGTATTTGATTGCCCTTAGTTGTTTTGATTAATAATCAAGAACATGTATACATACATATATATATATATATATATATATATATATATATATATATATATATATATATATATATATACATATATATATATATATATATATATATATATATATATATATATATATATATATATATATACAAAAACATATAACCATCTTTAATATATATATATATATATATATATATATATATATATATATATATATATATGTATATGTATAATACTTTGCGTAACTGTATTGTGCGTGTGTGTTAGTCTGTATGTGTGTGTGAAATATAACAAAATTCAACAACCACATCAGTTGGTATAAATTCATTTATTTTAACCCATTAGTCAAACAGTTGACAATTTCGCATAGTGCGGTAACGTGTTATTTCTAATCGTGCCTTCAGGTCACCACACCGCCCACGTACAACGTATTTGTTATTGCGGTTATATCCAGGAATAGGGTGGCTTTCCAACCACTTGCCACTAACAGGCAATAAAATCACATCCCGTTTGATTTACATTCCTAATTATACGTATCGTGAACAAACTCTCAAAAAGAAATCTTTTAAATTAAAAATGTGAAACATCTTGCTGTAACCGGTGAGGGAGAAAACCATTCATGTCTTCATCTTGACCGTCATATGTGACAAGTTCATATTGCGAGATTCGAATCAAGGAGGTTTTCCAGAATTAATATTCAGTCCTAGTGTAGTTTCTTGAACGATGTTTTTATTTATAATATATAAGTGACAATATTTGAAAAATTGTGAATTTAGTGTATTGCTGTAACTCTCTGTACACCATTTTCAGTGATTAATAAAAATTAAGAGATTTGTTTTAATCAACACGTACAGTCATATGTATTATCAATTAAATATCAATTTCATTTCCTAACCATTAACCTATACTTTATGTGTTATATCGATTTTTAACTGACTTCACAAAAGGAGGAGGTTATGAATTCGATCCGTATGTCTTTTTTTCTGTTTGTTCCACCCTATCTTTGCAAGTATTTAACCGACCAAGGTGATTTAATTTTTGTGAATGAAAGAGTAAACCTTCCCAATTGTCCCGATATAGTTACAACTCACTCTGTATGATTTTGAGACGATAATATGCTATTTTAAATTATTTCTAAAAATATTTGGAGGGAAAATTTAAATAAAAGATATCATGAATTATAAGGTAATTACAAGCGAAATAAACTATTATGATAGGGAACTAATTATGATATTGCGTGGGAACCATGACAACAGTTAAGCGCTGTGCAATGGGGGTTTCGACGACAACCAAATACAGGGAAAAAATTCATATAGTGTATATCTTTGTGAAATATATCTCTAGTTATGGGAAAGTTGGCACAATGTCAAGGCGCGCTAGACTTCGAACAAGGAGATTCTCATTACGACTCCGGCTGAACCCAACAAATGTTATAATTTAATTATTGAAAACGTATTTGAAAAAAAAAACTGTTTAACCACCAATTGTCAAAACCTATAGGATAACAATAATGTATTTGAACTTAATTGGATGAATAAAATGTATTTTATTCATTCCTGAAAATTTTAATATATACGGGAGTACTATATCAGGAGAGTGTAAGCTAATAGAAGGAATTTAATGACAATATAATACAATATTCTTGGTTATGGAAGTGTTGATTTAATACGTAAAAGAATTTCATGTAAGTGTTATAATACACACACAAATATATATATATATATATATATATATATATATATATATATATATATATCGCAGTATGTTTTCTTGTGTATAATTAAAGAACAAAAGTCCAAATACAAATACAAGAATTATAATTGAATTTACAATTCAAAGCTTTTCGTTGGCTAACAGTACCAACATCATCAGGAATATTCCTGATGATGTTGGTACTGTTAGCCAACGAAAAATTTTGAATTGTAAATTCAATTATAATTCTTGTATTTGTATTTAGACTTTTGTTCTTTATATATATATATATATATATATATATATATATATATATATATATATATATATATAATTTAGTATTATCGTTTTGTATTTTTTTTTCTAACGATAGTTCAACCAAGGATATTATCGCATATTATGATTTACCTTAAATATCATTTCTAGAAACTATTGTCCATAATGAACAATTGTTATGTAGTTGTTAAAATCTGTAACTTGAAAATGGTTGCTCATATATACGCAATGTATGAACAATATTTTTAGACATTTAACTTGAACATTTCTACAAATGCACTATACTACCTTTTCTTTCTCATACTTCCTTCCTTGAGACATTTAAAAAATAAGAGTTTAAATAAGAGGGTTGCTTGAAATACATATAGACTGGCCGGCCCTGACATGCAGTTTGTGTTTAGAAGCACGAGATATATTTTACTTTATGCGTAGAGCCAAAGAAGCAAAAAACCTCAGACGTTCTTGATTGATAAATTTATTCATAGCTTAAGGCTAAAATGTTTCTCAAATAAATACTAACAGGCATTAGCTTAGATATTTAGAAAATAATAAATCTATGACAGTCCATTTCCTTTTAAATCAGATAGTGCTTAGGTTTATGTTTGACACTCAAAGCACGTATTGGTATACTATGAGTTACAGATAAAATTGCTAATTAAAAACTATTTAATCATTATAACACTTGTCACTAATATTGTGAATAACTTATCAATACAATATGTTGTTTACATAGAGTGACTCATGACTTACAATACTCTATTATTTCAATAGGAATGCCTCGAAAGCTTTCATTTGCCTATCAAATGACGCAGGAAATTTTGGTGTTTTGATTGAATGTCAAGCATTTACCAACAGATGGCGTTGAATGTCACGATAATCGTCCAAATAGCAAAACAATACTGCTATCGGTACACTAGTGGAAACAACAGGGCACTTTAAACAGGACGGTGCCACTTGCCATACATTACGCGAGTTTCCAGAAATTTGTGGCCTCCAAGAACACCACACCAGATCTCCTCCTGTGGAATTATCTAAAGGGAACAGTTTGCGATACACGCCCTCGGACATTGGACTATCTAATGAACAATATTACACATGAAATCATCAGTATTGACAACCCAACGCTCCAGCAACCTGCCAAAAACATGGAATGATCGGCTCAGATATGTCTAGAGGGGGACCGACTACATTTGCAACACATCCTGTAACGACCAAATAATCTCCCAGATACTATGTACGAGTAAGCCGCAATAACAAGTAACTTGTATTGTTCTTCCTAAAACAAACATGAAATGAAAATCATAGATTTTATATGAATCATCCTAAATGAAGTAAATTTATATCGTACGATTTAATTAACATTTGCAATTGTTAAATAGGTTCCTGAATATCACAAAAATATATAATAACGTTTTAAAAAACGGTAACGACATTAAACAAAATGGTTGTTCATGCAGAAATGTCGAATATACGTGTTGTAATTAATTTATAGTTTTCAGTAACCAATGAATTGGAAATAACCGCGTTCCATTTGGATTACAGTTTTAGCGGAAAAGCAACGCAGTTTAGAAATTTCCTTTTCCAATAAATCTGACACAGTGCGAAATGAAATCTTTCGGTATGGGCGAAAAGGAATAATTAATTTAAAACATAGTCAGGCAAAGGTAGCATAAATATTTGCATAAAAAGCATAAATATTATTCTCCTGTATTTTAGGCTCACGGATGTTACATTATTTTTAAAAGAATTAGAAGAGGTAAGAAGTAGAACAAATAACATAGAAACAAAAGTCAATTCCTGCTTACGTCAAAAACGAAAAATTTTATTTTAGATACATTTTATAAAGAAATAGAAGTAATACTAATAAAGTAACATAACCTATATGTTAAAACAGCTACTCTACCATATAGTCTATAGCCTAAAATCAGCTGTTTTATGAAATCAAATGTTATCATTTATTTTAAGCCAAATGGGAAGAAATAACAATATTGCAGTATTAATATCAAGTTGCTATCTACTACAAGTTCTAAAAAATGAATTTGAACTTGAGTGTATAAGTAAATAATATTTTAAGAACGATAAAAATTTTAACCAGATATACAAAAGAGTCTATATAGGGAGGGTGCGAACTAATAGAAGGAATTTAATAAGCTAATCGAATAGTAAGCAAAACACTGTAATAATTATACTCTATTTCAGTGATAGGCATTTGTAAATAAGAAAACTACATTAACATTATTAAAGTCAAATATTACACTACCTTAACATAATGTCGAAGAGTCCAGTTTGCCTAAACAGAAAAAGGCTTCTTGTTGGCATCATACTCCAACACCTGTAGTTGTACTTGTGTGATGATTCTTTGTTAAAGGTTATGTTGCAGAACGTAGTTTTAACACGTTGGTTATGCAACCGTATCCACGATACAATACGAAGCAAATATTTTATGAATTATTATTTTATTCAGTTATTAAGTATTTAAATTTAAATTTCAAATAATGGTAATGAGATAAATATTTTTAGACCAATGTTTTAAATGAAAACATTCTCAGGTGTGACGCTTTTCAAGAACCTGTTAAATTGTAATTCAATAATATGTCAACATCTAATAAAGGCTTTCTATTGTACACTATATTTTATTGTTACCTGTATTTCAATAAAATCTTTATTAACTAAATTCTTTAACATAAATAAATGAAACCTCTCAACCACAAATAAATTTCTTCTTTTATTTAAAATTTTATGTACATTTCGATTGCGTACCAATCATCCTCAGAGGTAATTTACAATGAAAATACATTGAACAACATTTTTCATCGAATATATCTACCGGTAAATACTTCGCCACGGCCTTTTTTATTACAAAGAAGAAAGTCATTTGTTGTATACGCCACAGTTGTTTTATACAGTTAGTTATAAATTCTTTAATGTTGCACTTATTGCCACCATTTTACTCGAACCACATCTATGCAGTAACAGTACTATCAGGAAGTTATCTATTACTATTACTTTCCGTGAAGACATTGTTTATTAAGTTTGTTCAGCTTTATGATGAGACCCGCGACGTCGCAATCCCGCTAAGAAGCAAACTTTACCGTTCTGTCTTATTTCCTTGACGAGATTTTCATTAGTGAAACTTATTAGACATAGTACACGAACTGACTTAAATAGCGAACATATTTAATCAAAACCAGATCAAGAAGGCAACTCTAGATTTGAAAATTATGAGAACCCCTATACTCAACATAAGTTGGAATCCCTAATCCGAACTTTAGAAAATTAATTGTAAAGATGGCCACTATCGTAGACTGATTAAAAGAAAAGTTAGGAATACAATATATCGAAATCATCTTGCAGTTCATAACGAGCTGGTTGTTAATCCTTATTACACTTTTGATATTACTTTGGACCAGACTTTTTGTTAACTAAACGTTGTAAAATTGTTAACTTACACTTGGAGGAAACGTTTCCGTCTTACGACTTCTTCAGCCTCGTATTTTTGCCGCTAAGAATGCTGCAGTGGTGATTCCTCGGTACCATTATTTTGAAAGTTAGAAGTGATGTGATCGAAGAGTATGTGTGATCTGTGCCGTGTTTGTTCATTAAGGATGACATTTTTACGCGTGTTGTTATGTCTATATATTTCATACTGTTCTAGTGTGTTTAATTTATGGCCTTTGTTGCATTTGTAAAGGATGCGCATGTTATTTTTCATACTTTTGCATGAGTGTTTAGTGTCCGTGAGGTGGTTTGCGACGGTGAATTCAATAGTAGTGTGAAGTGCACTTTGGTGCTCTTTTTATCTTTCGGCGAAAAATCTGCTTGTTTGTCCAATATAGAACTTATTGTAGTTGTTGTGTTTTAGTTTGTATACTCCTGATAGCCGTTTGGCTTTTATTTGTTGTTCTGTAAGCTACATTGTATTCTGCTGTTTTTAATTGGTGTGCTATATAATTTGTGAGTTTGTTTTCGTATGTGAGGGTGATGAATTTGTTTGTGTTCGTCGTTTTGTGTTTGTGTTGTTGTTACTGTTCTTGTTGAGTATTTTTCTGTGTAGTTTGTCTATTAAATAATTGTCACATCCATTTTGTGGTCTAAATATTTGATTGTGTTTAGTTCCTCTGTGTAGTTGGTTGTGTACGTTAACCTTTAGTTAACATTAAAACGTTAACTTATAGTTAACAAAAAGTCTGGCCGCAAGACATAGCAAACGTGTAATAAGAATAGAATATATAAGGGATGTAAAATACCAAAGATTAGACCATAATTCATGTGTTGCTGCAGACATTTTTATTACTGATCGAAATTTAGATATTATTACTGTTAAAGTAATTAAATATCAGGATCAATAAAGTGTTGAATAGTTTAGAAAGTTTCCATGTTGGTGATAAAGCTCTCAGATTTTATTAAGTTCAGATAGAAAAACTATTCCAATGTCTATGTTGTAATCACTTGTAAAGTAAGATTTTTATATAAGCATTTTGGATCATTTCCATTCCTTTTTCGATTAGAAATCAGTTGTTCAAGTGTTACTTTTAGCGTAATTTTTAAGTTGACTATATGCTGTTACTTCTTGCATTTCTGAGGGAGGCACTTTGTGGCCGCACTTTGTTAAGGAAAATGACTTCGGCAATCGGGAAGGGGTAAAATACTTTGCTACATTGTAAACATGGTAATTATGCAGTCCGCAGCCAGTGTCGCCTAACAGAAGCTGCATAGGCTCGGGTATCCAAAGCCCCTCATTTTTGGATATCATAGTTAGTACGCCTCTGAGTAGTGGCTGATCCAGAAGAATATTTTGTGGGGAGCTGGTAGTTGGTGGGGATAAGGGCTCTTCCCGAGCGTGGAAAATAATTAGGAAATAAGGTATAGCTGGCGGAGGAAGGGTAGAGAAAGTAAAATACCGTTTCACAGGCATGCACGTTCGCTAACTAGACCTCGGGTCAACTCACTCTGTCTACTTTGATATATTTTTAAACAGTTGAAGAGTTTAAATTACCTTAAGAAAGGTAATTATTTTGCGGCTGTAAAGTGCGTTAGTGTATAGGGGTAGTTATTATAGTGAGTACAGATTGTTATCTTTTATTGTTTATCTGATAGTGTTTGTATTAGACAGTCAATAATTATCTTATGTATTAACGTTTTCAGGGAACTATGTTCCTTCGCAAAACCCTATATTTAAAATATCAGATGTGAAAGAAGTATGTGAAGAAAAATATCCTTCGATGACCTAAGAAGACGGAAGGATAAAATGTAAGCACATTAGAAAATCAGAAGAAAAGTAAATCGCAAAGGAGGCAGGTATTGATAACATCACAGAGTCTTTTAGTTCGTCCAAATGGCAACAGTAGAAACGGCGAAGAATATAGCGAATATTCAAGTGACAAGTCTGGGATAGGGGAATTATAAAATGAATCGCAGGCCCAGAGACACAATGAAGGGGAAACCCATTAAATGCACTATGTTGGATCGAGTAGCAAAGAGTAATATATAGAGGTTTAGTATGAAACAATGAGTAATATGATATGAAGTATAGTATTAATAGTACAAAGCCGAAGTACCGCTATATATATTATTTGATTTGTCGAACTAACCAGATCATTTACATAAGGGCTATGGAAAAAAATACCTATAGAAGTTTTCTAAGCGGGCGCAACGGCTGCAATTTCTTAGCGGTGGCGTTTTGTGCAAAACGCACTAGCAAAGCCAATGTTTTTAAATGAGCCTAGTACAAGTTTTCTATCGATCGAATACGAGCCAGCTTACAAGTGTTCAGCTTTTTACATTATCATTAGCTAACCTCATTACCCATGTATTTACAATGCAAACCCCCAATATTATATTTTTGTGACCATATTTATTAATGTTTATAATATGGTATTTTAGGGGTTAATATGGGCTTGTAAACAGTTAAAAAAATTTCATTTCTCCACATTTTGTCCTAAATCAGCCAATGGCTCTTATGATAGTTACTTGGTAGCCGAAATGTGCATTAGGTCAAAATAAAACATTTGTGGTTACAGGTTTTTGAACGTTATTATTATTTAAC
Organism: Prosapia bicincta; assembly: GCA_036971475.1. NCBI lineage: Eukaryota > Metazoa > Arthropoda > Insecta > Hemiptera > Cercopidae > Prosapia > Prosapia bicincta. The sequence continues at coordinate 215,619,872 of JBAIZL010000005.1, forward strand.
TCATTTGATTTAGTATAAATCGTGACTATTGTATTCATCTACCATAGTCATTTCTCAAGTGGTACATAGAATAAAGTATTATGCAAATAATACTGTAAATAAAAGTCTTATAAGTTTATACATTTATTGATAGAATAATTGTTTTATTGTGGTATTCATGCTTGATGTTGGTATTTTTTTATCAACGAAACTTTTTTCCATACAAGTTTATAATCAATTCTTATATCTGAATAACCTCATTTGTTTCTTTATTCATATACAAAAAAGCAAACATATTATTATGTTTATTACCTTTTATTACTATTTTACCTTATAAACAAGCAGAAACCTTTCCATCGCCAATCATTTTAAGCATTTAAATACCTATATTTTTATGGTAACCAATACAAATAAACAAATTTGTTCAAGTTTGCATACAGTAATGTTCCCACAGACTTGGCAATGCCAGTTCATACTAAATAAATGAATATCTTTGATAACAGTTTCTGTCGGGCAGAGGCCCGTTCATCTTCTACAAAAACGTGAAATTATGTTTCCAAATTTTTAAGATACTCATGTTACCTTTACTTAGACTGTGACTTTAACATTCATCACTATTTTGACAATATATGTTTATATATTACCAGCTGACCCTGTGAACGTCGAATCGCCTAACATTCAATTAATGACGTGTTAACTGAAGCTAATATAAATTTAGTTAGACGTTGTCAGTCTAACTAATAAATATCCAATTCGAATAGTATAAAATGCAAGAAAAAGCTCTAAAGTTTCATACTTTTTGTAATGTACATCTATATTCAATTTATCTTCGAATATGCCTAACCGTGTACTTATGGTTACTGTAAAACAACTACAGTCACCGCCGGATATATATAAAATCTAGCGGTATTATAGGTTACTAAATAAATTTTAATAAGTATTTCTAGGACTTGAGCGTAAAAACAATAACCTAATTTGTATATTTTTGGAAACAAAACAGTTATATTTTTATATTTATTACATTCAAATAATACGTTAACACACGAAATACAGAATCCATGTTTATTATATCAAAATAATTTAATACGAAATTAATATATCTACCAACTCTTAAGTTAAATACGTTTACAATACAATAGTATTTCAACTTAACACTGTACGGCAAACTTGATATTGTACAGCAAATAAAGTAAAATAATTTATGTAATAAAACTGCTGAATGAAGTCTAACTTTAAGCTGAACGGATATGATACCTAGAGTCAGTAAATTTCTGTTAATTTTCTAATCCCCTGGAGTCCGCACTAGCAGTGGGTCAAGAGCCTAGGTTAGTAACAGGCATAAAGCTAAGAGGGGCAGTGTAGCCCTCATAAACCTCTTTGAATAACGTATGCTCGAGCAAGGAATCTCTTTGCTCTATTCTCATTGGTTATTTTTACTGAACAAAACTCAACCATTTATTTGGAAAACATTAATTCTATTGAGCTATTAAATATATAGTTGTGTATAGTTTGAAATATTTTATTTTTATGATGTCTCTATTATCATTCTCTTGTAGTTTAAAGATGGATACTAACAATAAATTATCGCTCAAGAGTATTACATATTATATATATATATATATATATATATATATATATATATATATATATACAGTCAAGAGTTTATATTATTTTTTTAAAAACTGTTTACCAAATAAATTTCAACAAACAATATTATTGCATAGCTAAACTAAATTTCAAAATTGGACTAAAATTGTAGCACAAAAGGGATGAAAGGTAAAATTTTGACGTCCTAGTGTGGACATTAATAAAATTTACCAATTACCATGAAATATTACAGATACAAGACCCACCCTTCACCCCGCTCCTACTAGGCTGCTTACGTGAGTTAGTCGTAGCATGAATAATGCATACAGTCTCATTTCACCCGACAACTAAATTACCCGGAAGGTATTAGTTTAGACCAGTCAACGAGTGCTAAATATTGAGGTCAGAGTTAAAATTTTATAAAACTATTTCACGTCAAAGAATATATTATCAGATAAAATACGATATTGATTTAAAAAATGGTTGAGTTAATGAATCTAAAACGAGTCATTAGTAACTCATAAATCATTAGGTGACATGGCAAAATAAATGCATTTTGTGATGTAAACTCACAGGAAATCTTTTATTAATAAATTTATCGCTAACTTGGCGATGCATTTATACTATTAAGACTTTAGAACATTAGGTACATATGGATGATTTTAGTTCTAACTTTGCACTCGATAGACTTATTATTCAATAATAATTAGGGTTATTTTATTTTAATTATTTAATTACCCCTTGACACTTTTTTGCTAAATAAATAAATCTATATGATGCATATCAACTCAAGATATCAAGACGTTGTAATGAATATACACCTAACATAATGTTAGCAGAGCTATTTATATATGTTTTATCTGATTATTTCCTTTTAAGTTTAAATACATATCTAAAAATATTACTAGACATGTTTACTAATGTATATTTTATTTTTTATAATATTAGTGCTGTTGGGCTATTAGTAAAATTGAGCTAAATGTTATACGGATTAGCTACCGGAACAATTATTTCCACAATTTTAGATCTACAAAGCAACTAAATAATTTTCAAAATAAACTGTATACATTTTCTCACGGTTTAGTTTTCCTTACAATTGCGTCACAATAGTAGTTATAGTTATCAAATTAATAAAAGAAATACAAAACATAATAAATAATAAATTTATTTAACGAAATAAATTTATTTCAAAATAATAAATTGCAAATAATAAATTTATTTAACGAAAACGTTCATCAATTTTTATCCCCAGTACTCGAAATTTTATTTCTAAACTAAATTTCTGTGAATCCCCTCGTCATTCAATTTCACAGAAATTCCTTACGGAGATGATGTATAACGTGTGGACGCGTTATTCTGACAGATATTTTGCAAAGCATCTGGGGATACTAGTTTGGTTTTAAGTACAAATTTAAAGGCAAGAATAAAATTTATTGTATATCACAAATAAAATTTTGTTTTAAAATAATCTGAATATCCAATTACAATAGCACGTTTTTCCAAGGAGCGAAATTAGATTGGAAAGATATGAGGAAGGAACCTTGTGTCGACACTTGATGCTCTGTCCAATCTTGTCCGAGATTAGGTGTATCCATTCTCAAGGCTTTAAGGATTCCGCTTGTCAACGGAACGGGGAAATGTGCGCGGTTTTATTGTGTTGAGTTCTGTCGCACTAACTCACGTAACTACATCAGAGCAATGTTAGACACGGAATAGCAAACGTGATGACGCGATAAGTACATCTTTCTGGTACAGTTTCTAGCGTGGAACTTTGTACACTCTGTAGTCTGGCATTGTCAGTATGAGTAAAGCTTGTGTGAGAGCTGTTGTCTTTCTATATACGTTTGTTTTTTAAAGCTCCAGTTAGGTTGAGTTGTGAGATATGTAAACCTTTTCTGCAATGGTCCTCCCAAATGCATCACTACTTAAAAATATAAATGAAAACCTTTCAATGAAACGTTGAAATTCAAAATATTTAAGGTTTTGTATAATTTACGTTTACTTGATCGTAAGTTTTAAATTTTAGTAATTTAAATAACAAATACTTTTTATCACATTGTTCAGATCAAGCAAAAATATTTTATATGAATAAAGTGTAAATTTTACATCTGTTAGTCTCCATTATTAAATGAATAATTATTAGCGATGTTAAAATTGATTAAAGACAGTTTTTTTAAACATTTCAATAGTTGTAATATTTATTACACATTAGATAATATTTGAAATACGTAGCCTACTTACATTTGTTATCAATAAAATTTGAAATACTTTCTCAATTCCTTCTATTAGTTCACATTCCTCCTATATATATATATATATATATATATATATTGTTTAAATTTATAGTAGTTGGAAAATACTTTTTATTCATCTATTCAAAATACATTTTTTTTAAACTTGAAAGGGATGATAATCGACTTTAGTGCAAAAAAAGTAAAAATTCAATAATTGATTTTAATAATGAATAATTTTAGCTATATATGGGTGACAACGTTTCAAAAATTATTTATACAGTATAGCCATTTTGTCCTATTTAACGTAAAATAAGTGATAACATATGATTTCATTAAAAAACAGCTGATATTATGATAAAGGTTATGTCGTAGAACAGCTGAAGTAACATAGCCTATGTTGCCCTACTATTTTTATTAATTGTAACTGAAATAAAATTAGTCTTTGATGACCCAAGTAGGAATGGACTTGTTATCACTTTATTAAGAAAGCACACTCTTACAATAATATTATAAAACTATTATAGATAATATAACAATATGATAAGTGTAATAAAACTATTGTCAAGTGGGCCTATTAAACCTGTTTTTTACCCCATTCAACAACTGGTTTTTATTCATGTCAAGTAAAATATCAAGTATTTACATGTACAATACATGTCTCGAAAGTATTTCCCTGTAAAATAAAAAAAAATTATATTTAACCAATATGGAAATATATCATTCCTTCTACACTTTACTGAAACAACCTTGTTCATCTATTGATCTAGTAACCAATTTTGGTACAATATATGATTTTTTATCAATGTATAAGGTTCTAGTCCGAAGATATTATTAATAAAAAACAAGTTTTAACTTTTAATTTTAAATTTTAATAAATTAACTGTGAACTAATCCTATCTAGAAACATAAAGAAATATGTTATTGCACAAAGAAAATATACCAGAAGAACGAAATTTTTTTAGTTAAGTGTAGAAATAATGTTATTTTGCCATATCCCATACTATTCATAGGCGTGCTAAATGGAAGGACCAAATTTTAAGTAGTAAAACAGACTTAATAAGGACAACGTCACCTTTATAATAAACAAGTTTACTTTACTCGCTTATCAAAAATTTATCTTTCATTAGGAAAATTATATGGAATTATTGTTTTTTAATTGTGAAAATTCTTTTTTTTTATTATTTAAAATTTAATTATACTAGGGGACTGAGTTAGTAGTGATATTACACAACATAGGATGTCGCTAACTCGACGATATAATAATGAGTACATTTTTGTTGGTAATTAGTTTACCTTGGCCGTTGTTTTCGATTCCAAAATTCCTACTTTAAACTTTGGCTCTATGTGAGTTGGAAATAGTACTATGTCATAAAGTTAGATATTAATAGTGCATAAAGTTAGATAGTACTATGACATGAAGTTGGATAGTACTATGGCTAAATTTAGATTGTAATATTGCATAAAGTTAGATAGTAAGTACTATGACATTAGGTTGGATAGTAATATGGTATAAAGTTACATAGTACTATGGCATAAAGTTAGATAGTACTATGACATTTATTTAGACAGTAATATTGCAAAACGTTAGATAGTTCTATGGCCTCATGTGTCATTAACTACAAATTTTAATAGCTGTATTAGAACTTGAATGGATGAATGAAAAAGTATTTTATAAAGTTTGATAATTTGTAAATTATATATAACCCTAGTCAGACACACTGGGGTGTGACAAACCCCACGCTAAAGTATTTTTCTTCTGAAACATTAAAATTTGGTGTAGGGAAATTTTGATGGCCATGTTAATTAGGTTGGCAGCATTACTGCTCAGGCTTGACACTTGTTTACTCCAGTCTGCTTGTTAGTTTCTCAGTGGAAAAGTCTAAACGTCGTGTGGGGTGTAGTGCACCCCAGTGTGTCTTTTACGTAACAGTTTTAGTTTGCACAACTTTTGGAATTTGTATTTCTAAATTTATTTTTATATTAATAGACAGTTCATAAGACTATATTATATTGCTATTTTATTTTCACGGTTATTTATATACAAATAATTATGTCTGGTGAACTTGGAAGTGATGAAATTCGTGATTTATTAATGGAAAGTGAAAGTGACGAGGAAAATCAAAGTTTATTTGGCGATGATGATACAGACAATGATGTTGATTATGTAGAAGAGGAGTCAGAATACTCTGAAGAAAGCAGTGCAGAGGAACAAGAAGAAGAGGAAATAAATGAAAGGAGAAGAATCGTAGCTGTTCTTTCAGGGAAAGATGGTTACAAGTGGAGCTCAGAGGAACCTCAACGCAGAGGCCGACCATTATCAAGGAACTTGGTAACTCACTTTCCGTGTGCTAGAGGACTAGGGAAAGAGGTAAGAACTCCCCTTGAGTCATGGTTGCTTCAAATTGATGTGAACATATTGAAAGAAATAGTCCTTAGGACAAATGAAGAAATTGGTAGGAATGTTTTACTTTTAGAAAACATACAAACCTACCATCATGCAACAAGTGAAACAGAGCTCTTAGCTTTTACTGGATTGTTATATTTAGCTGGTGTCCAAAGAAATAACAACAGACACTTAGATGAGCTTTGGTCTGTCAGTTTTGGCTTATCTATTTTTCGAGCAACAATGCCACTAAACAGATTTAAGTTTTTGGCTAAAACTCTACGCTTTGACGATAAAACCACAAGAATAGAAAGGAGGACAAATGATAAATTTGCACCTATCAGAAATATATGGGAAATGTTTGTACGAAATGCTAAAGGTTTGTACTCTCCTTATGAACACTGTACTATAGATGAACAGTTGGTCGGTTATCGTGGGAAGTGTCCATTTAGGGTTTATATGAAGAGTAAGCCAGACAAATATGGAATGAAAATATTCATGCTAAATGATTCAAGAACAGCTTATATGATAAATGCCATACCGTATGTTTGCAAAATAAAGCCACCCAACAATGAACCTGTTCCGTCTTACTACGTCCGGACACTAAGTGAACCTATTCATCATACAAATAGAAATATTACAGTGGATAATTTTTTTTCTTCCATTCCACTTTTTGACAACATGCTACAGAATTTTCAGCTAACAATGGTTGGTACCCTCAGATCCAACAAACGTGAAATACCCCCGTCTTTCATTGCACCAAAAGCTCAAGATAGTTCTCTGTTTGCTTTTACTCAAAACAAAATGCTGATTTCTTATTCTCCTAAACGTAAGAAAAATGTTCTTCTATTAACTACAATGCATAGAAACAAAGAAATTGACCCCACTACAAAAAAGCCATATCCTATACTATTCTACAACAATACAAAAGGCGGTACTGACTGCTTCGACCAATTATGTCACAGTTATACAGTAACTAGACGAACAAACCGATGGCCTCTCAGAATTTGGTTTGCCATGTTGGACCAGAGTGGCATAAATGCCATGATAATCTACAATATGAGAGATGGAAATGGTAAAATGAAACGGAGACAATTCCTTAAACAGCTCTCTTTTGAATTGTTGAAGCCATTCCTGCAAACTAGGCTAGAGACAACCACTCTTAGAAGAAGTCTTCGAGTCAACATTAGCGAAATTCTTGGTATCCCAATTGAAGAGAGAAATCAGATTCCTGCTGCTGAAAGACGCCAGAGACGATGTTGTTTCTGTGATAGAAACAAAGACAGAAAAACGAAACTATGTTGTTCAACATGCCAGCGCCCAATGTGTGACGAACACCGAGTACTGTTGTGTTATGAATGTGTGGAGTAGGAACTTTGACTACTTGGCTAAGACAAGTTTTTGTGACTTTTTCATTTTTTTGTATTGTATCTTGAAAACTAATTTATATTTGTCCTTTTTGTGTTGTTTTCTCCTATATTACATTTATAAGACACTTTTTACCAAACATATTTTACTGACCACTTTTTTGTGATAAACTTTTGCAATCAATATGAAAAATAATAAATATTTGTGTGAAAAATATAGTAAAACATTTATTATTCATTGTTCTCATTCCTAAAGAATGTAAAGAAAATATTAACATAGGAAATTTCCATAAATAACAAAATTAAAAAAAGTTATAAAAATTTTTTTATATGGGGTGTGACACACCCCAGTGTGTCTTTTATGCTATGAAAAATAAGTGTGTAGGACTAGGGATAACTGTAGATTAATAGAAAGAACTGAATATTGTTTTTATTGTAAATATTTTGTCTTTAAAATTGGTTCTTCGCATAAAGGTTTAATGATAGCAGAAACATTAACCACATCAAATGAAGGATTTTATTCATATATTTCCACCGAGGTTTCGTTATAGAAAATATTTACCTAAGATTACCGAGCAACTCTTTATTGAAATAAAATACAGAGGCCGGTATATTATTAAAACCGGAGAGCGTCAAGCCAAAAACACTTGTTTTCCTACGGAGGGCGGGGTAACACTGGCTCCAACCCGCCCAGTCGACACCAACATATACAGTAGATGTTAGTTTTAGTAACTGCAATACATATTAAATAACGCTTTCCTAGGGTCATTGTGATTTTATTAGATTCTTACTAAAGTTTAAACTATAAGATAATACCTGTCGGAACACTTTTTAAAATGTACAAAATACTACAACAGTTACAACATATACTAATTAAGACACTGAATACTAAAAATTAGTTAATTTTCGTGTTGTATCTTTATAATGCCATTTTATTCATTATGTTAATCACATTTCTACATGAAAGTGATGAGTAAACTCATAGCATTACTCACAGCTGGGTAATCGTTATAATTTGGCTCAATGTTGTATTTGAGTTACTAATTGGATGCCTGCAAACCTGGGCGTTCCATGTCGATCCTATTCAGTGGATTTCATATTAAGTAATCAACGTGTGATTGGTAAAAGCTCTTATTTAATAATAATGATGATATACACTGTAACAAATATATAAAACACTAAGCTGTAACTTATCTCCTAAGCAATGTTCATATTGTTTGTGGACACTGACCTTGTTAAATGGGAACTAAAGGTTTTAGAACGTTCATTATTTGTACGTTATATCGTATTACTACTATGTACCTGATAGTCCAGTTTCTAACAGTAATAAAAGATTGTTAACTGTTATTTACATTTCTTTATGGCAGCACATATAAATTTTGGGTAGTTTATCTACCCCTACTTCTTCGAGAGTTATATGTGTCGATTATAGGGTTATTTGGTTTACGAGTGAAAACCAAACCCTTATGATAAGAAACATTTAAAAAATAAAGATCTAATGTTTTTAAATTCCGCATTCGTGTTTGAATGTGGAAAATAAATATTTCCAACTATTGAAACTTTAAAAACCACCCCTAAAAACAGAAAAAGAAAACAATAATGGTTTATTAAAACCCAATAGTATTTTAATAGTGTATTTATAAGTAATATAAAACTTTGAATGGTTCTGAGAAATATAGTAGCTAGTTCATAACATTTTAAACTTTAACAACCTATTCTTATGTAACAAGGTTGAAGCAAACTTTTAAAGATTCTAAGATTGCAACCCTTAATAAGCACCACTCTCTTATAATAACCACACCTTTCTTATATATAACAGACTAAAAGCAAACTATCTTTCTATAAACTTTCTGAGTTAGATTTTTCTCTCTTAGCAAAACAGAACAGCTGTGTGTGGAGGACTAATTTGCATCCAAAATATGTTCCAACTCTAATCGAACCCATTCTCTCTATTTACGTAAACCACTCGGAGTAAAGTCCCACCCACATTGCTTCACGTTCGTATAACTACAAGTTCAAAATTCGAATTAAAAAAATTGGATTAGACAACAAAAGAAAATTATGCCATCGTGTGGGCAAGGCTGTTTTTCTGAAGAGGACATGCTCTCTGCACTTTGAGGTGTCTTCACGTTTTTGTCCCTTAAAAGAGAAAGCATGAGAAAGGGTCGATTGAAATATAAAAGAATAATTAAAGGTTATTATGATCTCCTGATACTGGAACTAAAGGAAGATTATTGCAAGGTGTATGGAAGGTTGATTACCCGAAGAAGACATCTCTCAACACTTCGCAATAGAGGCATGTTAAGTAATTGCCCTATGCAAGAGAAATCATTAAAAAGGTTCGATGGAAACAGAAAAGACTAAGGGAAGGATATAATGATCACCTGATACTGGGACCACAGGAAGAGTATGGCATCGTCTATGGAAGGTCGTACTGTAAATATATATATATATATATATATATATATATATATATATATATATATATATATATATATATATAAAGAACTAAGTCAAAATACAAATACAAGAAATATAATTGAATTTACAATTCAAAGCTTTTCGTTGGCTAACAGTACTAACATCAACAGGAATTTTTAACAATTTGTTAAATTAAACAATTGTTAAATATTCCTGATGATGTTGGTACTGTTAGACAACGAAAAGCTTTGAATTGTAAATTCAATTATAAATCTTGTATTTGTATTTTGACTTAGTTCTTTATTAATTCACAAGAATATATATATATATATATATATATATATATATATATATATATATATATATATATATATATATATATGTGTGTGTGTGTGTGTGTGTGTGTGTGTGTGTGTGTGTGTGTGTAGAATATCAAATAGGTTTTCCTGTTAGAATTATTTTCAAGATTAAATAATATACACTAATTACAGGAATAATTTATTGAATAATACACTTAAAGCTTTTCGTTGGTTGACATTACTAACATCCTTAGGAATTACTAAGAATGACCAATATAAATATATATATATATATATATATATATATATATATATATATATATATATATATATATATATATACTGTATATGCGTGTGTCTTTTACACTTTTTCTATTGGTAATAAAATACCTTTTTATTCATCCAATCAAATTCAAACACATTTATTTTAATCTATAGAGAACTGCAATTGATGTTAATACAATTTTTTCAAATATTTATTCAATATTTAAATTATAAAAATTTGGGAGGCCTAGGTAAGATTCGAACTGAGTATCTATATGTTCGCAGAAATGCGCTACGGCACTGTGCCAACTTTCCCATGGCTAGACATTTATTTTTCAAAGAAGTATACAAAATATTTTTTTACCGCCATCTGGTTGTCGATACCTTCATTGCCTAACCTTAAATTGTTGTCATGGTTACTACACAATATCATAGATAATGCCCTAAGATAAAAAATAAATGAAAGGAATAAAATAAATAAACAAACTGAAATAACGGTGTGTAACCTTGATTCAGAAACGGGCAATGCGAAAGGAAACACAATGAACGCGAAGAATAGAAAGAGTATAGAATAGTAAGACACAAAAATAATTTTCCAACACCATACATAGAAAATAAAATAGAAAATTGCAAGGACGTTTGATGTCTATAGTGCCACCTAATATTGTTATTCTGGGGGGTGAAGTTGATCGCCTGAACGTGGTGCCCCCTGCTCTTGACTGAACGATCAACAGTCTGCGCTTTACTCGAGCAGATAACAAGGGCAATAAAGATGAAGATAAACAACATTTTTACAAACGGCTCTCTTTAGGGCCCTGACGACGACCTGAAGCTAACCTCTTGGAATGCCGGAGGCCTAAACCAACCCAAATTATTAGAACTAAAACATATTATTTTTAAATAAATAAAACCTCTAAACCACAAATAACATTTTATTTAAACCTTATGTACATTTCGATTGCCCATCAATTATCTTCAGGGGTATTTAAAAAAAATACAACTAACTTTAAACAACATAATACAACAAATATATAGGCTTAAACCGGCAACTACTTCGCCACGCCCCTTATTTAAAAAACTAATACGACCAATCACGTTGCAGTAAATTCCCCCTCTACAACTTGGTCCGGTCTACTATTTTTTAATCGTACTAGTGATTGGTCGTACTAGTTTTTTAAATAAGGGGCGTGGCGAAGTAGTTGCCGGTTTAAGCCTATATATTTGTTGTATTATGTTGTTTAAAGTTAGTTGTATTTTTTTAAATACCTCTGAAGATGATTGCTGGGTAATCGAAATGTACATAAGGTTTAAATAAAATGTTATTTGTGGTTTAGAGGTTTTATTTATTTAAAAATAAACATTACGCCACAGTTGCTTCATATAGTTATAAAACATATTATTTTAACTTTTGACGCGGACATCTTTATAATTGTCGAAGCTGGTGCATGCACTGACAACACTGTGTTTTGCCAAGTCCCAGGATACTCCCTCGTAACTCTGAAAAGAGCACGACCTGTTGCATCGGGAATTCTTGCTGGTGTGAAAAATACAGTCATTGCTGAACATCAAATTATACATGAAATGACCAACCTGATAAGTCAGAGATAATACTTTTTAAGCTTTGGAAGCAGACAAAAATGTAGAAAGTCTATGGACTTTACAATCCACCACTAAACAGACCAAGTCTTGAAAACAGCATTCTGGGTATTTGTGCAAACACAATCATCACGGGAGATTTCAACGCACCATCATTAAGATAGGGTTATGATAGAACAAGCGCAGTAGGAAGATCTATAGAGGACTTCTATAGGCGCATCTTCATCGCATTGGGCTGGCGGAAACGGATCGGTGCCCCTTGTGCCAAACAGGAAAGATGGATGGAGACCTCCTTCCAGCCTGCCCACAGCTCGAAGCATACAATAGCGACCCAAAAACCAGACTCTCCAAGCTCTACTGATCTGCACGATGCCAAATGGTCGAGTTACCAAGGGCAGGCGTTGGATAAAGTAAAGTAGTTATATTGTTCTTCTGACATATATATATACTAGGGATGGGTTGATACCTAGAATTTTCTATTCCGATTCCAATTTTGATTCTCAAATTTTTCTTTCGATTCTCGATTCTATATATATATAGAGTTATATTATAGTTACATGATAATCTCAAATAATTAATTTAATTAACATCTTGGTTATATGGTGAAGTATTTTAAAGTTTTGTTTTAATGTATTAGGTTACACAAAACGTTTCAGTAGGAATATCTGAATGGATGACAAACATATCGGATAAAAGTAATGATTAATTTAAAATTACAAATATAAAATTCAGTTAGTAATTACATTATAACTTCAGTAATAGGCAATTCAGTTTCTATAACTAGAAAACTTGAACTACCTTTTCTTTGCGTATTGTACCTGCATGTAGGAAGTGGTGAAGGGGTAGTGGCAGTCAGAGACGGGGAGGGAGAGAGGGTCGAGCCCTCCCGAGTGAGAGTGAGACAGCACAGCGAGACAAATGATGAAAGACGGGCCAGAAAAGCTTCCGATCGTCTATGTTGTTGCGTCGTAAATAATAATAATGATATTTTCGTGATCTCAAATAGACATTTTTTTTAAACGTTTAATTCATTCAAAGCAACTAATACTCGAATAAGACATAGTTCTTATTTATTTATATTTCCTATAAATTACACACGCACACGTATTTTAACACTTTAAAAAACTTCGAACCAACACTTATTACAATGAAGAATTTATTATCGATGAAAACTCAATACCATTAGAATCGACGATTTATGGAATCGGAAATCGAAATCGAAACGTCCCTAGTCTATACATATTTATATTGTTTGTAATTATAAAACAAAAAGAAACTAAAATAATATTTTTCTTTATTGATTTAAGTAGGAATTTACCTTTAAACAAAATTATTATTTCACTTGTTTATCAGAAAAAAATATGCATATCAATCAGAATTATGATTCAATCTAAGCTAATACACATTATATTTTGCACATAAATATAATTGTTTGGTTTTATGTGCTTATTTGACTCTTTAAATTTTATTGACGCACTAAATCTCGCGGCGTAATTGCTCTCACGACATACTTGAGTGAATAAAATGTTATAGATTTAAGGAATTTATGAGTCAATTAAACATTAGGAAATGGTTGAAGCAAACTCTATTACTAGTGAAAAAGCTTCAAATCGACACTTATTTCAATGAAAAATCGATTATCGATAATTACTCTATACCATTAGAATCAACGATTTCTGGAATCGAGAATCAGAGTCCCTAGTATATACATATTTATATTGTTTGTAATTATAAATCAAAAAGAAACTAAAATAATATTTTTTTAATTGATTTCAGTAGGAATTTACTTCGATACAAAATGTTTATTTTACTAATTTATCAGAAAAAAATATATAAATCAGAATTATGAGTCAATTTAACCAAATACACATTATATTTTGCACATAAATATAATTGTTTGGTTTTATGTGCTTCATTACGGTAGTTGTATTTGAATCACTAAATTTTATTGACGCACTAAATCTCCCGGCGTAATTGCTCTCGCGACATACTTGAGTGAATAAAACGTTATAGATTTAAGGAATTTATGAGTCAATTAAACAATAGGAAATGGTTGAAGCAAACTCTACCACTAGAGTAAAAGCTTGTTTAGCTACACAACTTGTATTTCAAAGGGGTTTTTGTGGAATACTAAATGTTATAATATTGGGGGAATAATATCTAAGAATATTTATCTCATGATATTGCGTTGATGTATTACGGGTATCAGTCAATGCCATATATTACGATTGCCTTCGATAATCAAAGGATGTTAAGGATTGGTAAATAAAAGAAAGAATAGTGCGGACCACGTAGCCCTGCACTTGCCCTTGTGTGTACTACCACTTCTGAAAACATGTTACATTTTGAGAATGTTCGATACATCAACAGCTTCTGCATCCGATGCGTCTATACATATTTCAAGAAGGTTTTGTATTTAATACCGAAGCCAATTTATCTAATATCAACCGTAGCACGCAAATCAGTGTTCTGACAGTCCATATCTGGGGTTGTAGGTAAGTATTTATACTAACCGAAACCCCCGCATCGCCTAGTACGATCTCTCAAGGCCAAGTGCACTGTTACGTGGTAAGCCTTATAAAAACGTAGATTCATAATATAGAGAAGGATAAAACATATATTTTGGTCTCTAAACCGAATATATAAAACGTAAATACATTCACTATACAATTCTGATATAAAAAGCACTTTTAAAAGATTATGTTTTATAATGGCTGTCATAAGATATGGTAGAAACAATACGAGACAATTTGCGTAGGTAAATAAAGAGATGTAATAATCCTGGAATATAATGAACAGGACCGACTTGTTCCATCCTACTGAAAGGATGGGAAAATAATGCTGCACGTATGTCAGACCTGTTCTCGGCTTCACAGTCGGTATAGACCTATTCTCTACTGGTGTCGAGAATTGATATTTGTTCTCAGGAACACGTTTGAGTTATATATTGCCGTATTGTTTCAGATATGTTAAATCTATTTTTTTGTTTGCGCAAACTAATTAGTTGTATGGTCCGGCAGCAAAAAAAGGAATTCCGAACGCTCCTAGATTCACCTCTAGCACGACCCCATTTTCCTTCCTTAAGGATACTACCTTTCTAAACACCATTATATGAAACTATACACAACAGATTCTAAATTTAGATCCATCATAGAAAGCATTACCATTGCCTTCAAAGGTTGGACTTCTGGGCGTTTGAGAAGCATTTCACTTCCCTTCTACCTGTAACAAAACGCACGATCAAACTAAGAACTGACAATTACAGAGTAATAAACAGAGATATGGTAGAAAAACCTTCCGAAATCTCACATCTGTCCAAATGCCAGCCCACAATTGAAAACAATTGTCCAACTATCTTTGCCGTTCTATTCAGAATTTTAGCTTTAATTTTGTAATTCAACCTTTACGGTGCAGCATATTAATTATTGCTAGAACTTTTATTCAGAGCCACGGTGTTACGTGAAGGAGATCTATCACGGAAACCCAATCGTCATATCAAGAGTCGCACGTGAGTTGAAATATGCATTTATTAACTAATTTTAAAACTATTATTAAATATATTATTCTTTTAGTAGCTTGCTAACTTTCCCTATGACATCTTCACCACACATAACAAGTCGGTGAGAGATACATTTTTGTACACGTCATCGAAACTTAAAAAATGTGTTCTATTAGATAAAACTCTAGTAGTTAAAAATTATTACAAATACATCTTTTGTAAATATATTGAATGTTTCAGTTACCTTTCGTCATCACACAAGCGTTCCTTTAAGCGTTTTGGAGAAACTCCAGAGAACAGAGTTTTTCCTAGAACCAGACTCATAGATAGTTCCAGGTTAAGCAGGCAGAAACCTATCATAACAAACTTTGTTTCTTTATTTAGGTCGTCCAGAATCTATAAAAACCAATAAACGTACCTGGAACAGATAAACAGTCATTAACATCTTGTTCCAAGAATAATGTTAATATATAAATAAGTTAAATTAATTTCACCTTAACCTCTCCTGAACTTACAAACTTCAACATATTGATAGTGTTGCTTTTTCTATCTTAAATAAAAATAATACACTTTTTGAATCTACTTGTAATAAACTTGTGGTTGCATAAACTTTAATTTTCATATGTAAGACCGGTTTCCACCTTAAGGTAATTCGGTAGGCAAACCATAAATTACTTACTAATAACTAATACAACTCAAATTATTTTCCGTCTAATTTGCAATTTTCGTTTAAAAACTTCAGGGGTCTTGCCAATATAACGACCGATAAGGGGGGGGTCTTTGAAAAACATTTGTTGGAACCACTGGCCCATTGTATTAGCTCTAAGTAGCTCTATTCCTCGCTGTCTTTATTATGATTGTTATTTCTTTTATCCACTATTCCAACAACCTAAATCTACATAAAGTGGCACTTGCTGGTGGATATGAGTAATGATACATAGCTATTAATTTTTTAGTATGAGCGAAGGAGCAACCGCACTGTCTTGTAGATTGAAGATGGATGCTAATGCAATCATTTATAACCCTTTCAATGTGTACTATCATAGAGGCATTTTCCATAACTAGGCCTACTATATTATGTCTATAATAACATACATTTAAAGAGGCAGTTTTATTCTATGGGTCGTCTATGGCCATTTTCACAATTATTCCTTATTATTAAAATTTTAATTGTAATAATTATATTGTTTTAAAACCTTTTTATATCCGGAAAACACCTAATTATAGTTATAAAAAATAGACTAATGAGAAAATAAAAAAACCTCTTTATTAAAATGCATAGTTTTATTTTACTTTGTAAAATAATGTTATCAAAACTGACAGTGTAACGTAAATTTAAAGGATTTTTGTAGCCTAGATTTCTTTACCATACAATATATTCAATTTATATCCGGTACACATTGTTTATTGTAACTGTAATTATTTAAAACTATTGTTTTCACCACGCAAACTATTAAGAACTCTCAATAGCAACCGCTTTTTAAACTCTGACGCCTAAAGTGTGTGCCAGCTAATAAATGTTTCAAAAGCAGAAGTTACCAAACCTTTTCATCTTCAATTAGCGCAATCTTCCTACTTTATCAACAATACCAAGCAATATCTTTAATAAAATATAAACATAATATTTATAGGATTTTTAACTGACTGACAATTTCATTTCTCTCTAAATAACATATAAATTGAAAACAAACACTCAGTATCTTACACTTTTCATTTGTGGACGTAATGAAGCTTATTGGACGGAATATTCCTCGTTTGTTTGTTTTATCCCAAACACTCTCTATCTGTTTGGAAGTATATTATTTGTTCATTACGCTGAAAAGCTTTGAAGTTTTTTTCAATTCCAGTCTAAAACGTAGACACTATTTTTAATAATTGGTTTACTTTTTACTCTTGTTCGAAAGATACATATTTTACATTATGTGTTGGGAAAAATTTACTGTGGTTTTATAATAATGAAGTAATATAAAAAAAGAAAATTTAATTCATTTCTTACTCAGCTACAAAAAATGTTTTTCAGTTACTTTTTATAAAATAATTAAATTTTTTATAAATAAATTTAAATAAACGTAAACAGCAATTCTACAACATAACCTATAACAACATTAACATCAGCTGTTTTATGAAATCATATGTTATCTCTTATTATCACTTAAATAGGGCAGTGTAACAATATTGCATACCTTGCCCTTTTGGGATGCGTTTTTCCCATATAAAATTAAAATGTATCAATTAAATATAATTAATCTTTTAGTATTTGAAGAAAACTGTATTAGCATCAAGTTTCATCCAATAAAGGTTTGAAACAAATTTGTTTGAACATGAGTGGACGAATAAAAAGTATTTGTTTAAAGATTAAAATTTTGAAGAGATATATTTAGAAACAGTGTGAACTAATAGTGGGAATTGATTTTTTTAGTAATAATGAAAACATTCCTTTATAGCTTTATATTTTAATGAAAAAAATAATGTAATGAAAAATATTTGTTGAAATTTATGAATTACGTCTATAAATACGGTAATTTTTATTTGTAAATAAAAAATATAAGTAATTTGAACCCATAACTAAGTATTAATTATATGTTCACCAATAATTTGCCTATTTATTGTTTTTTTGTATTTCTTACAAATATATTGTTTAGTTTTTGTGTTTCCTAAAGGTAGCCATCATCCATACTAGCTTTGATTTTAAATTAATAAAACCTCTTAACCACAAATACCTTTTATTCATTTAATAACTTGCTCTGAGGATGATTGGTTTACAATAAAGGTTTATATAAAAATATTTCTGTGGTTAGGACGTATTATTTACTCAAAATAAAAAATACAACACAGTTGCTAAAAGTTGTTATTAGTTTTAAATCTTTGGTACATTTTGTCTCGTGCAAACGATTTTTACATTGTTTCTATTACTAAAAATTTCCAGAGAAATTAGGGTGCTCTGAAGCAAGTAATATTTTTTTAAAATAAGCTAGGCCTTATTGAACCATTTCTTTATAGTTGCCACCGTTTCTAAATCAGATGTTATGAGTTTCATTCAGGAATTACTAAAATTACAAATTTGTTTTTGCCAGATATATCAAAAAAGTGACTTGCGTATGTCTTATTACAATACCTAAACCATTAAGAATATAAAAACGCTGTCCTTATGAACGCCAACAAACCATTTAAGGTAGGGCACAGGATGTCACGTTTTAGAAGGCTTCAAATTATAATCCTTTCTCATTATGGTTTTTGTCCATAATTGTGGGTAAAATTCACATTTTTCAGAGTTTTAAAGTAATTTTTTTTATTTAATCACACAATATTTTAAATTATTCAATTAAATGTAGTTTATTTCTATATAGATTCCTATTGGAGCGTTTAAATTTTAAATAAACTGACTACACCACGTATTCGAGCAATGAGTCTTAATAATTGCAGATATTTTCAAATTTTTAACGGAATTTAATTCAACAATTTACTTACGCATCTCTGTTACTACAATAACACTATCACTAACGTACAATTCACGTACTATTATGTAAAACTCATTAACACAGAACGTATTGTTTAATATCTCAAACTTACTTTTTCAAATTTCTAATACACTCATCTTCTTTCTGTAAGGAATTTTTGCCTTTATTGGAGTAAATTTTTATGTGTTTCCAAACAATACAATATTTTCTTTGTTGACGCGTTTCGGAATAACTGTATTTTCAGAACTTCAATAGTACTCCTATTTAGGTACTAATGTGTGTTTGAAAATGGAGTAGATGCGAAACAGGTCAACAAAAGAAGAAAATTTTAATGTTGGGAACGGTAGAAGAATTTACTGGAATATTTACTTTTTTTTTAAATGTTATTAAAAGAAACAGAATAGGATTAGTTAGTAAGATCAACTGAATCCCCAAACACGTTCACAACAAACTTACATCTGTTCCTTTGTATTTAAGTGTAACTTTGAATAAATGCATCCCCTATAAATCACTTCCCGTAGAGTGTGGGCACATTTGTCTCGTGTTACAACACCACCTTAAGTAAATCAAGAATAATTAGGCAAGTTTCGCATATAGGCTCTAACTTACCTCGGAATTCCCCCAATTAGAGGGGTTCATTAGCTTTTGTTACAGTCCTGAAGTACTGTATTGACAACATGCATTGTTTTGTAAAGATAGCGGTAAAAAGATTTTAAACGCACTAATTTTATTATATACTAGCAGAGTACCGGCCTTTTATACGGGGTAGAAGTATGTTTTTATTGATTTGTATTTTTATTTGGGTTGGGTTTAATTTACTGAAATTAATCCCAATAAATATATCAAACAATAAACTAACCGATTATTCTCTTGAAAAACCGAAATAAGGCATACTTCTGCTTGCAACATAATATTTGTAAAGTAAAACTAACCTTACAAGATGAATAACAACAAACATTTACTATCGCCTGTTTGTATTTAAAAGTGACTTTTACAGGTGAGTACAAACACATTTATTATCAGCTGATTGAGCCAAAAATATAATGGAGTATAGATAATTAGGTGTGAAGGGAGTTTTCAAAGCCAATGGGGCGGTCCCCATATGAAATACAAATATACACAAGTTGCGACGGGCAATTTCAGGTCACAGATTACCGTCGCAATAAATAAAGAAATTTCAAGCTTTTTGATGGGTTATGTAAGTCAGATTTCGAGGGGGAAAGAAATATAAAGGAACCTAAGGTTTGTAATAGTCTAAGTAAAGGGGTATAAAATAAAAAAAACCAAGCCATTAGCAGAGAGAGGGGTTTTTATGTTTTTAAATACACATAAATTCAAGCTAGAAACAGGTGGGGGTCAAATTGAAGCTAGAAACACCAATGACATTCGAGGGGATGAGCAGAATTTCAAGCAGAATTTAAAAAGAAGAGGAAGATGCCCAGCAAAAAAATCAAGGTAAAAGAGTTAAACAACTAATAAGAAAACAGGCAAAAATATCGATCGGTTTGGATCAGAAAGGTTTCTCGTCGACAACTAAAACTATTAGAGATGAGAGACCGATTGGTTACGGTCTGAAATGACAGTAGGAACCGATCTCGAACTATCTGAGACGACAGACCGATCGATTACGGTGTTGGTTGGCAGTAGGACCTGATCTCAAACTATCTGAGATGACAAACTGATCGGTTACGTTCTGAGTTGGTAGTAGCAGCCCAGATAGATGACAGAAAGATCAGTTACGGCCTGAGTTGAATGTAGTGTCCAACCTCTAACTACCTGAGATGACTAGACCGATCGGTTACAGTCTGGGTTGGCAGTAGGACCTGATCTCAAACTTCCGAAATGACAGACCTATCAGTTACAGTCTGAGTTGACAGTAGGACCTGATCTCAAACTATCCGAAATGACAGACCGATCAGTTACGGTCTGAGTTGACCGTAGTGTCTGACCTCAAACTATCTGAGATGACAGACCGATCAGTTATAGTTTAGGTTGACAAGGGGACCACATCTCAAACTATCCGAAAGGACAGACCTATCTGTTACGGTCTGAGTTGACAGTATCGCCCGATCTAAAACTATCTGACATGACAGACAGAGCGGTTACAGTCTTTGTTGACAGTAGGTCGAGACCTCAAACTATCAGAGATGAAAGACCGATCAGTTACGGTCTGAAATGGCAGTAGGATCTTATCTCAAACTATCTAAGATAACAGACCGATCAGTTACGGTCTGAGTTGACCGTAGGTTCCGACCTCTAACTACCTGAGATGACAGACCGATCGGATACAGTGTGGTTGACCGTAGGACCTGATCTCAAACTATCCAAAACGACAGACCGATCAGTTACAGTCTGGGTTGTTAGTAGGTTCCGATCTCAAACTATCTGAGATGACAGACCGATATGTTACGGTCTTGGATAACAGTAGGATTCGATCTCAAACTATCTGAGATGTCAGAACGATCGGTTAAGGCCTGGGTTGACAGTAGGCCCCGATCTCAAACTATCTGTTATCACAGACCGATCATTTACGGTCTGGGTTGTCAGTAGGATCCGATCTCAAACTATCTGGATTACAAACCGATTAATTACGCTCTGGGTTGACAGTAGGATTCGATCTCAAACTATCTGAGATGTCAGACCGATCGGTTAAGGTCTGGGTTGACAGTAGTCCCCGATCTCAAACTATCTGTTATCACAGACCGATCAGTTACGGTCTGGGTTGTCAGTAGGATCCGATCTCAAACTATCTGGATTACAAACCGATTAATTACGCTCTGGGTTGACAGTAGGACCTGATCTCTAACTATATGAGATGACAGGACATATTAGTTACGATCTGAGTTAACAGTCGGGACCTATCCTAAACTATCTGAGATGACAGACCGATCGGTTACAGTCTTTGTTGACGCTAGGACCAGATCTTAAACAATCCGAGATGACAGACCGATCGGTTACGGTCTTGGTTGACAGTGGGCCAAATCTACTAGAAACGACAAAGTGATACTGTAGGCAATTGCACACAATCAATATAATGTAGTTCATTTGTTTAAGTTAGAAGTTGTAGCTCAAATCGAAAATTGTATCAAAAAAAATTACTTTTTTCATGCAATGTATTGAAACAATAAAAATATTCTTTCCTTAATTTTCACAATTGTTATGAGCAATCGAAATAAATTGACGCCTGTTTTGTACGTGTTGGTTTGTGTTTACATGAGAGAACAATAGGTCATAGAATGTTAAGGAATTTAAAATACATAGGCATTGAGTTACAAAAACAATTATATTTTCTTTTGATGTTTCAATAACAATATTATCATATTCGGATTATTTGTTTGTTTTTTATATCAGCATCCTCAGAAAGTATATGGTTTGATTAATATTAAAACTGGACGTAGACCAATTATCACTTTCCTTGCATTATCTTACCCTACTGACTGATGTAACTAAAATGCCCAATAACTCTTCAGTTCTTGTCTATTACTTATATTAGAACTAGCACATTACAATGGTTTGACTCTCTTCAATCTTCTAGCCATGCTAACTATCTTCTAACTAGCTATCAAGACGTTGAAGAGCCACTGCACTTGGTTAGAGATGCGGTATCTTTTCATGTTTTCTGTTATCGTGGGATACTCAGATCTCGTTGAATGTCTTCGTTTTTCACAATCTAAGAGGCATCGACCATATTTTTAGTAGCTTATTTTGGAACATCTGAAGAATTTCTACATTAGATTCCTTTGCGCATCCTTACGCCTCACTGCCATAGAATCAAACTAGTTTCAAGGTGTGATTTCTGAGTTCTATTTTTTCCCTAATCCTCAGAAAGTTTAAAAAATCCTTCCTTTCTGGTATGTTATATGTTTACATCAAATGCCTAGATAAATTTCTTAAATCTTAAATAATTTGTGCTCTAATCTAGCTATCCTCTTACTTTTAAACCTTTTTGAAAGAAAAGTTTTAAATTAAAACTCCTTATTGCTAAATATTACTACTAAATAAAAGCAAAAGGTTTTTAATTTATTTATTATAACTTTTATATTTTGCAAACCCAACATTCCGGTTACTTTAAACGAAACATTCTTCAGTTTTATGTCTGCATAATAGACTTAATAGAAGCTTTATTGGGAGACGAGAAGATAAATTGTTTTAAAACATTCCTTTCCTGTAAACTTCCCCGTCAACTTCAACGTAATGCTTGTATATTTCAAGCGTAAACTAACTGTTTTAGTACGGATCTTTAAAACTGAGAGAAATTTAACTTGATGCTATCAGGGGTTGTTATTTAAAAACGTGCATTAATACTTTCCAAGTCGACACATTATTTTAAATTTTATTACTACTAATGGAAAAATAACAGTTTTACAGAGAATACATATATTCAAATCCTTCTATTAACTCACATAATCCTTATATATATCTTGTACAAATTTTCAATCGTTATTAAAAAACGCTTTTATTCATATAATCAAGTTCAGTTACGTTTCTTTTAACCTATAGTAAATGACAACCTAATACAGTTTTTTAAAAATATTTATTCAATAATTAAATTGTAAAAATTTGAGGAAGGTCTAGGTCGGATTCGAACTGAATATTCTCATGTTTGAGGTATAAGGCTTTTGCGCTGAGCAAACTTTCCCATAACTAGAAATGTACTTCTCATAGACGTATATAATTTTTTTTTAACCTCTTTTAGTTGTCTTCGAGCAATGCACAACTCTTAATAGTTGCCATGGTTACAAGACAATATCATAAATAATATTCAAAGATTAAAAGCTAACAAAAAGTATAAACAATAAATAAACAAACTGGATTAACGTAAAGAACCTTGCTTCACTAACGGACAATTCGAAAAGAATGAGTAAAAAAACTACAATACAAAGCGAGCAACGAAAAACAGAAACAGTATAAATAGTAACAAACAAAAATAATAGTCCAACACCAAATATGGAAAGGAAAATGATATATGAAGGAAATATTGTTATTCGAAAACATATTTATATTAATTGCAATTGTAAAATAAAAAGAAACTCAAGTACAATTTTCTTTTTATTTTAAATAGGAATTTACTTTTAACAAAATAATTTTACTTGTTCTAGTATCTGCTGAGGCATTTGAATATTGTTCTTAACACGTTGCTGATTTGCGATAGAAGTGCTCAAGCGGCATGAGTTAATTCGTTGCATCAAGTGATCACGGCTACGAAATTGTGTTGCGCTGAAACAAACCATTGCTTAGTCATGCGAGACGTATTGCACGGGCTTAGCTGAAGCATGGAGACGTTAACACTCTAACAAGGCTCAAACCCAATAAACATTCAACATCGATGAAATTCAATACTTTCCTACGGTAGATGCATTATGTAGGGATAAGGTATGCTCGTTAGTGGGAAGCAATGGGTGGCAAGTATTGGGAAAAAGTTCTATTTTTATCTCTTTTAGCTCTATATGTTGCTTACAACTGAATATCAGTTTGTGTGAATAGAGGGAGTTCTAGACGAAGCGAAGTTAGGGAAAATATTTTTATTTACCGAATAAAAGCACAGAGTAGCTAAATAAATATAACGCTTGCTACGGCAACCCTAAACACAACACCGAGCAGTCTAAGCGACCCACCTGAGTTATAATACACTTGGAAAATGCTTTAATAAATTTAGATTTCATTTATTTTACTGTTTCACCCAAGTGGGAGTGGAAATCTTGCTCGTTATTACTCTTATGTTATTTTTGTTTGGATATCATTTATTTTGGAAATTATTTTAGTGCATTTTTTTCCTTTTCAACCCAGAGATTTATAATATAGGATACATTAAGTATCGTAAACGAATTTTGAGAAATTGTGGTAAATTACCGTCATTTGGTTCTCTTACTTAAGGTTCAGACTCATACGATAGTATCGCGGAAGTAAGAGGAGTATGTTGAATGGTATTTGATTTAAGGAGGGCGTTGACTCTCCAAAAAAAGGTTTCATTCCACTTTCAATGTTTTAGTAGTTGAACAGTAGACAGTTTTTGAATTCAAAATAAAAAAAAAAAACATTTACAAATGTAGTAATTAGTAGGTATAATTTACTAGCCACACGTTTTTGAGGTGGATAACATTTTTGAAGAAATAACGTTTTACGCTCGGTAAACAAAACATGTGATTAAATCATTGGTTTCGCGTCACGCTATTTCTGAAACACATACCTTACAGAATATTCCTTATAACATATGATTTCATGTAACAGCTTATTTTGTGTTATAGGTTATGTTGTAGAACAGTCGTTTTACACGTAGATTATTATTAAATAGTTTTGATCAGATAATAAATATATTAATTTATTAAAATTTTGATAAATCTCAACACAAATAGTTCAATATAGCTATAGTGGAATATAATCAAGTTATGTATTCTTAATCTAATTTTCGAGATAAGTACTTTATAGGCTTGTCCTATACTTTTTAAAAAATAGAATTGAAATGATATTCCTAATACAATTATATCTAACTAACATCTAATTAATGTTTTTTTATATCCACATTATGTTACTATTAAATACAATAACTATTAGTCTTTATTATATACATTTCATAAATAAAGATATAAACATTGAATGATAAATGTATAAATTCATATTTTTGACGATTGTTGTTGAAACGTTTGCGAAACCATTAGCTCTATTTTGTTATCACGTCTATTAGGACTCCCCCGAGTGGCAGAACCAATTTTTTTCTTAATTACTTTTTATGAGATTTTTTAAGGGAATAATAATTTTTACTTTCATAATATTGCTATTACAAATCCAAATTAGATATTTATATACCGAATGATTTTGCATTTATAATAATGTTTATTAAACTACTCAATTGTAATAAACTAATCAATTGAATATATTTCTGAGACACTCAGTCCCCTTATATACGGCCCTAAAAGGTGCGTTTCTATCGTGTTTCCTTAGCTGTACGTTTATATATGAACTTCTCCATACAAATTGAATTACTACTTGTACAAAATCGTCAATGGTTTCATCCCAATGGTATATCTACGTGCACATACGATAGTGCTATGATTTTCAGTAAACTCTGAGGATGGTTGCTTTATATTCCCATGAAGTTAATAATTAGCACGAAACTTTATATAAAGAGATTCGCCGTAGGTATAATCCAAAACCTAACCTTTTTTTAAAAAACTGCTGTTTTATACATGTATTTATTTGTTGTAGAAACTAAAAAATGTAGTTTTATATTATATACCATAGCCAATACAAATTAAGATTTATAAAATATAAAACAACTAGAAAATATTATAAAATCGGAGAATGTTACTCTAAAAATTAGTCGAACTAAAGGAATGAGATAATATTAACTATACAAAAGTAATTATATATAGTATTTCTTAGGAAAGAAGGTAAAAGTTGTTTGAAAAATATCAGATGAAGCTAAAGAGACGTCATGAACTAAGGGGGCATGAATCAACACTTAAACCTTAGAACATCCCTGTGATTATACTTGCTACGAATGTCGTTCAACACTCACAATTTAAAAGTTATTTATCTATGGTGATTGTTGTTCGACTTAGCTGACAGAGTAGTCCTGCATTAAATAAACATGTATGGCTGTTACGAAGTCGTGCGACCGCTCCTCCCTACGTCTTCCAAAAATTAAATACTTTCTGGATGGATTCTGTCTTTAATTGTCCTCAATTTGACGTTACTAATGTTTCCTTAAGAATACGTATCTTGTATTACATAGAAAAACAAATGCCGTGATACATAGCTTAAATGTCACTTTACTTATAACTACAGTCTGTAGAGTTTCGAAAATGAGCTCCGCCCTCAGGCTCAACTTACCCAAATAATCCCGTGTCAAGCGTCCTCGCACCATGTGTTCTGCCAAATACCATATTGTTTACTTCAAAATGAAAACCTATTTTATTTATTTTCAAAATACTGTATAGTATCATTTTTCTTTACTTTTACTCTTCTTTTATTGAAACTACAATTTTATTGACATATTTTGCCGGCAGCCTAAGGGCAAAGTGCTGTGCCGAAACTTTACTGACTACAACTCTCCTCTGCAATCGTCTTCGAGCTTCCGGGTAATACACAATGGCTATACACACTTTAAAATATTAATCTACTGTAAGGAAAAGCAAACGGTTTCAGAATAGCACCTAAAGTTTAGGCTGGATACGAAAGGCCCAAGGGGGCGGATAAATCGACTGTTAATAAACGCTACAAAGCACGTGTTTGTTGCTACGTGAAGCGGCCTTGTTTAGACGCTTTGTGAATCAGATGCGATATTCCAGGCACACATCTACTTAATTGTTGCTTGGAGCTTATCACCGTTAGAGCTGTTAACGTGTTACACATTAGAGAACGTAACATCAAACAAGATGGATAACACGTAAACCGAGATTTTTAAAGTTAGTTGTTATTTTGATCAATAAAGAAAAATTTTATTTTACTTACTACTCATTAGATAACTACAATTAACATAAACAACGCTACAACCTTTCCGTTAAACAGCTGTTTTAATACATAACCTTTAACCTAAAATCAGCTCTTTTAGGAAATTGTATCATATCTTTAAGCCAAAAGGGACGAGATAACTATATTGCATAGCTTGATCCTTTTGAAAAGAGTATTTCTAAAATTTAGAACTAAAATTAACCTAATAAATTTAGTTAATAATTATTACTTGAAAAACTGTATTGACATCAAGTATCAACCACTACAAGTGTTAAAATAATGTATATGAAATAAATAAAAACTACTTCATTAACGATTGTGCTATAAATAGTTCAAATTATATATAAAATATAAATTAATATATATTATATATATAAATAAATAAATATACATATTCTATATACATACACACACACACACACACACACACACACACACACACACACACACACACATATATATATATATATATATATATATATACAAAGAGAGTGTAAACTAATAGAAGGAATTGAAAAAAGAAAAACTATCTTTATTCTAAACAGCGATTTTCCGAACATAATGCAATTATAAAACCTATAAGCCCGGTGGTTATATTGAATTTCATCTTTTTATTCAATATAAAAGTTGTTTAAGATTTATAATTAAAACATCGTTAGGGATGGCTTCAAGTATATTAAAATTATCTTCCAATGAAACAGCTTTTGATTATATTCTTTTTTAAACCTTAAGGGTTTGAAAAGATTTATTACTTTGCGATAACTTCAAATAAAAATTTTCTTTGATTTCTCTATTTTCAGCTTCACAATATCATGTTATTCATCTTTTGAAAAGAATAAATTACTTCGTTTTAGTAGAAGTGGCTTTAATTTTCGTGAAAGTACTTTTAGTTTTTAAATACTGTTAAAATATTGTGTAACAAATTTTAAAAGTATTTTTTTGTATTTTACAGTTCCTTTATTTCTTGAAAATGTGCTTGACAATACAATAATTAAAACTCATATTTGATACTTTATATGGATATAAATTAAATAAAGTAATTTAGTCTACTGTATATTTCCAAACGGCATGAACATTTTATTCAAATGTATGTTTAAATGGTCATAATTTCCATATAAATATTACTAAAAAAAATATAAATACAAATATGCTTGTTCTAACCTAATGTACATTTCGGTTACTAAGTAACCGTCCTCAGACCCATGACAATCAATATTGACTACAGTTTACTAACTACATAGCGTAGTAGGTTTGCACTAACTGTATAAGACTGCCCTACCTTTACACTGTAATAGAGTGAGAAACTAGAAACTTGCTCTAGTTTCTTATTTATATTCTATCAAACTCTCACCCCACCCCCTCTGAACGCCCATAGTAGAGTTAGTTTTGTATGTTATTCCTTCCTTATTCCTATTATATGGTTGCTTAGTAATCGAAATCTACATGAGGTTAAAATAAACAAATTTGTGCTTAGAGGTTTTAGAGTATTATTTAACCAAAGTGTACTACAAATAAATACGGTTACAATTTCCTACTTATCTGTAGGAGTATTATCTTAGTAATCTGATAATTTATATCTTGCTTGGGGTATTTGTTTAGCGTTAGGTCACTGCCACAGGAATTCAATCTAAACAAGAGTTTTTAACAGTGCAATAAAAGAGTTGTTATACTGCTCATGAAAGAGAGGTATAGGATTTGGAGTTAGCTAATGAATTTACGGAATAATTCTGTCTTAGCTACTTATACGGATAATACTTACAATCTACTAACTGTATGAAGCAACTGTGGCGTAATGTAACATTACGCCACAGTTGCTTCATACAGTTATAAATATGACTTCTCGGTCAAGAGAGCATAACAGATTCCAAAAATTAAATTTACAAGTTAA
The DNA here is from genome assembly GCA_036971475.1 of Prosapia bicincta. Lineage (NCBI taxonomy): Eukaryota > Metazoa > Arthropoda > Insecta > Hemiptera > Cercopidae > Prosapia > Prosapia bicincta. The sequence goes on from JBAIZL010000005.1 coordinate 215,649,298, forward strand.
ATTTATATTAGCGGATATAAAATTTCTTAAAAGAGTTGTATTTTTTAAATACCTCTGAAGATGATTGCTGGGCAATCGAAATGTACATAACGTTTAAATAAATGTTATTTGTGGTTTAAAGGTTTTATTTATTAAAAGAAAAAAAAATTACAATCTACTGTTTTAGTTTATACACTTTTTAGTGCAACTATTGTTTCAGTGTATCCACCGTTTCATTGTATCAACTCTTTTAGTATACCTACTTTTTCAGTGTCTTTACTGTTTCGGTGTAACTACTGACTCAGCCTATCTACAGTTTCAGTGTACCTACTGTTTCAATATCTTTACTGTTTCAGTGTTTTTTCCTGTGAATTACTGTTTCTATTTATCTACTGTTTCAATATTTCCACTTTTTCAGTGTATCTTCTGTTTTAGTATATTTACTGCTTCAGTGTCTCTACCGTCTAATTGCATCTACTGTTTCAGTGTCTCCACCGTCTAAGTGTATCTACTGTTTCAGTGTATCTACCACCTTAGTGTATCTACTCTTTTAGTATACTTATTGTTTCTGTGTCTTTACTGTTTTAATTGTATCTATAGTTTCAATGTTTCCCTTCTCAGTGTACTAGATTTTACAGGGCGAATCTACTGTTTCAGAATCTCCACTTTTTCAGCGTCTCAACTAGTTTTTTGTCTCTGTTTGTATTAGTGACTCTACTGTTCAGTGTCTCTACTGTTCCAGTATTCATTGGACACACATTCATTGGACAAGCTACAGACAAGCCATGGTCCGACATAAGACTCAAATAACCCCAATGGCGTCCTATGAAAGGGTAGCCTTGAAGTATGGAATAGTCTTAGGGAAGCCAGCACTGCTTACAGATTACCGCGAGTTTTTCCACAATTTACCAAAAGCTAATTGTGGATTGAAGAACCGCAGTCAGTCGAAATCAGCAACCCTGTATGTAGAACTGAGGAGTAGATTGTGGGATGTATTGGCGCGCACTACCCCTAATTCGGCCTGTACGTAACCTAGGATTATAGGGGTAGTTTTGGATGATGCTGAAGGTCATCCCGGCCTTGACCGTAGCCTTAGGGGTGGTTTCGACCAAGTTTAGAGGGGTGGGGGTAGTTTTTGGAAAACATTTATTTCTAACCTACTGACCTAAGCTAGCCAAAATGGATCTAACCTAACCTAACCTAAGTGTCGGGGGTGACCTTAGCTACGTTCAGGACCTTCCCCGGCGGATGCTCCGGGGGTAGATTGGGGGTGGGGCGGTGTTCGATAAAAATTTGGAAAATGTGCCTTGTCCGATAGGATGCGTAACCAAGGACTATAGGGGTATTTTTGGATGATGCAGGCGGACGTCCCGGCCTTGATCCTAGCCTCGGGGGAGGTTTCGACAACGTTTAGGGGTGGGGGGTAGTTTTTTGAAAAAAGTCAATTCCAACCAACTAACCTAAGCTAGCCAAAATGGATCCAACCCAATCAACCCCTAGTAGAAGAGGTGACTTCAGCTACGTTCAGGACCTTCCCAGGGAGGGTTTGTTACGGATGAAGGAGGCTCTGAATGGCCCTGATCCTAGTAGGGCGAGCCTGACTACGTCTAGAGGTAGTTTTTGGAAACTCTAACAGGCGTAACAACCTACCCCTAGGACAGCCACGTTCAGGACCCTCCCCGGAGGTAGCTACCGGCGAGGGGTTAACTTGTGGAAAGATTTTATATATGTGACGATGTATCAGCGTTCGAATGACTCCAGGTAGTAGGCCCAAGCTAAAATGAACGGTATACCCAGGGTAATGAGTGCCACAGGTGTAATGCTAAACAATACAGTGGGCTGCGATCCCTGACTAGCCAGCTCCCTACGCTACAGATTAAATTATCTAAAAACATACAGAGGTATCTAGTATGGCCCACCTCTAAAGGTGAAACAGTGCAACAAGGCCTTGAGGGAACACGCCTAACCTACATGTGCAACCATGCAGAGATAACGCATAGAACCGCAAAGACACCTGGCGACCGTAGGTCTATAACCCGCACAGCTGTGTTGTTGTTGTGAAGCAAGGCTATTGTAATTGCGTCGACTACCGTATTGATTTATTATGTAGGCTAGTAAAGTGAACAAATAGCTGTGGAAGAGTCCATTCGAGAGGGGTGGACGAGTCCATTCGAGATGGACCCATCTCTGTTGATCTCGGCGGGCGATCCCATTTGGTATGGAGGGGCAGGCGTTTATGAATTATAAATCTCATCGCGACAAACAATACTTGCTATACAGCTTTGGAAGAAGAAACATTCTGGTAAGCTATCTATTGTTACTTGTTCTCGTGGGAAATCTGTAGCCTATATTAAAGCAATCGCTATTCAGAGCGACTCGTAATCATTTTGTGAGTCGAATAATTTGTATAACCTAATATTATTGTTGATCTGAATATTTATGAAAACAAATTAATCACATATTTTAATAAATATCTAGCAAATACAATTGTTAGTATTAGCAAACAACTAGATTCAATTTTAAATTGTATAACATATACCATTGTCAAACCAGTATCTATTCTAGTTATTATCTCAAAACTATTTCACATAGAATCAATTTGAATATATCTGTGTTAATTTAAGAATTATTGTAGTGACTTGTATCTGTAAAATGGCTGTTCGTATTGTATCAACGGACCAGACATATGTACGAAAATTCCGGTTGCACGGCACTAGAGTGACATTCAACTTTAACCTCGTACCAGCCACGGAAAACGAGCTGATGTGGGTCAGACGAGGACTAGAGGAAATCTTGGAGACTATGAAGAACAACGCTACCGAAGACATACAATTGGGCTTCACCATGCAGAGCCTAAATCTCCGAAACCACGCCCTTGTATATATTGCTTTTAGAGTGGCCTCTTCGATAACTGTGGACGCCTTGCTTAACATCTTTGGGTCCATAATCCAGAGTAACGCTAATACATTTAAAGCCGACGACACCTTCAGAGTGACTTGTACAAAGGTCAAAGTACCTATAGGGCGTGAGCGTGTAAGACCCGGACTGTATAATAACTTCAAAGAAGAATCGTACCGCAGGAATGGGATTGTTACGATTAAAAACACGGACACCCTCTGTTTACCCCGTGCTCTGGTTGTAGCTATAGCGCATGCTTTAAGAGACCCCGAGTACAAGCTTGTGTGTATGGACAGGTGCAAACGTCAAACCAACAGAGCAAACCAGCTAATGACTGACGCCGGGGTACAGATAGGAGATGGCGGTGCAGGCATTCGAAAGTTGCAACAGTTTCAAGATTTACTCTCCGATTATAAAATCACCGTCTACAATTACGGTAGCAAAGGTCGTGATATCTACTTTGAAGGCGACGTTCAGAACCCCAAGCACAAGCTAAACTTGTTATATCACGCCAACCACTTCAACGTTGTTACAAGTCTGACAAGTGCGTTCGCTTGTAAATACTATTGCGAATTGTGTCATGTTCCATACGATAAGCGCACGCGCCATAGATGCCCAGCCCTATGCAGCTCTTGCAAGAGGTCTCCGCCGTGTGTGCTTGAAGACGACGGCATCCTGTGCGGCGACTGCAATAGACAATTTCAAAATAGAGCCTGTTTTAAGGCGCAAATGAAAAGCGTATGCCAGGCTATAAGAAAGTGCCCAGACTGTAATAGATACATTCTAAAGAGGCTAAGAAAAGCTCCTCACGTATGCGGCGATAACTATTGTAAAGTGTGTAAGGATTACATGCCTGCAGGCCATCTGTGCTACATGAGAATTAATACACGTCGCCCGCTATCAACCAACTTTCTGTTTGTCTTCTTTGATCTTGAAACTCGACAAGACGAAGTCATTAACGACGCTCGTGTGCATCGAGTCAACTTGTGCGTATCCCAGCAATACTGTTGGATGTGTATGAATGGCGTCGGCGCTTGCCTACAGTGCACGGATAGAACCCGAGTGTTCAGAGAGGATCCCGTCAACGGGTTCATGGCGTACCTTATGGAAGTGCGAAAGGCGTACAAAAAGGTGATTGTAATCGCTCACAACGGCCAGGCCTTTGATTTTCAATTCATCCTAAAGTACGTAATAGAAGAGACACAATTTACACCCGACCTGATTATGCGAGGCACCAAGGTCATCCTGATGGAGATTGACAACACAAAGTTCATTGACTCTCTAAACTACATGCCCATGGCTCTGTCTAAACTGCCCAAGGCCTTCGATCTGCCCCCGGAAAAGAAAAAGGGATATTTTCCGCACCTCTTCAACACGCTGGCAAACCAATCGTATGTTGGCCCCATGCCTGCCAAAGAGTACTATTGCCCCGATTCCATGTTTGACAAGAATCACGAAGAGTTCTCACGATGGTACGACAAACAGGTGCGCAACGAGTACGTCTTTGACTTTCAAAAGGAGATATTTGAATACTGCCTAACGGACGTGGAGATCTTGGCACAGGCGTGCCTGAAATTCAGGGCCTGTTTCCTACAAGAGTGTAATGTCGACCCGTTTCTAGAGGCGGTGACCATCGCCAGCTCCTGTAACCTTGCTTTTAGAAGAAACTTTCTAAAACCAAACACCATAGCCACACTTCCGAAAGCCGGCTACCGTCTGGCCGATAAACAATCGTTTATCGCTCTGCAATGGTTGCTGTGGCTCGAAACAGAGGGCAACCTGCGAATAAGTCATGCTGGTAATGGCCGAGAGATGAAGGTCGACGGCCTAAAGGTCGACGGACTGTGCATGGAGACAAACACCGTGTACGAATTCCAAGGATGCTGGTTCCTCGGCTGCCCCAAGTGCTTCCCCAACGGACGTGTCCGGCGGACACGCACAACGCACGCCTCGAGAGGACAAAAGCCAAGAACGCTAGAATCACACGGGCCGGCTACGAAGTCGTCGAGATGTGGGAGTGTGTATTTAGGCAGCAGAAGAAAAACAACAAGTCCTTGGATTACCTCGACAACCACCCCGTCCTCAACGCAGCGCCTCTCAACCCCCGCGACGCATTCTTCGGTGGCAGGACGGGTAATATAAAGACCTACTGCACTGCTAAAGACGGCGAAACAATCCAGTGCGCCGACGTGTGTTCGCTCTACCCGTGGGTATGCAAGTATGGAAAATACCCGATTGGACACACAAAGTTGGCCGTCGGCAACGACGAATGCAGGAAACTGGGGATGAGCGCCGAAGGGTTGCTTAAGTGCACAATTCTGCCGCCTACATCGCTCTACCACCCCGTATTGCCGCTAAAGGTGAATAATAAGCTAATGTTTGTACTCTGTCGGACATGCGGCGAAACTCTCAATCCTGACGAATGCGGCCATACGGTGGACGAGCGCGCTCTGACGGGCACATGGACCATGGACGAGATACGCAAGGCGGTAGAGAAGGGCTATGTCGTTGTGGAAATGCACGAGATGTGGCAGTACGAGATGGCTTCAGGAAACGAAGGCCTGTTTAAAGATTTTATCAATAAATTTCTAAAGATGAAACAAGAGGCGTCTGGCTACCCCGGCTGGTGCAAGACCGAAGAGGACAAATCAAAGTATGTGGAGGATTATTTCATCAACGAGGGTGTCCGTTTGGACCAATCAAAGATCGCCAAAAACGAAGGATCCCGCTCACTGGCCAAACTGATGTTAAACTCGTTTTGGGGAAAATTTGGACAGAGGGAAAATCAGACTAAAACGACGATTATCAGGGAGCCTCAGGAACTGTTTAAAATGCTGCAGAGCCCTTCCATTGACGTGAATCACATACAGGAAGTAAATGAAGACATTTTGGTTGTGAATTGGCAGTTTTCGGATGACGTTTGCGAGATACTACCCACTGTCAACGTTGTGCTGGCCGTCTACACCACCGCCCACGCCCGGCTAAAGTTGTACGAATATATGGACGCTCTAGGTACACAACGTATCTACAAGGATACCGACAGCGTGGTATACCTTCATAGGGAGGGTTTGCCAAGAGTAGTGACTGGAGATTATTTAGGCCAGATGACTGACGAGCTCTTGGAATACGGCCAGGGTTCCTACATCACCGAATTCGTTTCTGGAGGTCCTAAAGTCTACGCCTACAAAGTCTGGTCTACAAATAAAAACAAACACGTGACCGTGTGCAAAGTCAAAGGCCTGACTCTGAATCTTAGTACTTCAGCCTCGGTCAATTTTGAGTCGATGAAACGGATGGTTTTGGAAGGTAGCGATCCTATAGTAACCACCAGTGATAGGATTCGCCGCACAGAAGATCGAGACGTCATCACGATGTCTGAAAGTAAAATATTCAGGTTAACTGGTGCAAAGAGGAAATTGGACGGAGACGACGGATACAATACACTGCCTTACGGTTACAAACGTCCTCGCATGAGCGAATAGCTATGCACTGTAAATATTCAACTTGACAGGTGCTAGATTAATAAGTATTAAATCTGTAAAGTGGTTAGATAAACATATTGATTAGCTTTGTATTGTAATTCAACCTAACAAAAGCTAGATTATATATATGTATTATTTATACACAATGATTACTGTCTTGTATAAATAGTCTGCTTAACAGACGCTAGATTAATAAGTATGTACAATGATTAGCTATGTATTGTATAAATATGTAACAGACGCTAGATTATATATAGGTATTAATTATGCCCAACGATTACTGCCTTGTATAAATAGTCTGCCTAACAGACGCTAGATTAATAAGTATGTACAATGATTAGCTATGTATTTTATAAATATTCAGATTAACCAGAAATATATGCACAATGAATGCCAACTTATGGCTACAAAATTCCTCGAATGAGTAAACAAAATGAATAGCTGACGAATGTTGATTTTTTGAAAAGTAATTTTACCCTCCCGCCTGACGGGTGATGTGTATCAGATGGATGAGAGCCTGTAAGGAGTGGCCGTAATGGTTGAATGTACTTGTCAAGCAGGAGGGTCGTACGGAGGCATCATTTTTGATTTTGGAGGATGTCACGATGGAGTTGGCGGGTTTGGGGCCTCTCTTTCCCCCTTTGGGGGATATTTTTGTAAACAGGGTATAGATAACACGCCTCAGTTGAATGCCAAATATATATTATACTTGTAATCGTAAGTTTGAGGCAGATGTTTAATGCCAATATTGTAAACCATACAGATTTATAATTTTACAGGCAAACACATGGGAATACGATATTAACAATGACTTTGCTGTGTTTTGCCCTAATCAGTTTATATTTTTGTTAGATTTAGGACATGAGTTAGCCTAAATTATGCCAGATGATTGGAATATTTATGAGATATGTCTAAGCTAGTGTCTATAGTTGATGTATTAATTACCTAGATATCTATTAATATGTCTAAGCTTTTAAGTGTATATAAAGCAAATGTAATAAGATTTAGGATTGAATGTTTATTGTTCAAATATACGTCACTATTTTCAAGACACTTATTTACCTTATCCTGTGTTGACCTTTGCATGAAGTGCAAGCACATGTAAACATAGTCGCTTGAGGGAACACATAGTAGTATTTACATTAGGCATGGCTACGATAGGTGTACTCTTATCGTAGCGGATGTCTGTACTCTTGAAGGTTCAATGCACACCCATTGAAAAATTGTTGTAACGAGAAACTCATGACTAGCGTCAGAACATGATCATAGGCACTGGTATGTAACTGCCCTAAGGCTCTGCCCTGTAGATAGCAAATATAGGTGGCAAGTTAATCCTATACAGATGACTGTCCAACATATTGTTAGGCGCCGTCTTGACCGACATTGTGTTTGACGTCATTTGCTGCGGTTATGTCCAGAGTGTGCTATCGCGGTCATAACAGCATTAATCTATAGGTTTTAAACAAGCATTTATTTGTCTGTGAGTATGATCTACACCTGCAATGAAGCGTAATAACACTGTTTATTGACTTGTAGGCCTATGTACCGTATCATACATATTGGTTTAATACAGAATGTGTGTAGATTTACGGGTGTTTCGACCTAACACAGTATGTAGGCCTGTGGAGGTTAACACCCATATATACTTAATACAGGTTCACGTGCATATTGGCTAAACACAATCTGTAGGCTAATGTAGGGTAACATAGATATTGGATTAATACAGAGAGAATGTAGGTGTCCATGCTTATTGGTTTAACACAGTTTGTTGGGTAACACACATAATGGTTTAATACAGGCTGTATACTATTGATTGGTAGCTGTTTTATCACTCCAAGCTAGCTTTACCTACGACCCGGCTCCTGGGTGGCTATACCTACGACCTGACTCTACGGTGTCTCTACCTAGGGCCTACCTCCAAGGTAGCGTTACCTAGGGCCTACCTCCAAGGTAGCTTTACCTTAGTTAGTATGCTGTAATTGATACACTATACCTGGAATAGAAGACAATGTGTGAGATATTTTGGTAAGCGTTGGTAGCTATCTATATATTGTCTAAGGCCTAAGGCTTTTGCCGGTGCCTTCACTCACCATAGCCGGCATAGCCCATTTGACCTCGGTGTAGATGTTGATTGATTAGCGTAAGTTTTTCAACGTTGATTAGCTGAAACGTTGATCTGGCCGTAGCCTATTTGAACTTGGTGTAAATGTTGTTCGTTTGAACTTCGCGTATGTTGGTCGGTTAAACGACGCGTAAGACAGTTGTTTAGTTGAAACGTTGGCTATTTTATCTAGCCTGCACTGGCCATCACGGTATCAACATAGCCGCCATCTTGTTCTCCGCCCTGGATGACGTCATATTCGATCCTAAGTTGTGCATCGGATACTGTGTGTTACCCTTAGTCGAGCCATTCATCGGATACTATGTGTTAGCCCTACTCAGGCTAAGCATAGGTTACTATGTGTTATCCATTAGCTAGGCTACGCATCGGATACTGTGTGTGTTAACCATAGTCAAACTAACCACTAGTTATTCACTAGCCTAGCTATGCTTTGGAAACCATGTCTTAACCATTAGTCATTCTATACCTCGGATACTATGTGCTAGCCCTAGTCAGGCTAAGCATAGGTTACTATGTGTTATCCATTAGCTAAGCTATGCATCGGATACTGTGTGTGTTAACCATAGTCAAACTAACCATTAGTTATTCACTAGCCTAGCTATGCTTTGGATACCATGTGTTAGCCATTACTCAATCTATGCCTCGGATACTATGTGATTGCCCTAGTCAGGCTTTGCATCGGCTACTATGTGTTAATCATTAGCCTAGCTATGCAACGGGTACTATTTAATAACCATTAGCCAGACTATTATGTGTTAGTTTGTAATCAACCTACTCTACAGATACTATGAGATAAACCTTAGTCAATCTACTCATCGGATACTGTTTGTTAAACCCTAGTCAGCCCGGGCATCGGATATTTTGTGTTAACCATTGGTAGGGCTACACAACGGGGCTACTATGTGATAACCAGGGCTATGCATTTTATATTATGTGTTAACTTGTATTTAAACTTCTCATCGGATACGATGTGTTTACCTCTACAAACGGCATCGCCCGCCGTGCTGTAATCAACAGTCGTAGTTGTGACGTAATTATGGATCAGTCCAACTCGCTTGGACTCGTCCACTCACCTCTCAAATGGACTCTTCCACAGCTATGTATAATACAGGTGGAGATATAGTGTTTTTGCATAGTCTGTGTTTAGAGTGAGAGGACAATTTTCAACTTTATTAAATTTCACTACACCGGTCTGTGTAATAATATTTGCCGAGGGTGTTTGAGTTACTTTGTGCTCCGTCAGGCAGAGAGTTTCGACATCACAAGAGCCGGTTACACGTACGCCGAGGGGGATCGCTTAGATTTTATTTGAGACGCTAATAACTGATGCGATATCTGTTTAAACCCTTTATTTAGTTTTGAAGACTTTCTACAATCAACCCCGGAAGAGACTTTGATCAACTATTGTGATCAGGTATTAAGAGGTAATTTGTAGGATAGTGTGTGATAGCCCTTTAGCTAAACTATGCATTGGATATAATTTGTAGGCCCTTGTCTTCTTAGCATAAAAATGTGTGCAGGCTTACACACACATGTTTGTTTAACGCAGTATGTAGGCCTAACATAGTATATACGCCTATCTATGATAGCATGGATGTTGGCTTAGCGTAGTATTTATGTAGGTTTACTCGCATATTTGTTTAACAGCGTATATATGGCTATTTAGAGTATATTGCATGCTGGTTTAACATAGTATATACCAGGCTAGTGTTTCTTTCCAGCTGAATTTTGAAGTGACATGTGTGACTATATCTAGACCACACATAATTGATAAGCCAATTTTGGGGAGTTTATGCTTATTTAGCGAGGCTATGCACCGGATATTATGTGTTGGGGCATATTATGTGTTATGTGTTAGCCAAGCTATGTATCGGGTATTATGTGGTAATTTGTGGGCAGCTTGTAGGATAGTGTGTGTGATAACCATTAGCTAAACTATGCACTGGATATAATGTGTTATACTTTGTAGGCCCATGTCTTCTTAGCATAATATCTATGCAGGCTTATACGCATATATGTTTAACACATTATGTAGGCCTAACATATGATAGCATGCATGTTGGCTTAGCATAGTATTTATTTGGTTTACACGCATATTTATTTAACACACTATATAAGCTATCATTCATCCTGGCTTAACATATTATATAGGATTATGTGGGTAACGGGGATATTTGCCTAATACAGGTTGTATATAGTTTAACCTGCATATTGGTTTAACAGCGTATATATGTCTATTTAGAGTATATTGCATGCTGGTTTAACATAGTATATATGCCTGAATGTGGGCTTAGCATTGTATGTATATAGGTTGCGTAACGTTTTAATTATATTGTAATATTTGTTGACCGTCATGGGCGTGATAGGTTATGCATTGTTAGCTATACCATATAGTACTTCCCGTATTATACGGTTGCCTGGTTCTACCTGATAGACGAGGTGAAACTAGCTCAGATCATATAGGCTTTGGCCAGTGGTTTACCGACATAGTAGGCACATGTAAGTCGGCTTAGTATGTATGCAGGTTTACACGTATGTTTGTTTAACACATTATGTGTGCTATCACGTATGTTGGCCTAACGGGGTATATACGCCTATGTATGATAGCATGTTGGCTTAGCAACGTTTTAGGATCGTTTTATAACATATATTTATTCACGTTTTGTGATAGGCCTCATTATTAGTGTTTCTCCATATATACCTTTATATCTAGATACATTTACAGCTATAGGATATATCCATTGAGGCTATTTGATTATTTACACTGATTTCTGATTATATATGTAGGCCTTGGTATGCCAATAGTACATAGTAAGTTGATAGAGTAATCAAAACATAAACACGCGCCTAGATTCACAACGACACAGCCGCGCGGGTTTCAAGCTTGCTATAGTGGTCACCGGCAGCCGTTGCGGATTTTAGATAATGCGTTATCTCTTCAAGTTTGCACATGTCAAGCACACGGTCAAGCGTATTCCCCCAAACGATAAGGCTTTGTCGCATTGTTTATTAATTTGTAGCATAGACAATTTCGAGTTTGGCAATCATAACCCTTTGCCCCTCTAGTTAGGGTGGGCCTAATACCTGCATAGAGTCGCTCGGATACGTCATCAATCTTTACGTGGGCTTGATAGGTTATGCGTTGGTAGATGTACCCTATAGTACCTCCCATATTATACGGTTGCCAGGATCAACCTGATAGAAGAGGTGAAAATAGCTCAGGTCATAAAGGTTTTGGCCTGTGTTTAAAGACATAGTAGGCCCATGTATGTTGGCCTAGCATAGTATGTATGTAGGCTTGCATATTTGTTTAACACATTATGTGGTCTCTCATATATATTGGTTTAACACGGTATATGGGCCTTCACGTCTTACTGCGACCGTTTGCGTAAGCCCACCGGGCCCTTGCAGTGTGATTGGTCGATTCAACTTGTTGACTATTTGCACTCTGTGCATAGTTGTTGGTCGGTTAAAATTAGTGTTTAGTTGGAACGTTGGTCGTTTGATCTAACCGATCATTTTTGGTAATTTCATTTGATAACCACCCTCACTTAATGTAAGATTCCGGGGTTACTTTACCTATGGGCAGTCTTCGGGATGGCTTTTACCTGAGGCCATGCTCCGTATAGACTATTCCTATGTCCTGGGTGGCTTTACCTCGAGCACGACTCCGCGGTTACTTTACCGAAGGTCTGCCTCGGTGGTAGCTTTACCTACGGCCTGGCTCCTAGGCGGCTTTACCTCAGGCCCGACTCCGCGGTTACTTTACCGAAGGTCTGCCTCGGTGGTAGCTTTACCTAAGGCCTGGCTCCTAGGCGGCTTTACCTCAGGCCCGACTCCGCGGTTACTTTACCGGAGGTCTGACACCCGTTTGGCTTTACTTAAGGGCTGGCTTCGGGTTGGCTATACCTAAGGCCTAGCTGGCTTTACCTCTAGCACGACTCCTGGTGTGACTTTACCGAAGGTCTGACACCTGGATGGCTTTACCTAAGGGTCGGCCTAAGGGATGGCTTTTCCTGAGGCCTTGCTCCACAGATAGCTTTACCTAAGACTTGGTGGAGGTATTTCTCTTGGTAGTTGATATAGCAATCATCCTAGCCCTGCTCTTGTGTAGCTTTACTTAAAGGCTGACTGCATTGTTTATTAATTTAGTAGCATAGACAAATTTTGAGTTTGCCAATCATATACCCCTGGGCCCCTCATCATCCATATCATTTAAGGGTAGACCACTATAGTTAGGGTGAGCCTACTACTTGCCTAGAGTCGCTCGAGCGCTGATACGTCATCAGATAACCATTAAATCTTTCCAAAGATACCCCCACCACCGGAGCTATTCCTGGGTTACTTTACCTAAGCGGCCTTACTTAAGGGCCTGCCTCGAGATGGCTTTACCTCGAGCATGACTCCTAGGTGGCTTTTACCTAGGACCTCGATCATTTTTGGCAATCTGAAAACCGGTGATCCCACCCACACAGACTACCATAATGGACACATATCCCGTACGGTCTTTCGATCATACCGATCGATTTTTGGCAATTTCGTATTTTATTTAAAAACTACCCCTAGGTGAAACAACCCCCGCAATGGTCCAAAAAGGACTCTACACGTATCCCGTACTTTCTGTTGATCCAACCGATCAATTTCGGCAATTTCATATTTTTTGTAAAAACTACCCCTAGGTGAAACTACCCCTCAGCAGCCCGCAATAGACTCTAAACTCACCCTATCGGTCAAGAAACGTTTTTCCAAAAATTTTTCGAAAACTACCCCCACCCCCCAATCCACCCCCGGAGCTACCCCTGGAGATGGTCCTGAACGTAGCTGAGGTCACCCCCGACACTTAGGTTAGGTTAGGTTGGATGCATTTTGGCTAGCTTAGGTTAGTAGGTTAGAAATAAATTTTTTCGAAAAACTACCCCCTACCCTTCTAAACGTGGTCAAAACCACCCCTAAGGCTGGGATCAGGTGCACGATGACCTTCAGCATCATCCAAAACTACCCCTATAGTCCTAGGTTACGTAGAGGCCGAGTTAGGGGTGGGTGCGCTATAGTATCTTCACTTCTACTCTGAGGCAAGCAGCCCTGCCTACAATCAATGAAGAGTACCCACAACCAGAATGGTTACATATATGCACGGATGGATCTTCAATACCGGAAACAGGTGCAACAGAAGCTGCCTACTACAGTCGCAATTTTGAGGGATACCTAGCAGTGGGAATTCCCCAGACCAACTACGATGGAGAAGTAGCAGCAGTACAAGCAGCAGCCGCAGAACTAAACAAAATAGCCCCTACAGAGGCAGTTTTCTTCGTCGATTTACAAGCGGCTATCCGTAACCTATCGCGCAATGCAGATACAGACTGCAAAAGAACAATGGAGACAAGAAAAGCCCTGGAACAAATGGAGAATGGGGGTTGGCTTATAGCTTTACAATGGATCCCAAGCCATGTTGGCATCTATGGAAATGAGAGGGCAGACGTTCTGGCCAAGAAAAGCACATCCATGGCACAACCCATTTGCATGCCTTCGCTGCAAAGGACGAAAGCCCTAATCAATGCAACTATCAACCGGGCCAGCAAACTGCACCTCACACAGCAATCAGCAGGAAGAAAATGGGAAAACCTGGTCAGCACAGGGTCCATCGACCACAGACTTCCACGAGCTGTAGGCGTTGCCAAGTTCAGAATGCAAACCTGCCATGACTACCTGGCCGTCCATCTACATCGCATCGGTGTGCTCCCAACACCGGAATGCCATCTCTGTGGACACGATACGATGGATGCGGATCATCTGATGAAGTGCAGCTCGCTCGATCATTCCGGAGATGATGATGACCACTGGTTCGACTACACTGGTCAGCGCGTCACCAAATGGCCCAACAGCCAAGGGTGGACGTTGGCTAGTAAGTACGTATATATACTGTTTCGGTGTGTCTACTATTTCATTGCATCTACGGTTTCAGTGTCTTCAAGGGTGTCTCTATCGTTCCAATCTATACTATATACTGTTTTAGCTTATCTACTGCATCAGTTATCTACTGTTTCAATGTTTCCACTCTTTCATGGTATCTTCTGTTTTAGTATATTTACTACTTCAGTGACACTACCGTCTAAATGTACCTACTGCTTCTGTGTCCTTACTGTTTATTGTATCTACTAATTCAGTGTTTCCACTTTTTCAGTGTATCTTCTGTTTTAGTACATTTACGACTTCAGTGTCACTACCGTCTAAATGTACCTACTGTTTCTGTGTCTTTACTGTGTATCTACTATTTCAATGTTTCTAATTTGTTCAGTATATCTTCCGTTTCAGTATATTTACTACTTCAGTGACACTACCTTCTAAATGTACCTACTGTTTCTGTGTCTTTACTGTTTAAAGTATCTACCGTTTCAATGTTTCCACTTTTTCAGTGTATCGTCTGTTTCAGTATATTTACTACTTCTGTGAACCACCTTCTAAATGTACGTACTGTTTCTGTGTCTTTACTGTTTAATGTATCTACTGTTTCAATGTTTCCACTTTTTCAGTGTATCGTCTGTTTTAGTATATTTACTACTTCAGTGTCACTACCGTCTACGTGTACCCACTGTTTCTGTGTCTTTACCGTTTCAATGTATCTAATTTGTCAATGTTTCCACCCTTTCAGTGTATCTCCTGTTTTAGTATATTTACTACTTCAGTGTCACTACCGTCTACGTGTACCCACTGTTTCTGTGTCTTTACCGTTTCAATGTATCTAATGTTTCAATGTTTCCACTTTATCAGTGTATCTTCTGTTTTAGTATATTTAATACTTCAGTGTCACTACCATCTAAATATTCCTACTGTTTCTGTGTCTTTACTGTTTAATGAATCTACTGTTTCAATGTTTCTACTTTTTCAGTGTATCTTCTGTTGTAGTATATTTACCACTTCAGTGTCACTACCGTCTCAGTGTACCTACTGTTTCTGTGTCTTTACTGTGTATCTACTTTTTCAATGTTTCTATTTGTTTCAGTATATCTTCTGTTTCAGTGTATTTACTACTTCAGTGACACTACCTTCTAAATGTACCTACTATTTCTGTGTCTTTACTGTTTAATGTATCTACTGTTTCAATATTTCCACTATTTCAGTGTATCTCCTGTTTTAGTATATTTACTACTTCCGTGTCACTACCGTCTAAGTGTAACTACT
This sequence comes from Prosapia bicincta, assembly GCA_036971475.1. Lineage (NCBI taxonomy): Eukaryota > Metazoa > Arthropoda > Insecta > Hemiptera > Cercopidae > Prosapia > Prosapia bicincta. Next base: position 215,664,958 of record JBAIZL010000005.1, read on the forward strand.
GTGTCTGTGTCTTTACTGTTTTAATGTATCTACTGTTTTAATGTTTCCACTCTTTCATTGTATCTCATGTTTTAATATATATTTACTACTTCAGTGTCACTATCGTCTAAGTGTACCTACTGTGTCTGTCTCTTTACTGTTTTAATGTATCTACTGTTTTAATGTTTCCACTCTTTCAGTGTATTTCCTGTTTTAATATATATTTACTACTTCAGTGTCACTACCATCTAAGAGTACCTACTGTGTCTGTGTCTTTACTGTTTTAATGTATCTATTGTTTTAATGTTTCCACTATTTGAGTGTATTTCCTGTTTTAGTATATTTACTACTTCAGTGTCACTACCATCTAAGTGTACCTACTGTTTCTGTGTCTTTACTGTTTTAATGTATCTACTGTTTCAATGTTTCCACTTTTTCAGTGTATCTTCTGTTTTAGAATATTTACTACTTCAGTGTCACTACCATCTAAGTGTTCCTACTGTTTCTGTGTCTTTACTGTTTAATGAATCTACTGTTTCAATGTTTCCACTCTATTGGGTATCTCCTGTTTCAGTGTATTTACTACTTCAGTGTCACTACCATCTAAGTGTACCTACTGTTTCTGTGTCTTTACCGTTTCAATGTATCTACTGTTTCAATGTTTCCACTCTTTCAGTGTATCTCCTGTTTTAGTATATTTACTACTGCAGTGTCACTACCGTCTAAATGTAACTACTGTGTCTGTGTCTATACTGTTTCAATGTATCTACTGTTTCAATGTTTCCACTTTTTCAGTGTATCTTCTGTTTTAGTATATTTATTACTTCAGTGCAACTACCATCTAAGTGTACCTACTGTTTCTGTGTTTTTACTGTTTAATGTATCTAATGTTTCAATGTTTCCACTTTTTCAGTGTATCTTCTGTTTAGAATATTTACTACTTCAGTGTCACTACCATCCAAGTGTTCCTACTGTTTCTGTGTCTTTACTGTTTAATGAATCTACTGTTTCAATGTTTCCACTCTTTTGTGTATCTCCTGTTTCAGTGTATTTACTAATTCAGTGACACTACCTTCTAAATGTACCTACTGTTTCTGTCTCTTTACTGTTTAATGTATCTACTGTTTCAATATTTCCACTCTTTCAGTGTATCTCCTGTTTTAGTATATTTACTACTGCAGTGTCACTACCGTCTAAATGTAACTACTGTGTCTGTGTCTTTACTGTTTTAATGTATCTACTGTTTTAATGTTTCCACTCTTTCAGTGTATCTCATGTTTTAATATATATTTACAACTTCAGTGTCACTATCGTCTAAGTGTACCTACTGTGTCTGTCTCTTTACTGTTTTATGTATCTACTATTTTAATGTTCCCACACTTTCAGTGTATTTCCTGTTTTATTATATTTACTACTTCAGTGTCACTACCATCTAAGTGTACCTACTGTGTCTGTGTCTTTACTGTTTTAATGTATCTATTGTTTTAATGTTTCCACTCTTTCAGTGTATTTCCTGTTTTAGTATATTTACTACTTCAGTGTCACTACCATCTAAGTGTACCTACTGTTTCTGTGTCTTTACTGTTTTAATGTATTTACTGTTTTACTGTTTCCACTTTTTCAGTGGATCTTCTGTTTTAGTATATTTACTACTCCAGTGACACTACAATCTAAGTGTACCTACTGTTTCTGTGTCTTTACTGTTTAATGTATCTACTGTTTCAATGTTTCCACTCTTTCAGTGTATCTCCTGTTTTAGTATATTTACTACTGCAGTGTCACTACCGTCTAAATGTAACTACTGTGTCCGTATCTATACTGTTTCAATGTATCCACTGTTTCAATGTTTCCACTTTTTCAGTGTATCTTCTGTTTTAGTATATTTATAACCTCAGTGACACTACCATCTAAGTGTACCTAATGTTTCTGGGTCTTTACTGTTTAATGTATCTAATGTTTCAATGTTTCCACTTTTTCAGTGTATCTCCTGTTTTAGTATATTTACTACTGCAGTGTCACTACCGTCTAAATGTAACTACTGTGTCTGTGTCTTTACTGTTTTAATGTATCTACTGTTTTAATGTTTCCACTCTTTCAGTGTATCTCATGTTTTAATATATATTTACTACTTCAGTGTCACTATCGTCTAAGTGTACCTACTGTGTCTGACTCTTTACTGTTTTAATGTATCTACTGTTTTAATGTTTCCACTCTTTCAGTGTATTTCCTGTTTTAATATATTTACTACTTCAGTGTCACTACCATCTAAGTGTACTTACTATGTCTGTGTCTTTACTGTTTTAATGTATCTATTGTGTTAATGTTCTCACTCTTTCAGTGTACTTCCTGTTTTAGTATATTTACTACTTCAGTGTCACTACTATCTAAGTGTACCTACTATTTCTGTGTCTTTACTGTTTTAATGTATCTACTGTTTTACTGTTTCCACTTTTTCAGTGGATCTTCTGTTTTAGTATATTTACTACTCCAGTGACACTACAATCTAAGTGTACCTACTGTTTCTGTGTCTTTACTGTTTTAATGTATCTAGTGTTTCAATGTTTCCACTCTTTTGTGTATCTCCTGTTTCAGTGTATTTAATACTTCAGTGACACTACCTTCTAAATGTACCTACTGTTTCTGTGTCTTTACTGTTTAATGTATCTACTGTTTCAATGTTTCCACTCTTTCAGTGTATCTCCTGTTTTAGTATATTTACTACTGCAGTGTCACTACCGTCTAAATGTAACTACTGTGTCTGTGTCTTTACTGTTTTAATGTATCTACTGTTTCAATGTTTCCACTTTTTCAGTGTATCTTCTGTTTTAGTATATTTACTACTTCAGTGACACTACCATCTAAGTGTACCTACTATTTCTGTGTCTTTACTGTTTTAATGTATCTACTGTTTTACTGTTTCCACTTTTTCAGTGGATCTTCTGTTTTAGTATATTTACTACTCCAGTGACACTACAATCTAAGTGTACCTACTGTTTCTGTGTCTTTACTGTTTTAATGTATCTAGTGTTTCAATGTTTCCACTCTTTTGTGTATCTCCTGTTTCAGTGTATTTACTACTTCAGTGACACTACCTTCTAAATGTACCTACTGTTTCTGTGTCTTTACTGTTTAATGTATCTACTGTTTCAATGTTTATACTCTTTCAGTGTATCTCCTGTTTTAGTATATTTACTACTGCAGTGTCACTACCGTCTAAATGTAACTACTGTGTCTGTGTCTTTACTGTTTTAATGTATCTACTGTTTCAATGTTTCCACTTTTTCAGTGTATCTTCTGTTTTAGTATATTTACTACTTCAGTGACACTACCATCTAAGTGTACCTACTGTTTCTGTGTCTTTACTGTTTAATGTTTCTACTGTTTTACTGTCTCCACTTTTTCAGTGGATCTTCTGTTTTAGTATATTTACTACTTCAGTGTCACTACCATGTAAGTGTACCTACTGAGTCTGTGTCTTTGCTGTTTTAATGTATCTATTGTTTTAATGTTTCCACTCTTTCAGTGTATTTCCTGTTTTAGTATATTTACTACTTCAGTGTCACTACCATCTAAGTGTACCTACTGTTTCTGTGTCTTTACTGTTTTAATGTATCTACTGTTTCAATGTTTCCACTTTTTCAGTGTATCTTCTGTTTTAGTATATTTACTACTTCAGTGACACTACCATCTAAGTGTACCTACTGTTTCTGTAACTTTACTGTTTAATGTATCTACTGTTTTACTGTTTCCACTTTTTCAGTGGATCTTCTGTTTTAGTATATTTACTACTTCAGTGATACTATCATCTAAGTGTACCTACTGTGTCTGTGTCTTTACTGTTTTAATGTATCTACTGTTTTACTGTTTAAACTTTTTCAGTGGATCTTCTGTTTTAGTATATTTACTACTTCAGTGTCACTACCATCTAAGTGTACCTACTGTGTCTGTGTCTTTACTGTTTTAATGTATCTACTGTTTCACTGTTTCCACTTTTTCAGTGGATCTTCTGTTTTAGTATATTTATTACTTCAGTGCAACTACCATCTAAGTGTACCTACTGTTTCTGTGTTTTTACTGTTTAATGTATCTAATGTTTCAATGTTTCCACTTTTTCAGTGTATCTTCTGTTTTAGAATATTTACTACTTCAGTGTCACTACCATCCAAGTGTTCCTACTGTTTCTGTGTCTTTACTGTTTAATGAATCTACTGTTTCAATGTTTCCACTCTTTTGTGTATCTCCTGTTTCAGTGTATTTACTAATTCAGTGACACTACCTTCTAAATGTACCTACTGTTTCTGTCTCTTTACTGTTTAATGTATCTACTGTTTCAATATTTCCACTCTTTCAGTGTATCTCCTGTTTTAGTATATTTACTACTGCAGTGTCACTACCGTCTAAATGTAACTACTGTGTCTGTGTCTTTACTGTTTTAATGTATCTACTGTTTTAATGTTTCCACTCTTTCAGTGTATCTCATGTTTTAATATATATTTACAACTTCAGTGTCACTATCGTCTAAGTGTACCTACTGTGTCTGTCTCTTTACAGTTTTATGTATCTACTGTTTTAATGTTCCCACACTTTCAGTGTATTTCCTGTTTTATTATATTTACTACTTCAGTGTCACTACCATCTAAGTGTACCTACTGTGTCTGTGTCTTTACTGTTTTAATGTATCTATTGTTTTAATGTTTCCACTCTTTCAGTGTATTTCCTGTTTTAGTATATTTACTACTTCAGTGTCACTACCATCTAAGTGTACCTACTGTTTCTGTGTCTTTACTGTTTTAATGTATTTACTGTTTTACTGTTTCCACTTTTTCAGTGGATCTTCTGTTTTAGTATATTTCCTACTCCAGTGACACTACAATCTAAGTGTACCTACTGTTTCTGTGTCTTTACTGTTTAATGTATCTACTGTTTCAATGTTTCCACTCTTTCAGTGTATCTCCTGTTTTAGTATGTTTACTACTGCAGTGTCACTACCGTCTAAATGTAACTACTGTGTCTGTATCTATACTGTTTCAATGTATCCACTGTTTCAATGTTTCCACTTTTTCAGTGTATCTTCTGTTTTAGTATATTTATAACCTCAGTGACACTACCATCTAAGTGTACCTAATGTTTCTGGGTCTTTACTGTTTAATGTATCTAATGTTTCAATGTTTCCACTTTTTCAGTGTATCTCCTGTTTTAGTATATTTACTACTGCAGTGTCACTACCGTCTAAATGTAACTACTGTGTCTGTGTCTTTACTGTTTTAATGTATCTACTGTTTTAATGTTTCCACTCTTTCAGTGTATCTCATGTTTTAATATATATTTACTACTTCAGTGTCACTATCGTCTAAGTGTACCTACTGTGTCTGACTCTTTACTGTTTTAATGTATCTACTGTTTTAATGTTTCCACTCTTTCAGTGTATCTCATGTTTTAATATATATTTACTACTTCAGTGTCACTATCGTCTAAGTGTACCTACTGTGTCTGACTCTTTACTGTTTTAATGTATCTAATGTTTCAATGTTTCCAATTTTTCAGTGTATCTTCTGTTTTAGTATATTTACTACTCCAGTGACACTACAGTCTAAGTGTACCTACTGTTTCTGTGTCTTTACTGTTTTAATGTATCTAGTGTTTCAATGTTTCCACTCTTTTGTGTATCTCCTGTTTCAGTGTATTTACTACTTCAGTGACACTACCTTCTAAATGTACCTACTGTTTCTGTGTCTTTACTGTTTAATGTATCTACTGTGTCAATGTTTCCACTCTTTCAGTGTATCTCCTGTTTTAGTATATTTACTACTGCAGTGTCACTACCGTCTAAATGTAACTACTGTGTCTGTGTCTTTACTGTTTTAATGTATCTACTGTTTCAATGTTTCCACTTTTTCAGTGTATCTTCTGTTTTAGTATATTTACTACTTCAGTGACACTACCATCTAAGTGTACCTACTGTTTCTGTGTCTTTACTGTTTAATGTTTCTACTGTTTTACTGTCTCCACTTTTTCAGTGGATCTTCTGTTTTAGTATATTTACTACTTCAGTGTCACTACCATGTAAGTGTACCTACTGAGTCTGTGTCTTTGCTGTTTTAATGTATCTATTGTTTTAATGTTTCCACTCTTTCAGTGTATTTCCTGTTTTAGTATATTTACTACTTCAGTGTCACTACCATCTAAGTGTACCTACTGTTTCTGTGTCTTTACTGTTTTAATGTATCTACTGTTTCAATGTTTCCACTTTTTCAGTGTATCTTCTGTTTTAGTATATTTACTACTTCAGTGACACTACCATCTAAGTGTACCTACTGTTTCTGTAACTTTACTGTTTAATGTATCTACTGTTTTACTGTTTCCACTTTTTCAGTGGATCTTCTGTTTTAGTATATTTACTACTTCAGTGATACTATCATCTAAGTGTACCTACTGTGTCTGTGTCTTTACTGTTTTAATGTATCTACTGTTTTACTGTTTAAACTTTTTCAGTGGATCTTCTGTTTTAGTATATTTACTACTTCAGTGTCACTACCATCTAAGTGTACCTACTGTGTCTGTGTCTTTACTGTTTTAATGTATCTACTGTTTCACTGTTTCCACTTTTTCAGTGGATCTTCTGTTTTAGTATATTTACTACTTCAGTGATACTACCATCTATGTGCACCTACAGTTTCTGTGTATTACTGTTTTAATGTATCTACTGTTTTAATGTTTCTATTATTTCAGTGTATCTCATGTTTTAGTAGATTTACTACTTCAGTGTCACTACCGTCTAAGTGTACCTATTGTTTCTGTGTCTTTACCGTTTCAATGTATCTAATGTTTCAATGTTTCCACTCTTTCAGTGCATCTTCTGTTTTAGTATATTTACTACTTCAGTGATACTATCATCTAAGTGTACCTACTGTGTCTGTGTCTTTACTGTTTTAATGTATCTACTGTTTTACTGTTTAAACTTTTTCAGTGGATCTTCTGTTTTAGTATATTTACTACTTCAGTGTCACTACCATCTAAGTGTACCTACTGTGTCTGTGTCTTTACTGTTTTAATGTATCTACTGTTTTACTGTTTCCACTTTTTCAGTGGATCTTCTGTTTTAGTATATTTACTACTTCAGTGATACTACCATCTATGTGCACCTACTGTTTCTGTGTATTACTGTTTTAATGTATCTACTGTTTTAATGTTTCTATTATTTCAGTGTATCTCATGTTTTAGTATATTTACTACTTCAGTGTCACTACCGTCTAAGTGTACCTATTGTTTCTGTGTCTTTACCGTTTCAATGTATCTAATGTTTCAATGTTTCCACTTTTTCAGTGCATCTTCTGTTTTAGTATATTTACTACTTCAGTGACACTACCATCTAAGTGTACCTACTGTTTCAGTGTCTTTACTGTTTAATGTATCTACTGTTTTACTGTTTCCACTTTTTCAGTGGATCTTCTGTTTTAGTATATTTACTACTTCAGTGTCACTACCATCTAAGTGTACCTACTGTGTCTGTGTCTTTACTGTTTTAATGTATCTATTGTTTTAATGTTTCCACTCTTTCAGTGTATTTCCTGTTTTAGTATATTTACTACTTCAGTGTCACTACCATCTAAGTGTACCTAATGTTTCTGTGTCTTTACTGTTTTAATGTATCTACTGTTTTACTGTATCCACTTTATCAGTGGATCTTCTGTTTTAGTATATTTACTACTTCAGTGATACTATCATCTAAGTGTACCTACTGTGTCTGTGTCTTTACTGTTTTAATGTATCTACTGTTTTACTGTTTAAACTTTTTCAGTGGATCTTCGGTTTTAGTATATTTACTACTTCAGTGACACTACCATCTAAGTGTACCTACTGTTTCTGTGTCTTTACTGTTTAATGTTTCTACTGTTTTACTGTCTCCACTTTTTCAGTGGATCTTCTGTTTTAGTATATTTACTACTTCAGTGTCACTACCATGTAAGTGTACCTACTGAGTCTGTGTCTTTGCTGTTTAATGTATCTATTGTTTTAATATTTCCACTCTTTCAGTATATTTCCTGTTTTAGTATATTTACTACTTCAGTGTCACTACCATCTAAGTGTACCTACTGTTTCTGTGTCTTTACTGTTTTAATGTATCTACTGTTTCAATGTTTCCACTTTTTCAGTGTATCTTCTGTTTTAGTATATTTACTACTTCAGTGACACTACCATCTAAGTGTACCTACTGTTTCTGTAACTTTACTGTTTAATGTATCTACTGTTTTACTGTTTCCACTTTTTCAGTGGATCTTCTGTGTTAGTATATTTACTACTTCAGTGATACTATCATCTAAGTGTACCTACTGTGTCTGTGTCTTTACTGTTTTAATGTATCTACTGTTTTACTGTTTAAACTTTTTCAGTGGATCTTCTGTTTTAGTATATTTACTACTTCAGTGTCACTACCATCTAAGTGTTCCTACTGTGTCTGTGTCTTTACTGTTTTAATGTATCTACTGTTTCACTGTTTCCACTTTTTCAGTGGATCTTCTGTTTTAGTATATTTACTACTTCAGTGATACTACCATCTATGTGCACCTACTGTTTCTGTGTATTACTGTTTTAATGTATCTACTGTTTTAATGTTTCTATTATTTCAGTGTATCTCATGTTTTAGTAGATTTACTACTTCAGTGTCACTACCGTCTAAGTGTACCTATTGTTTCTGTGTCTTTACCGTTTCAATGTATCTAATGTTTCAATGTTTCCACTCTTTCAGTGCATCTTCTGTTTTAGTATATTTACTACTTCAGTGATACTATCATCTAAGTGTACCTACTGTGTCTGTGTCTTTACTGTTTTAATGTATCTACTGTTTTACTGTTTAAACTTTTTCAGTGGATCTTCTGTTTTAGTATATTTACTACTTCAGTGTCACTACCATCTAAGTGTACCTACTGTGTCTGTGTCTTTACTGTTTTAATGTATCTACTGTTTTACTGTTTCCACTTTTTCAGTGGATCTTCTGTTTTAGTATATTTACTACTTCAGTGATACTACCATCTATGTGCACCTACTGTCTCTGTGTATTACTGTTTTAATGTATCTACTGTTTTAATGTTTCTATTATTTCAGTGTATCTCATGTTTTAGTATATTTACTACTTCAGTGTCACTACCGTCTAAGTGTACCTATTGTTTCTGTGTCTTTACCGTTTCAATGTATCTAATGTTTCAATGTTTCCACTTTTTCAGTGCATCTTCTGTTTTAGTATATTTACTACTTCAGTGACACTACCATCTAAGTGTACCTACTGTTTCAGTGTCTTTACTGTTTAATGTATCTACTGTTTTACTGTTTCCACTTTTTCAGTGGATCTTCTGTTTTAGTATATTTACTACTTCAGTATCACTACCATCTAAGTGTACCTACTGTGTCTGTGTCTTTACTGTTTTAATGTATCTATTGTTTTAATGTTTCCACTCTTTCAGTGTATTTCCTGTTTTAGTATATTTACTACTTCAGTGTCACTACCATCTAAGTGTACCTACTGTTTCTGTGTCTTTACTGTTTTAATGTATTTACTGTTTTACTGTTTCCACTTTTTCAGTGGATCTTCTGTTTTAGTATATTTACTACTCCAGTGACACTACAATCTAAGTGTACCTACTGTTTCTGTGTCTTTACTGTTTAATGTATCTACTGTTTCAATGTTTCCACTCTTTCAGTGTATCTCCTGTTTTAGTATATTTACTACTGCAGTGTCACTACCGTCTAAATGTAACTACTGTGTCTGTATCTATACTGTTTCAATGTATCCACTGTTTCAATGTTTCCACTTTTTCAGTGTATCTTCTGTTTTAGTATATTTATAACCTCAGTGACACTACCATCTAAGTGTACCTAATGTTTCTGGGTCTTTACTGTTTAATGTATCTAATGTTTCAATGTTTCCACTTTTTCAGTGTATCTCCAGTTTTAGTATATTTACTACTGCAGTGTCACTACCGTCTAAATGTAACTACTGTGTCTGTGTCTTTACTGTTTTAATGTATCTACTGTTTTAATGTTTCCACTCTTTCAGTGTATCTCATGTTTTAATATATATTTACTACTTCAGTGTCACTATCGTCTAAGTGTACCTACTGTGTCTGACTCTTTACTGTTTTAATGTATCTACTGTTTTAATGTTTCCACTCTTTCAGTGTATTTCCTGTTTTAATATATTTACTACTTCAGTGTCACTACCATCTAAGTGTACTTACTATGTCTGTGTCTTTACTGTTTTAATGTATCTATTGTGTTAATGTTCTCACTCTTTCAGTGTATTTCCTGTTTTAGTATATTTACTACTTCAGTGTCACTACTATCTAAGTGTACCTACTATTTCTGTGTCTTTACTGTTTTAATGTATCTACTGTTTTACTGTTTCCACTTTTTCAGTGGATCTTCTGTTTTAGTATATTTACTACTCCAGTGACACTACAATCTAAGTGTACCTACTGTTTCTGTGTCTTTACTGTTTTAATGTATCTAGTGTTTCAATGTTTCCACTCTTTTGTGTATCTCCTGTTTCAGTGTATTTACTACTTCAGTGACACTACCTTCTAAATGTACCTACTGTTTCTGTGTCTTTACTGTTTAATGTATCTACTGTTTCAATGTTTCCACTCTTTCAGTGTATCTCCTGTTTTAGTATATTTACTACTGCAGTGTCACTACCGTCTAAATGTAACTACTGTGTCTGTGTCTTTACTGTTTTAATGTATCTACTGTTTCAATGTTTCCACTTTTTCAGTGTATCTTCTGTTTTAGTATATTTACTACTTCAGTGACACTACCATCTAAGTGTACCTACTGTTTCTGTGTCTTTACTGTTTAATGTTTCTACTGTTTTACTGTCTCCACTTTTTCAGTGGATCTTCTGTTTTAGTATATTTACTACTTCAGTGTCACTACCATGTAAGTGTACCTACTGAGTCTGTGTCTTTGCTGTTTTAATGTATCTATTGTTTTAATGTTTCCACTCTTTCAGTGTATTTCCTGTTTTAGTATATTTACTACTTCAGTGTCACTACCATCTAAGTGTACCTACTGTTTCTGTGTCTTTACTGTTTTAATGTATCTACTGTTTCAATGTTTCCACTTTTTCAGTGTATCTTCTGTTTTAGTATATTTACTACTTCAGTGACACTACCATCTAAGTGTACCTACTGTTTCTGTAACTTTACTGTTTAATGTATCTACTGTTTTACTGTTTCCACTTTTTCAGTGGATCTTCTGTTTTAGTATATTTACTACTTCAGTGATACTATCATCTAAGTGTACCTACTGTGTCTGTGTCTTTACTGTTTTAATGTATCTACTGTTTTACTGTTTAAACTTTTTCAGTGGATCTTCTGTTTTAGTATATTTACTACTTCAGTGTCACTACCATCTAAGTGTACCTACTGTGTCTGTGTCTTTACTGTTTTAATGTATCTACTGTTTCACTGTTTCCACTTTTTCAGTGGATCTTCTGTTTTAGTATATTTACTACTTCAGTGATACTACCATCTATGTGCACCTACTGTTTCTGTGTATTACTGTTTTAATGTATCTACTGTTTTAATGTTTCTATTATTTCAGTGTATCTCATGTTTTAGTAGATTTACTACTTTAGTGTCACTACCGTCTAAGTGTAACTACTGTGTCTGTGTCTTTACTGTTTTAATGTATCTACTGTTTTAATGTTTCCACTCTTTCATTGTATCTCATGTTTTAATATATATTTACTACTTCAGTGTCACTATCGCCTAAGTGTACCTACTGTGTCTGTCTCTTTACTGTTTTAATGTATCTACTGTTTTAATGTTTCCACTCTTTCAATGTATTTCCTGTTTTAATATATATTTACTACTTCAGTGTCACTACCATCTAAGAGTACCTACTGTGTCTGTGTCTTTACTGTTTTAATGTATCTATTGTTTTAATGTTTCCACTATTTGAGTGTATTTCCTGTTTTAGTATATTTACTACTTCAGTGTCACTACCATCTAAGTGTACCTACTGTTTCTGTGTCTTTACTGTTTTATTGTATCTACTGTTTTACTGTTTCCACTTTTTCAGTGGATCTTCTGTTTTAGTATATTTACTACTCCAGTGACACTACAATCTAAGTGTACCTACTGTTTCTGTGTCTTTACTGTTTTAATGTATCTAGTGTTTCAATGTTTCCACTCTTTTGTGTATCTCCTGTTTTAGTATATTTACTACTTCAGTGTCACTACCATCTAAGTGTACCTACTGTTTCTGTGTCTTTACCGTTTCAATGTATCTAATGTTTCAATGTTTCCACTTTTTCAGTGTATCTTCTGTTTTAGAATATTTACTACTTCAGTGTCACTACCATCTAAGTGTTCCTACTGTTTCTGTGTCTTTACTGTTTAATGAATCTACTGTTTCAATGTTTCCACTTTTTCAGTGTATCTTCTGTTTTAGTATATTTATTACTTCAGTGCAACTACCATCTAAGTGTACCTACTGTTTCTGTGTTTTTACTGTTTAATGTATCTAATGTTTCAATGTTTCCACTTTTTCAGTGTATCTTCTGTTTTAGAATATTTACTACTTCAGTGTCACTACCATCCAAGTGTTCCTACTGTTTCTGTGTCTTTACTGTTTAATGAATCTACTGTTTCAATGTTTCCACTCTTTTGTGTATCTCCTGTTTCAGTGTATTTACTAATTCAGTGACACTACCTTCTAAATGTACCTACTGTTTCTGTCTCTTTACTGTTTAATGTATCTACTGTTTCAATATTTCCACTCTTTCAGTGTATCTCCTGTTTTGGTATATTTACTACTGCAGTGTCACTACCGTCTAAATGTAACTACTGTGTCTGTGTCTTTACTGTTTTAATGTATCTACTGTTTTAATGTTTCCACTCTTTCAGTGTATCTCATGTTTTAATATATATTTACAACTTCAGTGTCACTATCGTCTAAGTGTACCTACTGTGTCTGTCTCTTTACAGTTTTATGTATCTACTGTTTTAATGTTCCCACACTTTCAGTGTATTTCCTGTTTTATTATATTTACTACTTCAGTGTCACTACCATCTAAGTGTACCTACTGTGTCTGTGTCTTTACTGTTTTAATGTATCTATTGTTTTAATGTTTCCACTCTTTCAGTGTATTTCCTGTTTTAGTATATTTACTACTTCAGTGTCACTACCATCTAAGTGTACCTACTGTTTCTGTGTCTTTACTGTTTTAATGTATTTACTGTTTTACTGTTTCCACTTTTGCAGTGGATCTTCTGTTTTAGTATATTTCCTACTCCAGTGACACTACAATCTAAGTGTACCTACTGTTTCTGTGTCTTTACTGTTTAATGTATCTACTGTTTCAATGTTTCCACTCTTTCAGTGTATCTCCTGTTTTAGTATATTTACTACTGCAGTGTCACTACCGTCTAAATGTAACTACTGTGTCTGTATCTATACTGTTTCAATGTATCCACTGTTTCCATGTTTCCACTTTTTCAGTGTATCTTCTGTTTTAGTATATTTATAACCTCAGTGACACTACCATCTAAGTGTACCTAATGTTTCTGGGTCTTTACTGTTTAATGTATCTAATGTTTCAATGTTTCCACTTTTTCAGTGTATCTCCTGTTTTAGTATATTTACTACTGCAGTGTCACTACCGTCTAAATGTAACTACTGTGTCTGTGTCTTTACTGTTTTAATGTATCTACTGTTTTAATGTTTCCACTCTTTCAGTGTATCTCATGTTTTAATATATATTTACTACTTCAGTGTCACTATCGTCTAAGTGTACCTACTGTGTCTGACTCTTTACTGTTTTAATGTATCTACTGTTTTAATGTTTCCACTCTTTCAGTGTATTTCCTGTTTTAATATATTTACTACTTCAGTGTCACTACCATCTAAGTGTACTTACTATGTCTGTGTCTTTACTGTTTTAATGTATCTATTGTGTTAATGTTCCCACTCTTTCAGGGTATTTCCTGTTTTAGTATATTTACTACTTCAGTGTCACTACTATCTAAGTGTACCTACTATTTCTGTGTCTTTACTGTTTTAATGTATCTACTGTTTTACTGTTTCCACTTTTTCAGTGGATCTTCTGTTTTAGTATATTTACTACTCCAGTGACACTACAGTCTAAGTGTACCTACTGTTTCTGTGTCTTTACTGTTTTAATGTATCTAGTGTTTCAATGTTTCCACTCTTTTGTGTATCTCCTGTTTCAGTGTATTTACTACTTCAGTGACACTACCTTCTAAATGTACCTACTGTTTCTGTGTCTTTACTGTTTAATGTATCTACTGTGTCAATGTTTCCACTCTTTCAGTGTATCTCCTGTTTTAGTATATTTACTACTGCAGTGTCACTACCGTCTAAATGTAACTACTGTGTCTGTGTCTTTACTGTTTTAATGTATCTACTGTTTCAATGTTTCCACTTTTTCAGTGTATCTTCTGTTTTAGTATATTTACTACTTCAGTGACACTACCATCTAAGTGTACCTACTGTTTCTGTGTCTTTACTGTTTAATGTTTCTACTGTTTTACTGTCTCCACTTTTTCAGTGGATCTTCTGTTTTAGTATATTTACTACTTCAGTGTCACTACCATGTAAGTGTACCTACTGAGTCTGTGTCTTTGCTGTTTTAATGTATCTATTGTTTTAATGTTTCCACTCTTTCAGTGTATTTCCTGTTTTAGTATATTTACTACTTCAGTGTCACTACCATCTAAGTGTACCTACTGTTTCTGTGTCTTTACTGTTTTAATGTATCTACTGTTTCAATGTTTCCACTTTTTCAGTGTATCTTCTGTTTTAGTATATTTACTACTTCAGTGACACTACCATCTAAGTGTACCTACTGTTTCTGTAACTTTACTGTTTAATGTATCTACTGTTTTACTGTTTCCACTTTTTCAGTGGATCTTCTGTTTTAGTATATTTACTACTTCAGTGATACTATCATCTAAGTGTACCTACTGTGTCTGTGTCTTTACTGTTTTAATGTATCTACTGTTTTACTGTTTAAACTTTTTCAGTGGATCTTCTGTTTTAGTATATTTACTACTTCAGTGTCACTACCATCTAAGTGTACCTACTGTGTCTGTGTCTTTACTGTTTTAATGTATCTACTGTTTCACTGTTTCCACTTTTTCAGTGGATCTTCTGTTTTAGTATATTTACTACTTCAGTGATACTACCATCTATGTGTACCTACTGTTTCTGTGTATTACTGTTTTAATGTATCTATTGTTTTAATGTTTCTATTATTTCAGTGAATCTCATGTTTTAGTAGATTTACTACTTCAGTGTCACTACCGTCTAAGTGTACCTATTGTTTCTGTGTCTTTACCGTTTCAATGTATCTAATGTTTCAATGTTTCCACTCTTTCAGTGCATCTTCTGTTTTAGTATATTTACTACTTCAGTGATACTATCATCTAAGTGTACCTACTGTGTCTGTGTCTTTACTGTTTTAATGTATCTACTGTTTTACTGTTTAAACTTTTTCAGTGGATCTTCTGTTTTAGTATATTTACTACTTCAGTGTCACTACCATCTAAGTGTACCTACTGTGTCTGTGTCTTTACTGTTTTAATGTATCTACTGTTTTACTGTTTCCACTTTTTCAGTGGATCTTCTGTTTTAGTATATTTACTACTTCAGTGATACTACCATCTATGTGCACCTACTGTTTCTGTGTATTACTGTTTTAATGTATCTACTGTTTTAATGTTTCTATTATTTCAGTGTATCTCATGTTTTAGTATATTTACTACTTCAGTGTCACTACCGTCTAAGTGTACCTATTGTTTCTGTGTCTTTACCGTTTCAATGTATCTAATGTTTCAATGTTTCCACTTTTTCAGTGCATCTTCTGTTTTAGTATATTTACTACTTCAGTGACACTACCATCTAAGTGTACCTACTGTTTCAGTGTCTTTACTGTTTAATGTATCTACTGTTTTACTGTTTCCACTTTTTCAGTGGATCTTCTGTTTTAGTATATTTACTACTTCAGTGTCACTACCATCTAAGTGTACCTACTGTGTCTGTGTCTTTACTGTTTTAATGTATCTATTGTTTTAATGTTTCCACTCTTTCAGTGTATTTCCTGTTTTAGTATATTTACTACTTCAGTGTCACTACCATCTAAGTGTACCTAATGTTTCTGTGTCTTTACTGTTTTAATGTATCTACTGTTTTACTGTATCCACTTTATCAGTTGATCTTCTGTTTTAGTATATTTACTACTTCAGTGATACTATCATCTAAGTGTACCTACTGTGTCTGTGTCTTTACTGTTTTAATGTATCTACTGTTTTACTGTTTAAACTTTTTCAGTGGATCTTCGGTTTTAGTATATTTACTACTTCAGTGACACTACCATCTAAGTGTACCTACTGTTTCTGTTTCTTTACTGTTTAATGTTTCTACTGTTTTACTGTCTCCACTTTTTCAGTGGATCTTCTGTTTTAGTATATTTACTACTTCAGTGTCACTACCATGTAAGTGTACCTACTGAGTCTGTGTCTTTGCTGTTTAATGTATCTATTGTTTTAATATTTCCGCTCTTTCAGTATATTTCCTGTTTTAGTATATTTACTACTTCAGTGTCACTACCATCTAAGTGTACCTACTGTTTCTGTGTCTTTACTGTTTTAATGTATCTACTGTTTCAATGTTTCCACTTTTTCAGTGTATCTTCTGTTTTAGTATATTTACTACTTCAGTGACACTACCATCTAAGTGTACCTACTGTTTCTGTAACTTTACTGTTTAATGTATCTACTGTTTTACTGTTTCCACTTTTTCAGTGGATCTTCTGTGTTAGTATATTTACTACTTCAGTGATACTATCATCTAAGTGTACCTACTGTGTCTGTGTCTTTACTGTTTTAATGTATCTACTGTTTTACTGTTTAAACTTTTTCAGTGGATCTTCTGTTTTAGTATATTTACTACTTCAGTGTCACTACCATCTAAGTGTTCCTACTGTGTCTGTGTCTTTACTGTTTTAATGTATCTACTGTTTTAATGTTTCCACTTTTTCAGTGGATCTTCTGTTTTAGTATATTTACTACTTCAGTGATACTACCATCTATGTGCACCTACTGTTTCTGTGTATTACTGTTTTAATGTATCTACTGTTTTAATGTTTCTATTATTTCAGTGTATCTCATGTTTTAGTAGATTTACTACTTCAGTGTCACTACCGTCTAAGTGTACCTATTGTTTCTGTGTCTTTACCGTTTCAATGTATCTAATGTTTCAATGTTTCCACTCTTTCAGTGCATCTTCTGTTTTAGTATATTTACTACTTCAGTGATACTATCATCAAAGTGTACCTACTGTGTCTGTGTCTTTACTGTTTTAATGTATCTACTGTTTTACTGTTTAAACTTTTTCAGTGGATCTTCTGTTTTAGTATATTTACTACTTCAGTGTCACTACCATCTAAGTGTACCTACTGTGTCTGTGTCTTTACTGTTTTAATGTATCTACTGATTTACTGTTTCCACTTTTTCAGTGGATCTTCTGTTTTAGTATATTTACTACTTCAGTGATACTACCATCTATGTGCACCTACTGTCTCTGTGTATTACTGTTTTAATGTATCTACTGTTTTAATGTTTCTATTATTTCAGTGTATCTCATGTTTTAGTATATTTACTACTTCAGTGTCACTACCGTCTAAGTGTACCTATTGTTTCTGTGTCTTTACCGTTTCAATGTATCTAATGTTTCAATGTTTCCACTTTTTCAGTGCATCTTCTGTTTTAGTATATTTACTACTTCAGTGACACTACCATCTAAGTGTACCTACTGTTTCAGTGTCTTTACTGTTTAATGTATCTACTGTTTTACTGTTTCCACTTTTTCAGTGGATCTTCTGTTTTAGTATATTTACTACTTCAGTGTCACTACCATCTAAGTGTACCTACTGTGTCTGTGTCTTTACTGTTTTAATGTATCTATTGTTTTAATGTTTCCACTCTTTCAGTGTATTTCCTGTTTTAGTATATTTACTACTTCAGTGATACTATCATCTAAGTGTACCTACTGTGTCTGTGTCTTTACTGTTTTAATGTATCTACTGTTTTACTGTTTAAACTTTTTCAGTGGATCTTCGGTTCTAGTATATTTACTACTTCAGTGACACTACCATCTAAGTGTACCTACTGTTTCTGTGTCTTTACTGTTTAATGTTTCTACTGTTTTACTGTCTCCACTTTTTCAGTGGATCTTCTGTTTTAGTATATTTACTACTTCAGTGTCACTACCATGTAAGTGTACCTACTGAGGCTGTGTCTTTGCTGTTTAATGTATCTATTGTTTTAATATTTCCACTCTTTCAGTATATTTCCTGTTTTAGTATATTTACTACTTCAGTGTCACTACCATCTAAGTGTACCTACTGTTTCTGTGTCTTTACTGTTTTAATGTATCTACTGTTTCAATGTTTCCACTTTTTCAGTGTATCTTCTGTTTTAGTATATTTACTACTTCAGTGACACTACCATCTAAGTGTACCTACTGTTTCTGTAACTTTACTGTTTAATGTATCTACTGTTTTACTGTTTCCACTTTTTCAGTGGATCTTCTGTTTTAGTATATTTACTACTTCAGTGATACTATCATCTAAGTGTACCTACTGTGTCTGTGACTTTACTGTTTTAATGTATCTACTGTTTTACTGTTTAAACTTTTTCAGTGGATCTTCTGTTTTAGTATATTTACTACTTCAGTGTCACTACCATCTAAGTGTACCTACTGTGTCTGTGTCTTTACTGTTTTAATGTATCTACTGTTTCACTGTTTCCACTTTTTCAGTGGATCTTCTGTTTTAGTATATTTACTACTTCAGTGATACTACCATCTATGTGCACCTACTGTTTCTGTGTATTACTGTTTTAATGTATCTACTGTTTTAATGTTTCTATTATTTCAGTGTATCTCATGTTTTAGTAGATTTACTACTTCAGTGTCACTACCGTCTAAGTGTACCTATTGTTTCTGTGTCTTTACCGTTTCAATGTATCTAATGTTTCAATGTTTCCACTCTTTCAGTGCATCTTCTGTTTTAGTATATTTACTACTTCAGTGATGCTATCATCTTAGTGTACCTACTGTGTCTGTGTCTTTACTGTTTTAATGTATCTACTGTTTTACTGTTTAAACTTTTTCAGTGGATCTTCTGTTTTAGTATATTTACTACTTCAGTGTCACTACCATCTAAGTGTACCTACTGTGTCTGTGTCTTTACTGTTTTAATGTATCTACTGTTTTACTGTTTCCACTTTTTCAGTGGATCTTCTGTTTTAGAATATTTACTACTTCAGTGATACTACCATCTATGTGCACCTACTGTTTCTGTGTATTACTGTTTTAATGTATCTACTGTTTTAATGTTTCCACTTTATCAGTGGATCTTCTGTTTTAGTATATTTACTACTTCAGTGATATTATCATCTAAGTGTACCTACTGTGTCTGTGTCTTTACTGTTTTAATATATCTACTGTTTTACTGTTTGAACTTTTTCAGTGGATCTTCGGTGTTAGTATATTTACTACTTCAGTGATACTATCATCTAAGTGTACCTACTGTGTCTGTGTCTCTACTGTTTTAATGTATCTACTGTTTTACTGTTTAAACTTTTTCAGTGGATCTTCTGTTTTAGTATATTTACTACTTCAGTGTCACTACCATCTAAGTGTACCTACTGATTCTGTGTCTTTACTGTTTTAATGTATATACTTTTTTACTGTTTCCACTTTTTCAGTGGATCTTCTGTTTTAGTATATTTACTACTTCAGTGATACTACCATCTATGTGCACCTACTGTTTCTGTGTATTACTGTTTTAATGTATCTACTGTTTTAATGTTTCTATTATTTCAGTGTATCTCATGTTTTAGTGTATTTACTACTTCAGTGTCACTACCGTCTAAGTGTACCTATTGTTTCTGTGTCTTTACCGTTTCATTGTATCTAATGTTTCAATGTTTCCACTTTTTCAGTGCATCTTCTGTTTTAGTATATTTACTACTTCAGTGTCACTACCATCTAAGTGTACCTACTGTGTCTGTGTCTTTACTGTTTTAATGTATCTACTGTTTTACTGTTTCCACTTTTTCAGTGGATCTTCTGTTTTAGAATATTTACTACTTCAGTGATACTACCATCTATGTGCACCTACTGTTTCTGTGTATTACTGTTTTAATGTATCTACTGTTTTAATGTTTCCACTTTATCAGTGGATCTTCTGTTTTAGTATATTTACTACTTCAGTGATATTATCATCTAAGTGTACCTACTGTGTCTGTGTCTTTACTGTTTTAATATATCTACTGTTTTACTGTTTGAACTTTTTCAGTGGATCTTCGGTGTTAGTATATTTACTACTTCAGTGATACTATCATCTAAGTGTACCTACTGTGTCTGTGTCTCTACTGTTTTAATGTATCTACTGTTTTACTGTTTAAACTTTTTCAGTGGATCTTCTGTTTTAGTATATTTACTACTTCAGTGTCACTACCATCTAAGTGTACCTACTGATTCTGTGTCTTTACTGTTTTAATGTATATACTTTTTTACTGTTTCCACTTTTTCAGTGGATCTTCTGTTTTAGTATATTTACTACTTCAGTGATACTACCATCTATGTGCACCTACTGTTTCTGTGTATTACTGTTTTAATGTATCTACTGTTTTAATGTTTCTATTATTTCAGTGTATCTCATGTTTTAGTGTATTTACTACTTCAGTGTCACTACCGTCTAAGTGTACCTATTGTTTCTGTGTCTTTACCGTTTCATTGTATCTAATGTTTCAATGTTTCCACTTTTTCAGTGCATCTTCTGTTTTAGTATATTTACTACTTCAGTGACACTACCATCTAAGTGTACCTACTGTTTCTGTGTCTTTACTGTTTTAATGTATCTACTGTTTCAATGTTTCCACGTTTTCAGTGTATCTTCTGTTTTAGTATATTTACTACTTCAGTGTCTACGTGTACCTACTGTTTCAGTGTCTTTACTGTTTTAATGTATCTACTGTTTTACTGTTTCCACTTTTTCAGTGGATCTTCTGTTTTAGTATATTTACTACTTCAGTGACACTACAATCTAAGTGTACCTACTGTTTCTGTGTCTTTACTGTTTTAATGTATCTAGTGTTTCAATGTTTCCACTCTTTTGTGTATCTCCTGTTTTAGTATATTTACTACTTCAGTGTCACTACCATCTAAGTGTACCCACTGTTTCTGTGTCTTTACCGTTTCAATGTATCTAATGTTTCAATGTTTCCACTTTTTCAGTGTATCTTCTGTTTTAGAATATTTACTACTTCAGTGTCACTACCATCTAAGTGTACCCACTGTTTCTGTGTCTTTACCGTTTCAATGTATCTAATGTTTCAATGTTTCCACTTTTTCAGTGTATCTTCTGTTTTAGAATATTTACTACTTCAGTGTCACTACCATCTAAGTGTTCCTACTGTTTCTGTGTCTTTACTGTTTAATGAATCTACTGTTTAAATGTTTCCACTCTATTGGGTATCTCCTGTTTCAGTGTATTTACCTCTTCAGTGTCACTACCATCTAAGTGTACCTACAGTTTCTGTGTCTTTACCGTTTTAATGTATCTACTGTTTCAATGTTTCCACTCTTTCAGTGTATCTCCTGTTTTAGTATATTTACTACTGCAGTGTCACTACCGTCTAAATGTAACTACTGTGTCTGTGTCTATACTGTTTCAATGTATCTACTGTTTCAATGTTTCCACTTTTCCAGTGTATCTTCTGTTTTAGTATATTTATTACTTCAGTGACACTACCATCTAAGTGTACCTACTGTTTCTGTGTCTTTACTGTTTAATGTATCTAATGTTTCAATGTTTCCACTTTTTCAGTGTATCTTTTGTTTTAGAATATTTACTACTTCAGTGTCACTACCATCCAAGTGTTAATACTGTTTCTGTGTCTTTACTGATTAATGAAACTACAGTTTCAATGTTTCCACTCTTTTGTGTATCTCCTGTTTCAGTGTATTTACTACTTCAGTGACACTACCTTCTAAATGTACCTACTGTTTCTGTCTCTTTACTGTTTAATGTATCTACTGTTTCAATGTTTCCACTCTTTCAGTGTATCTCCTGTTTTAGTATATTTACTACTGCAGTGTCACTACCGTCTAAATGTAACTACTGTGTCTGTGTCTTTACTGTTTTAATGTATCTACTGTTTTAATGTTTCCACTCTTTCAGTGTATCTCATGTTTTAATATATATTTACAACTTCAGTGTCACTATCGTCTAAGTGTACCTACTGTGTCTGTCCCTTTACTGTTTTATGTATCTACTGTTTTAATGTTCCCACTCTTTCAGTGTTTTTCCTGTTTTAATATATTTACTACTTCAGTGTCACTACCATCTAAGTGTACCTACTGTGTCTGTGTCTTTACTGTTTTAATGTATCTATTGTTTTAATGTTTCCACTCTTTCAGTGTATTTCCTGTTTTAGTATATTTACTACTTCAGTGTCACTACCATCTAAGTGTACCTACTGTTTCTGTGTCTTTACTGTTTTAATGTATTTACTGTTTTACTGTTTCCACTTTTTCAGTGGATCTTCTGTTTTAGTATATTTACTACTCCAGTGACACTACAATCTAAGTGTACCTACTGTTTCTGTGTCTTTACTGTTTAATGTATCTACTGTTTCAATGTTTCCACTCTTTCAGTGTATCTCCTGTTTTAGTATATTTACTACTGCAGTGTCACTACCGTCTAAATGTAACTACTGTGTCTGTATCTATACTGTTTCAATGTATCCACTGTTTCAATGTTTCCACTTTTTCAGTGTATCTTCTGTTTTAGTATATTTATAACCTCAGTGACACTACCATCTAAGTGTACCTATTGTTTCTGGGTCTTTACTGTTTAATGTATCTAATGTTTCAATGTTTCCACTTTTTCAGTGTATCTCCTGTTTTAGTATATTTACTACTGCAGTGTCACTACCGTCTAAATGTAACTACTGTGTCTGTGTCTTTACTGTTTTAATGTATCTACTGTTTTAATGTTTCCACTCTTTCAGTGTATCTCATGTTTTAATATATATTTACAACTTCAGTGTCACTATCGTCTAAGTGTACCTACTGTGTCTGTCCCTTTACTGTTTTATGTATCTACTGTTTTAATGTTCCCACTCTTTCAGTGTATTTCCTGTTTTAATATATTTACTACTTCAGTGTCACTAACATCTAAGTGTACCTACTGTGTCTGTGTCTTTACTGTTTTAATGTATCTATTGTTTTAATGTTTCCACTCTTTCAGTGTATTTCCTGTTTTAGTATATTTACTACTTATGTGTCACTACCATCTAAGTGTACCTACTGTTTCTGTGTCTTTACTGTTTTAATGTATTTACTGTTTTACTGTTTCCACTTTTTCAGTGGATCTTCTGTTTTAGTATATTTACTACTCCAGTGACACTACAATCTAAGTGTACCTACTGTTTCTGTGTCTTTACTGTTTAATGTATCTACTGTTTCAATGTTTCCACTCTTTCAGTGTATCTCCTGTTTTAGTATATTTACTACTGCAGTGTCACTACCGTCTAAATGTAACTACTGTGTCTGTATCTATACTGTTTCAATGTATCTACTGTTTCAATGTTTCCACTTTTTCAGTGTATCTTCTGTTTTAGTATATTTATTACTTCAGTGACACTACCATCTAAGTGTACCTACTGTTTCTGTGTCTTTACTGTTTAATGTATCTAATGTTTCAATGTTTCCACTTTTTCAGTGTATCTTTTGTTTTAGAATATTTACTACTTCAGTGTCACTACCATCCAAGTGTTCCTACTGTTTCTGTGTCTTTACTGATTAATGAAACTACTGTTTCAATGTTTCCACTCTTTGGTGTATCTCCTGTTTCAGTGTATTTACTACTTCAGTGACACTACCTTCTAAATGTACCTACTGTTTCTGTCTCTTTACTGTTTAATGTATCTACTGTTTCAATGTTTCCACTCTTTCAGTGTATCTCCTGTTTTAGTATATTTACTACTGCAGTGTCACTACCGTCTAAATGTAACTACTGTGTCTGTGTCTTTACTGTTTTAATGTATCTACTGTTTTAATGTTTCCACTCTTTCAGTGTATCTCATGTTTTAATATATATTTACAACTTCAGTGTCACTATCGTCTAAGTGTACCTACTGTGTCTGTCCCTTTACTGTTTTATGTATCTACTGTTTTAATGTTCCCACTCTTTCAGTGTATTTCCTGGTTTAATATATTTACTACTTCAGTGTCACTACCATCTAAGTGTACCTACTGTGTCTGTGTCTTTACTGTTTTAATGTATCTATTGTTTTACTGTTTCCACTCTTTCAGTGTATTTCCTGTTTTAGTATATTTACTACTTCAGTGTCACTACAATCTAAGTGTACCTACTGTTTCTGTGTCTTTACTGTTTAATGTATCTACTGTTTCAATGTTTCCACTCTTTCAGTGTATCTCCTGTTTTAGTATATTTACTACTGCAGTGTCACTACCGTCTAAATGTAACTACTATGTCTGTATCTATACTGTTTCAATGTATCTACTGTTTCAATGTTTCCACTTTATCAGTGTATCTTCTGTTTTACTATATTAATTACCTCAGTGACACTACCATCTATGTGTACCTAATGTTTCTGTGTCTTTACCGTTTCAATGTATCTAATGTTTCAATGTTTCCACTCTTTCAGTGCATCTTCTGTTTTAGTATATTTACTACTTCAGTGATACTATCATCTAGGTGTACCTACTGTGTCTGTGTCTTTACTGTTTTAATGTATCTACTGTTTTACTGTTTAAACTTTTTCAGTGGATCTTCTGTTTTAGTATATTTACTACTTCAGTGTCACTACCATCTAAGTGTACCTACTGTGTCTGTGTCTTTACTGTTTTAATGTATCTACTGTTTCACTGTTTCCACTTTTTCAGTGGATCTTCTGTTTTAGTATATTTACTACTTCAGTGATACTACCATCTATGTGCACCTACTGTTTCTGTGTATTCCTGTTTTAATGTATTTACTGTTTTAATGTTTCTATTATTTCAGTGTATCTCATGTTTTAGTAGATTTACTACTTCAGTGTCACTATCGTCTAAGTGTACCTACTGTGTCTGTCCCTTTACTGTTTTATGTATCTACTGTTTTAATGTTTCCACTCTTTCAGTGTATTTCCTGTTTTAACATATTTACTACTTCAGTGTCACTACTATCTAAGTGTACCTACTGTTTCTGTTTCTTTACTGTTTTAATGTATCTACTGTTTCAATGTTTCCACTTTTTCAGTGTATCTTCTGTTTTAGTATATTTACTACTTCAGTGACACTACCATCTAAGTGTACCTACTGTTTCTGTGTCTTTACTGTTTTAATGTATCTACTGTTTTACTGTTTCCACTTTTTCAGTGGATCTTCTGTTTTAGTATATTTACTACTCCAGTACCACTACAATGTAAGTGTACCTACTGTTTCTGTGTCTTTACTGTTTTAATGTATCTAGTGTTTCAATGTTTCCACTCTTTTGTGTATCTCCTGTTTCAGTGTATTTACTACTTCAGTGACACTACCTTCTAAATGTACCTACTGTTTCTGTGTCTTTACTGTTTAATGTATCTACTGTTTCAATGTTTCCACTCTTTCAGTGTATCTCCTGTTTTAGTATATTTACTACTGCAGTGTCACTACCGTCTAAATGTAACTACTGTGTCTGTGTCTTTACTGTTTTAATGTATCTACTGTTTCAATGTTTCCACTTTTTCAGTGTATCTTCTGTTTTAGTATATTTACTGCTTCAGTGACACTACCATCTATGTGTACCCTCTGTTTCTGTGTCTTTACTGTTTAATGTTTCTACTGTTTTACTGTTTCCACTTTTTCAGTGGATCTTCTGTTTTAGTATATTTACTACTTCAGTGTCACTACCCTCTAAGTGTACCTACTGTTTCTGTGTTCTTACTGTTTTAATGTATCTACTGTTTCAATGTTTCTACTTTTTCAGTGTATCTTCCGTTTTAGTATATTTGCTACTTCAGTGATACTATCATCTAAGTGTACCTACTGTGTCTGTGTCTTTACTGTTTTAATGTATCTACTGTT
Source organism: Prosapia bicincta (assembly GCA_036971475.1). Taxonomy (NCBI): domain Eukaryota; kingdom Metazoa; phylum Arthropoda; class Insecta; order Hemiptera; family Cercopidae; genus Prosapia; species Prosapia bicincta. The sequence continues at coordinate 215,691,100 of JBAIZL010000005.1, forward strand.
TTACTGTTTAAACTTTTTCAGTGGATCTTCTGTTTTAGTATATTTACTACTTCAGTGTCACTACCATCTAAGTGTACCTACTGTGTCTGTGTCTTTACTGTTTTAATGTATCTACTGTTTCACTGTTTCCACTTTTTCAGTGGATCTTCTGTTTTAGTATATTTACTACTTCAGTGATACTACCATCTATGTGCACCTACTGTTTCTGTGTATTACTGTTTTAATGTATTTACTGTTTTAATGTTTCTATTATTTCAGTGTATCTCATGTTTTAGTAGATTTACTACTTCAGTGTCACTACCGTCTAAGTGTACCTACTGTGTCTGTGTCTTTACTGTTTTAATGTATCTACTGTTTTACTGTTTAAACTTTTTCAGTGGATCTTCTGTTTTAGTATATTTACTACTTCAGTGTCACTACCATCTAAGTGTACCTACTGTGTCTGTGTCTTTACTGTTCTAATGTATCTACTGTTTTACTGTTTCCACTTTTTCAGTGGATCTTCTGTTTTAGTATATTTACTACTTCAGTGATACTACCATCTATGTGCACCTACTGTTTCTGTGTCTTTACTGTTTAATGTATCTACTGTTTTACTGTTTCCACTTTTTCAGTGGATCTTCTGTTTTAGTATATTTACTACTTCAGTGTCACTACCATCTAAGTGTACCTACTGTGTCTGTGTCTTTACTGTTTTAATGTATCTATTGTTTTAATGTTTCCACTCTTTCAGTGTATTTCCTGTTTTAGTATATTTACTACTTCAGTGTCACTACCATCTAAGTGTACCTAATGTTTCTGTGTCTTTACTGTTTAATGTATCTAATGTTTCAATGTTTCCACTTTTTCAGTGTATCTTCTGTTTTAGAATATTTACTACTTCAGTGTCACTACCATCCAAGTGTTCCTACTGTTTCTGTGTCTTTACTGATTAATGAAACTACTGTTTCAATGTTTCCACTCTTTTGTGTATCTCCTGTTTCAGTGTATTTACTACTTCAGTGACACTACCTTCTAAATGTACCTACTGTTTCTGTCTCTTTACTGTTTAATGTATCTACTGTTTCAATGTTTCCACTCTTTCAGTGTATCTCATGTTTTAATATATATTTACAACTTCAGTGTCACTATCGTCTAAGTGTACCTACTGTGTCTGTCCCTTTACTGTTTTATGTATCTACTGTTTTAATGTTCCCACTCTTTCAGTGTATTTCCTGTTTTAATATATTTACTACTTCAGTGTCACTACCATCTAACTGTACCTACTGTGTCTGTGTCTTTACTGTTTTAATGTATCTATTGTTTTAATGTTTCCACTCTTTCAGTGTATTTCCTGTTTTAGTATATTTACTACTTCAGTGTCACTACCATCTAAGTGTACCTACTGTTTCTGTGTCTTTACTGTTTTAATGTATTTACTGTTTTACTGTTTCCACTTTTTCAGTGGATCTTCTGTTTTAGTATATTTACTACTCCAGTGACACTACAATCTAAGTGTACCTACTGTTTCTGTGTCTTTACTGTTTAATGTATCTACTGTTTCAATGTTTCCACTCTTTCAGTGTATCTCCTGTTTTAGTATATTTACTACTGCAGTGTCACTACCGTCTAAATGTAACTACTGTGTCTGTATCTATACTGTTTCAATGTATCTACTGTTTCAATGTTTCCACTTTTTCAGTGTATCTTCTGTTTTACTATATTAATTACCTCAGTGACACTACCATCTAAGTGTACCTAATGTTTCTTGGTCTTTACTGTTTAATGTATCTAATGTTTCAATGTTTCCACTTTTTCAGTGTATCTCCTGTTTTAGTATATTTACTACTGCAGTGTCACTACCGTCTAAATGTAACTACTGTGTCTGTGGTTTTACTGTTTTAATGTATCTACTGTTTTAATGTTTCCACTCTTTCAGTGTATCTCATGTTTTAATATATATTTACTACTTCAGTGTCACTATCGTCTAAGTGTACCTACTGTGTCTGTGTCTTTACTGTTTTAATGTATCTATTGTTTTAATGTTTCCACTCTTTCAGTGTATTTCCTGTTTTAGTATATTTACTACTTCAGTGTCACTACTATCTAAGTGTACCTACTGTTTCTGTGTCTTTACTGTTTTAATGTATCTACTGTTTCAATGTTTCCACTTTTTCAGTGTATCTTCTGTTTTAGTATATTTACTACTTCAGTGACACTACCATCTAAGTGTACCTACTGTTTCTGTGTCTTTACTGTTTTAATGTATCTACTGTTTTACTGTTTCCACTTTTTCAGTGGATCTTCTGTTTTAGTATATTTACTACTCCAGTGACACTACAATGTAAGTGTACCTACTGTTTCTGTGTCTTTACTGTTTTAATGTATCTAGTGTTTCAATGTTTCCACTCTTTTGTGTATCTCCTGTTTCAGTGTATTTACTACTTCAGTGACACTACCTTCTAAATGTACCTACTGTTTCTGTGTCTTTACTGTTTAATGTATCTTTTGTTTCAATGTTTCCACTCTTTCAGTGTATCTCCTGTTTTAGTATATTTACTACTGCAGTGTCACTACCGTCTAAATGTAACTACTGTGTCTGTGTCTTTACTGTTTTAATGTATCTACTGTTTCAATGTTTCCACTTTTTCAGTGTATCTTCTGTTTTAGTATATTTACTACTTCAGTGACACTACCTTCTAAATGTACCTACTGTTTCTGTGTCTTTACTGTTTAATGTATCTACTGTTTCAATGTTTCCACTCTTTCAGTGTATCTCCTGTTTTAGTATATTTACTACTGCAGTGTCACTACCGTCTAAATGTAACTACTGTGTCTGTGTCTTTACTGTTTTAATGTATCTACTGTTTCAATGTTTCCACTTTTTCAGTGTATCTTCTGTTTTAGTATATTTACTACTTCAGTGACACTACCTTCTAAATGTACCTACTGTTTCTGTGTCTTTACTGTTTAATGTATCTACTGTTTCAATGTTTCCACTCTTTCAGTGTATCTCCTGTTTTAGTATATTTACTACTGCAGTGTCACTACCGTCTAAATGTAACTACTGTGTCTGTGTCTTTACTGTTTTAATGTATCTACTGTTTCAATGTTTCCACTTTTTCAGTGTATCTTCTGTTTTAGTATATTTACTACTTCAGTGACACTACCATCTAAGTGTACCTACTGTTTCTGTGTCTTTACTGTTTAATGTTTCTACTGTTTTACTGTTTCCACTTTTTCAGTGTATTTCCTGTTTTAACATATTTACTACTTCAGTGTCACTACCATCTAAGTGTACTTACTGTGTCTGTGTCTTTACTGTTTTAATGTATCTATTGTTTTAATGTTTCCACTTTTTCAGTGTATCTTCTGTTTTAGTATATTTACTACTTCAGTGACACTACCATCTAAGTGTACCTACTGTTTCTGTGTCTTTACTGTTTTAATGTATCTACTGTTTTACTGTTTCCACTTTTTCAGTGGATCTTCTGTTTTAGTATATTTACTACTTCAGTGATACTACCATCTATGTGCACCTACTGTTTCTGTGTATTACTGTTTTAATGTATCTACTGTTTTAATGTTTCTATTATTTCAGTGTATCTCATGTTTTAGTAGATTTACTACTTCAGTGTCACTACCGTCTAAGTGTACCTATTGTTTCTGTGTCTTTACCGTTTCAATGTATCTAATGTTTCAATGTTTCCACTTTTTCAGTGCATCTTCGGTTTATTATATTTTACTACTTCAGTGTTACTATCATCTAAGTGTACCTACTGTGTCTGTGTCTTTACTGTTTTAATGTATCTACTGTTTTACTGTTTAAACTTTTTCAGTGGATCTTCTGTTTTAGTATATTTACTACTTCAGTGTCACTACCATCTAAGTGTACCTACTGTGTCTGTGTCTTTACTGTTTTAATGTATCTACTGTTTTACTGTTTCCACTTTTTCAGTGGATCTTCTGTTTTAGTATATTTACTACTTCAGTGATACTACCATCTATGTGCACCTACTGTTTCTGTGTATTACTGTTTTAATGTATCTACTTTTTTAATGTTTCTATTATTTCAGTGTATCTCATGTTTTAGTATATTTACTACTTCAGTGTCACTACCGTCTAAGTGTACCTATTGTTTCTGTGTCTTTACCGTTTCAATGTATCTAATGTTTCAATGTTTCCACTTTTTCAGTGCATCTTCTGTTTTAGTATATTTACTACTTCAGTGACACTACCATCTAAGTGTACCTACTGTGTCTGTGTCTTTACTGTTATAATTTATCTATTGTTTTAATGTTTCCACTCTTTCAGTGTATTTCCTGTTTTAGTATATTTACTACTTCAGTGTCACTACCATCTAAGTGTACCTACTGTGTCTGTGTCTTTACTGTTTTAATGTATCTACTGTTTTACTGTTTCCACTTTTTCAGTGGATCTTCTGTTTTAGTATATTTACTACTTCAGTGATACTACCATCTATGTGCACCTACTGTTTCTGTGTATTACTGTTTTATTGTATCTACTTTTTTAATGTTTCTATTATTACAGTGTATCTCATGTTTTAGTATATTTACTACTTCAGTGTCACTACCGTCTAAGTGTACCTATTGTTTCTGTGTCTTTACCGTTTCAATGTATCTAATGTTTCAATGTTTCCACTTTTTCAGTGCATCTTCTGTTTTAGTATATTTACTACTTCAGTGACACTACCATCTAAGTGTACCTACTGTTTCTGTGTCTTTACTGTTTTAATGTATCTACTGTTTTACTGTTTCCACTTTTTCAGTGGATCTTCTGTTTTAGTATATTTACTACTTCAGTGATACTATCATCTAAGTGTACCTACTGTGTCTGTGTCTTTACTGTTTTAATGTATCTACTGTTTTACTGTTTAAATTTTTCAGTGGATCTTCGGTTTTAGTATATTTACTACTTCAGTGATACTATCATCTAAGTGTACCTACTGTGTCTGTGTCTCTACTTTTTTAATGTATCTACTGTTTTACTGTTTAAATTTTTTCAGTGGATCTTCTGTTTTAGTATATTTACTACTTCAGTGTCACTACCATCTAAGTGTACCTACTGTTTCTGTGTCTTTACTGTTTTAATGTATCTACTGTTTTACTGTTTCCACTTTTTCAGTGGATCTTCTGTTTTAGTATATTTACTACTTCAGTGATACTACCATCTATGTGCACCTACTGTTTCTGTGTATTACTGTTTTAATGTATCTCCTGTTTTAATGTTTCTATTATTTCAGTGTATCTCATGTTTTAGTATATTTACTACTTCAGTGTCACTACCGTCTAAGTGTACCTATTGTTTCTGTGTCTTTACCGTTTCAATGTATCTAATGTTTCAATGTTTCCACTTTTTCAGTGCATCTTCTGTTTTAGTATATTTACTACTTCAGTGACACTACCATCTAAGTGTACCTACTGTTTCTGTGTCTTTACTGTTTAATGTATATACTGTTTTACTGTTTCCACTTTTTCAGTGGATCTTCTGTTTTAGTATATTTACTACTTCAGTGTCACTACCATCTAAGTGTACCTACTGTGTCTGTGTCTTTACTGTTTTAATTTATCTATTGTTTTAATGTTTCCACTCTTTCAGTGTATTTCCTGTTTTAGTATATTTACTACTTCAGTGTCACTACCATCTAAGTGTACCTACTGTTTCTGTGTCTTTACTGTTTTAATCTATCTACTGTTTTACTGTTTCCACTTTTTCAGTGGATCTTCTGTTTTAGTATATTTACTACTTCAGTGATACTATCATCTAAGTGTACCTACTGTGTCTGTGTCTTTACTGTTTTAATGTATCTACTGATTTACTGTTTAAATTTTTCAGTGGATCTTCGGTTTTAGTATATTTACTACTTCAGTGATACTATCATCTAAGTGTACCTACTGTGTCTGTGTCTCTACTGTTTTAATGTATCTACTGTTTTACTGTTTAAATTTTTTCAGTGGATCTTCTGTTTTAGTATATTTACTACTTCAGTGTCACTACCATCTAAGTGTACCTACTGTTTCTGTGTCTTTACTGTTTTAATGTATCTACTGTTTTACTGTTTCCACTTTTTCAGTGGATCTTCTGTTTTAGTATATTTACTACTTCAGTGATACTACCATCTATGTGCACCTACTGTTTCTGTGTATTACTGTTTTAATGTATCTACTGTTTTAATGTTTCTATTATTTCAGTGTATCTCATGTTTTAGTATATTTACTACTTCAGTGTCACTACCGTCTAAGTGTACCTATTGTTTCTGTGTCTTTACCGTTTCAATGTATCTAATGTTTCAATGTTTCCACTTTTTCAGTGCATCTTCTGTTTTAGTATATTTACTACTTCAGTGACACTACCATCTAAGTGTACCTACTGTGTCTGTGTCTTTACTGTTTTAATTTATCTATTGTTTTAATGTTTCCACTCTTTCAGTGTATTTCCTGTTTTAGTATATTTACTACTTCAGTGTCACTACCATCTAAGTGTACCTACTGTTTCTGTGTCTTTACTGTTTTAATGTATCTACTGTTTTACTGTTTCCACTTTTTCAGTGGATCTTCTGTTTTAGTATATTTACTACTTCAGTGATACTATCATCTAAGTGTACCTACTGTGTCTGTGTCTTTACTGTTTTAATGTATCTACTGTTTTACTGTTTAAACTTTTTCAGTGGATCTTCTGTTTTAGTATATTTACTACTTCAGTGTCACTACCATCTAAGTGTACCTACTGTTTCTGTGTCTTTACTGTTTTAATGTATCTACTGTTTTACTGTTTCCACTTTTTCAGTGGATCTTCTGTTTTAGTATATTTACTACTTCAGTGATACTACCATCTATGTGCACCTACTGTTTCTGTGTCATTACTGTTTTAATGTATCCTCTGTTTTAATGTTTCTATTATTTCAGTGTATCTCATGTTTTAGTATTTTTACTACCTCAGTGTCACTACCATCTAAGTGTACCTACTGTTTCTTAGTCTTTACTGTTTTAATGTATCTACTGTTTTACTGTTTCCACTTTTTCAGTGGATCTTCTGTTTTAGTATATTTACTACTTCAGTGATACTACCATCTATGTGCACCTACTGTTTCTGTGTATTACTGTTTTAATGTATCTACTGTTTTAATGTTTCTATTATTTCAGTGTATCTCATGTTTTAGTATATTTACTACTTCAGTGTCACTACCGACTAAGTGTACCTATTGTTTCTGTGTCTTTACCGTTTTAATGTATCTAATGTTTCAATGTTTCCACTTTTTCAGTGCATCTTCTGTTTTAGTATATTTACTACTTCAGTGATACTATCATCTAAGTGTACCTACTGTGTCTGTGTCTTTACTGTTTTAATGTATCTACTGTTTTACTGTTTAAACTTTTTCAGTGGATCTTCTGTTTTAGTATATTTACTACTTCAGTGTCACTACCATCTAAGTGTACCTACTGTTTCTGTGTCTTTACTGTTTTAATGTATCTACTGTTTTACTGTTTCCACTTTTTCAGTGGATCTTCTGTTTTAGTATATTTACTACTTCAGTGTCACTACCATCTAAGTGTACCTACTGTTTCTGTGTCTTTACTGTTTTAATGTATCTACTGTTTTACTGTTTCCACTTTTTCAGTGGATCTTCTGTTTTAGTATATTTACTACTTCAGTGATACTATCATCTACGTGTACCTACTGTTTCTGTGTCTTTACTGTTTTAATGTATCTACTGTTTTACTGTTTAAACTTTTTCAGTGGATCTTCTGTTTTAGTATATTTACTACTTCAGTGTCACTACCATCTAAGTGTACCTACTGTTTCAGTGTCTTTACTGTTTTAATGTATCTACTGTTTTACTGTTTCCACTTTTTCAGTGGATCTTCTGTTTTAGTATATTTACTACTTCAGTGATACTACCATCTATGTGCACCTACTGTTTCTGTGTCGTTACTGTTTTAATGTATCTACTGTTTTAATGTTTCTATTATTTCAGTGTATCTCATGTTTTAGTATATTTACTACTTCAGTGTCACTACCATCTAAGTGTACCTACTGTTTCTGTGTCTTTACTGTTTTAATGTATCTACTGTTTTACTGTTTCCACTTTTTCATTGGATCTTCTGTTTTAGTATATTTACTACTTCAGTGTCACTACCATCTAAGTGTACCTACTGTTTCTGTGTCTTTACTGTTTTAATGTATCTACTGTTTTACTGTTTAAACTTTTTCAGTGGATCTTCTGTTTTAGTATATTTACTACTTCAGTGTCACTACCATCTAAGTGTACCTACTGTTTCAGTGTCTTTACTGTTTTAATGTATCTACTGTTTTACTGTTTCCACTTTTTCAGTGGATCTTCTGTTTTAGTATATTTACGACTTCAGTGATACTACCATCTATGTGCACCTACTGTTTCTGTGTCTTTACTGTTTTAATGTATCTACTGTTTTACTGTTTAAACTTTTTCAGTGGATCTTCTGTTTTAGTATATTTACTACTTCAGTGTCACTACCATCTAAGTGTACCTACTGTTTCAGTGTCTTTACTGTTTTAATGTATCTACTGTTTTACTGTTTCCACTTTTTCAGTGGATCTTCTGTTTTAGTATATTTACTACTTCAGTGATACTACCATCTATGTGCACCTACTGTTTCTGTGTCGTTACTGTTTTAATGTATCTACTGTTTTAATGTTTCTATTATTTCAGTGTATCTCATGTTTTAGTATATTTACTACTTCAGTGTCACTACCATCTAAGTGTACCTACTGTTTCTGTGTCTTTACTGTTTTAATGTATCTACTGTTTTACTGTTTCCACTTTTTCATTGGATCTTCTGTTTTAGTATATTTACTACTTCAGTGTCACTACCATCTAAGTGTACCTACTGTTTCTGTGTCTTTACTGTTTTAATGTATCTACTGTTTTACTGTTTAAACTTTTTCAGTGGATCTTCTGTTTTAGTATATTTACTACTTCAGTGTCACTACCATCTAAGTGTACCTACTGTTTCAGTGTCTTTACTGTTTTAATGTATCTACTGTTTTACTGTTTCCACTTTTTCAGTGGATCTTCTGTTTTAGTATATTTACGACTTCAGTGATACTACCATCTATGTGCACCTACTGTTTCTGTGTCGTTACTGTTTTAATGTATCTACTGTTTTAATGTTTCTATTATTTCAGTGTATCTCATGTTTTTAGTATATTTACTACTTCAGTGACACTGCCATCTAAGTGTACCTACTGTTTCTGTGTCTTTACTGTTTTAATGTATCTACTGTTTTAATGTTTCTATTTTTTCAGTATATCTGATGTATCAATGTCTCTACGTATATATTGTTTCAGTGTTACTAATGTTTCAGAGTATCTTTAAGCTTTGAATTATCATTGACTTTAGCTAAATCAGAAGTAATCCAAATTAATTAATAATTATATTTTATCGAATTGAATTCAATCAATTGTAACTGTAATCGTACGGTTACTACAAGATTATGTTCTGTTAGGGTGAATTTGGTTAAATTACATCTTGAATTTTAACGCAAATATAATGCCTTGTTAGTCATGAACTGATTAACCCTAAATTGCAATGTTGAGAGATATCGTCTAAATATAACAACTTACTATTAATTAAAATATTGTATTTTTAAGTTTTTGAAGAGTCTAAAACCCTTGATAAAAAATGTTGTATAAATCTGGATTTTATTTCGCTATTTATGAATGTCAAAGTTTATTAAGTACATTGTAGTTAACATAATAAAAAAAAGGTTGGAATATACAACTGCACACAAACATACACAAATAAGAAATACAAATAGGTTTGGAATACTAGGATTAGAAAGCATACAAAATAATCCATACTGTAGAAAAGGAGCATCAGTAAGAATACACGATAAAATAAAATCCTATAACAAAAATAGAATAATTTTATAATAAATAAAGACTTGATTTTCTCAACTAATATTGCACAGTAGCTCAAGAGAATAAATCATTAAAACATATATTATTATCCTTCTATTCTATTGAACTGAGCATGTACTTTTTCTATTAGTATGTATGTATGATGACAACGGTAGGCGAGTATTTGTTTCTTGGAGAAAAACGTATTATGGTCATTTTTGTCTATCAAGGCCATAGTGAAAACACAATCATAGTTGAACAGAATAAAATTATAAAATGAAAACAAATTAGATACACAAAAACAACTAATATATCACTAACGAAATAAAAGAAAGAGTTGCAAACACGAAACAACAATTAAATAAACGATCACAATTAAATTAACAATGTATAATTTAAAACAAAAATTCAACATAAAATATATACAAATGAATAATATTATATTACATATAATATAACAATAAATAACAGCTGACTGGTATATAATTTAATAATCTATACCATTAGATTTACAATATTTAATAGATGTTCAAAATAAATAACGAAAAATATTTACCAAAATAAATAGATATATGCATATACTCAAAAAAATAAATATACGTACTATAGTAATAAATATGGAAAAGATATGTAGTGGGAGAAATTAAAATAATAATTTTTAAATAATATATTAAGGTGGTGCATAAAAGGATGACAAGGTCAATGGCCGAGGCATCGTCCTACAACACCACTTTTAAACTCCCTTGTAGAATAAATGTGTCACGTACATGCTTCAAACCCCTGAAATCAACCCGTATATGCCTGATTGTGATGGTATCTCCACAGAACTGACATAAGGGCGGATATTCGAAACGCATCAGATAACCATGAGCTATCCGACAAGAGTGGCCGATGCGAAAGCGTGTAACAACCATTTTCTTCCTACTTTTTAAACGAAAAGATGACCTCCATGGACGGACGGTATCCTTAATTTTCCTCGGCCTATTACTATTCACACATTGCCATTCATCATTCTAAACATTGGCCAATGAATTAGGACGAGTATTTATTGCCGATTTATGATGAATGTAAAACACACATAATTAGATGTCAATAACACATTGTGTACAGCTGTTTATTCGTAAGATCTTCACGAGGTCGATGGGAAACATAAAACATGTTTTTTGTAATGCGTGTTGCATACAAGACCATAACCAAGAAATTGCAGGCGACGCGGTAGTTTGGAAAATTGATATAAGTAAATTTGTTTAAAACTTTATCTAATTAGAATCTATTAGAATTGATTCTAATAAAAAATAAAGTCAAATAATATTTATAGCGGCCTTTCGGCCTTGTTAAATTTACATTATTGTAATATAAATACTATACCGTATACTATAATGTCTGTGGAAAGGACTATTGTCTCCTAAACCCTTTCCTCGATTACTCTCGCTCGCTTGCTCGCTCACGCACCAGCTTAGGGTAGGCGCACATGAGCTTGAAAGTAATCGGGACCCGGAGATATTTTTCAATCGGATAGGCAGAAGTACCTTGAGATTAATCGAGCTACCCAAATGGAACGCCGATAGCTATCGGACATCCTAGGCCTACCTCGATAGGTATCTGGACTGAAACAAGTTTCTCCTCCTATCTAGCGTCAATTCCATCACCAGCGTTCCACTAATACACAGTTAGTAATGGAACAGTGCACATGCAACGCAGATTACTTTCTATCTGTTTCATTTTATTAGGTAAGTTTTCAAAAATATACTTACTAATTTCACATTATTTATATGTTTAACTTTAAATACGATTGAATAAACATTTGACAATAATCTTTGTCATTATTATTAATAAAATAGATAATTTGTTATTAATATCAATGAGGAATTATTTACATTTATAGTTTGAGATATTAAATTTTATTAGTTACTATTCATTTTATTTAATTTATATATATATATATATATATATATATATATATATATATATATATATATATATACATAGTAATTAAATCTATCAGCCATTTATTCAAAAATTCGCTTGGAAGTATAAACGCTCTATCAACATCTCCATCTAACGTAGATGACCAATTTATCCGGAAAACAGCAAACAAGTTTGATTATAGTAGTTTTTGGCAATATCTGAGGCCTATCATAATATTATGATCAAATATATTAGTTTCGAAACAATAACAAAAATATTTTTATTTTTGTTTGTTCCAGTTAGAAAGCCCACAATTCAATGGAAGGACATCAAAAACAACTATACAGGAATCAAGAGAAAACGAACAGTTGTACACTAACAATGAAAAAACTAGTTTCTTTCTGTAAACTTGGACATTTTTTTGATTCATCTCGTAGGAGAAACAACATAGAGTGAAACCATTCTCCAACATGGAAAATAAGTAATAAAAAGATAGGATTAAAATGAAACTCGCACTGAAACTCTATCTCATGTGCACTGAAACTCTATCTCATGTGCACTGAAACTCCAGTAGGTATGAAAAAGATTGGATTGAAAACTATCTCGGTGTCCCGATTACTTTCAAGCTCATGTGCGCCTACTCTTACGTGGGATCAGCTATAGTTGGCACTACACTTGTAGCAATCTTCGTCACTTCATCCGCTTTTCTGTTTCCGAGTATTCCGCAGTGACCAGGAATGAAGCAGAATATTACTCCCTATTGGTAGTTTGTGTACTGCACACAAAATATCCCCAACTAAAGGGAGAGGGCTAGTATTAACTTTACAGCCCGTGTCAAATTGATGCAGTTCAGAAAGACAAAATTTTCAAATGCTGGAAAATCATACGAACTCGCAAAGAATTCACCCACGAAATCTCCATCCAGTCTCAACTTTCATAAGAATCCGAGCACAGAATAAATTCTTTTTTCTTGTTCTATTTTGACCACCTCACTGTATCTTTTGTTAGTATTGCTTCCACTAACATGCTTTCTTTTTAGTTTATTCCATAGTATTGGTTTTTTTGTAGAATATGACTATGTTTGAAACATTTAATCAGTACAAATGTGCCTCAAAAAAACGTTCTGATTGCAGAGCTAATGAACCGCAAAAGGAGAAGCGACAACAATGTAACCAGAAACTGCGAGTGGAGTAAAACTACTTGCACAAAACTTGGCTAATTAGTCGCGTTAAGCCTAATCACCTGGTTACACGGCGTAACTGTTTTAGTTGCCTTACAAAGACAAGTTCTATACAGTACGTTGTAATATTGAGCTAGGAACCTGATCGCCATTATTTAAAGATGAAGTAAGTTTTTGTAAACGATGTTTTAACGGTCGCTAAGCGATTCCCGTGTTTACGTAAACATGTTTATTACAAAGATAACGATTCGGTACATCGTTTGTTATCCTTACCAAGTCTGCTTTACTGTAAAACATAGTCCACAAACTTAGCCCTAAGATGACTAAATGAAAAGATGAAATATTCCTTTTAAAAAAACAACTAACCGACGGCCGAAACGTTTTCTTTGTATTAAACAAGTATACTAGACGCGCTAAACAGACGTTAAATAAGTAACTTGTCTAAATAAATACGAATGAAAACGTAATATAGTATATAATATCTAGTTACTTAGAGCTTAGCTAGTGAGAACTATTTACAAAGATAAAAGTCAAAGTAGTGGACTCAAAATCTCACAAAAATTAGTCTTTAATAAACACACAAAACAAACTGGTTTCAGTGAGGAAATCTCCTTCCTACTACTGTAGTAGTAGCCAAGCATTGAGACAGGCGACTTCGTCGCTGAAACTAGTTTGTTTTATGTGTTTGTTAAAGACTAAATTTTGTGAGATTTTGAGTCCACTACTTTGACTTTTACTTTTGTGTTTGTAGTATATATTTTACTTGAAAAATACTTTTTCACAGATATTTATATCTTTAACCAGGTTTCAACTACTAATTTACTCTAAAAATATCTTAACAAACGTTATATACTTATTTGATAATGTAAGGAAAAAAATATTACAGTATACTGTATTAAATATTTCATTTTCAGACTTTGGTTCAATTTTATATATAAATAGAAATATAAAATATTATTAAATAAAAAAACACACCTAATAAAGTGTTTGTAGCACATTTTTCTATACTAGTATGGTTATACTTGTAGTATAGATGTTCACTCATAAACTGGAGCGTGATCGATCGTTAGAAAACAAAAAGCTAGCCCTGTTCAAAAACATTGATTTTTGTAGTGCGAATTGCTAAAGACCATCGCTAAAAAATGCAGGCGCTGCAGACGTTTAGAAAAGTAACATAAATAAATTTGTTTAAGATTTTATGCAAATGATCTGGTTAATATGGCAAATAAAATAAAATAATATTATAGCGGACTTTCACCCTAGCAAAATCTACATCATTGTAACATAAATACTACACCTCATATTAAAATGCCTGTAGAACGGTCGTTTGCTTCCTGCGCCCTTCCCCCACCTGTACCCACCCTTAGATTGTCGGCGCCGACTTACGTGTGACCAGCTATAATAATCACTGATTTTATTGGTTCAATATAAAATACATTGAACAATGAATTTCTTCCTGTAATCATATGGAACTTAAAACGTTAGTAATGGACACAATAATTGTTTCTACAAATTACAGGTTATGTTTATAGTTTGAAGGTATTTTGAATTTATTAGTTAGATACACACGATTGAGAATTATTGACTTATAATTTAAAATGATTGAAAAAATTTATTTGTCAAAACACAGAATACAGAATTCAAGTTGTGTGAGCGACAAAAAAAACGGACATTTAGGAAGTTGGTCCTATTGTTAACTCGAAATATATTTATTGTTAAGGATACTTTTACCGCGCCTGCTGTCCTTTTTCTAACAAAAGGTAAGCGCTACTCATGTTTGCATATATGTGTATGTTAAAGTGTAGAGTTAGAAAGTAGTAGATCTAGTTAATGAATGAAGTCCTCTTAATATTTATTACTTTCTCCAACCATAACATCGACATTTCATTAAATTTCTTGAATTTAAACATCCTTTCCCCAATATGTTTGTGGTGCATGAACATTCGCTTTAGTGGTTGTTAAAGAAAGGAAAATATAGACTAATATAAGTTTCTCTGACTTATAAACAAGACTGTAAATCTGTCGTGAGTCAGCCACGATTTATGAGATAAGAGCTCAAATTAAGCGACTTGTTTGTTTGCCAGATATATGACGTAATTTCCTGGGTTAAATGTAACGCTCTGTTCATGAACTCCAGATTCCGAGTTCAAAAAACTTATTAAATATCTATTCTTAAAATTCCTATAATATTCATCTTCACTTCAGTTAGAAATATTTGTATACGTTTGGAAACGATTTTCTACCTATCCTAACATTACAATGTTTTTTTTGTAGACATGTTTTGGAACGACTACATTTTCAAAACATAAATAGTACTGTTATCCTAAAACTTGAGTTCGTTTTTATATAAAGGGGGGCTAACAATATATATATATAAAGACGAACTAAAGACTGGGCAAACAGTAGTATTTAAGTTTTGAAAAAGGAGCCATTCCGAAACGCGTTAACAAAGGAAAATTGTAATATTAGAAAAGGCATAAAATGTACTCAAAAATATAGGAATTAATTTTTTATTTTAAATTTGTGTTACAATTTGATTATACTTTTTACTAGTTTGAAAAACGTAACGTAAAATATACAGGAAATATGAATTGGAAACCAATTTTTTTATAATCAAATCTATCTTAACTGGATACATTATAGCTACATTTTATAGCTACTTAGTAGTATAGCTATATTACTTTGCGGTTTTTCAGTTTCTATAAGATGTTTCGTTTGTATTTTGTAAACAAAGATACACAGTTATTATTATCTCTATTAAGGCGGAGGATAATTTTACGATGTATATGAAACATTGTAGACTTGCACATCATTAGTTAATCATCAGCTGATTGAATGTTTTGCAGTGCGTATATATTGAAGCTAACGTAGTAGCAAGATGTTTTCACTAGTAATAAGAAGAATACATACGGACTAAAGCTCCAGGGCTAACCTCCCAGATGTCTCGGGACATATGAGTATCGAGTGCGTGGTCAAAGAACCCGTCTTGGAAATGGGCAGCGACCACATTACTCGAATGTTTGCACCTGACCAGGTCCACCAAACTGTGATGGAATGGTCAGGGACATTAACATCGGGAGCTCAGATCTGGTACACAGATGGCTCCAAGATGGACTTCGCCACTGGAGCGGGGGTGTATTGTAAAAACCCAAGGGTAGAACTAGTTTTTTCCTTGGGGAGGCATACCTCTGTCTTTCAGGCCGAAGTATATGCTATAAATGCCTGTCTGGGAGAGATAGCGAGAAGGGAAACACATGGGGCCCGGATTGCTATTTTCTCCGACAGTCAGGCAGCAATTAAGGCACTAAACGGACACGTGGTCACCTCGGCCATAGTCAGGGAGTGCCTAATTAACCTACAAGCTCTGGCAAGGCACAATCAAGTCAAGATTGGTTGGGTGCCAGGGCATAGGGGAATACTTGGAAATGAAGCCGCAGATGCGCTGGCCATGGAGGGTTTCTCGACTCCCCTGATTGGACCGGAACCTGCGGTGGGTATTTCCAAATCCATGGTCAGGATGACAGTGCGAAGGTGGATGGCTGAAAGACACTGTGAGCACTGGATCAGGGCCGAAGGGATGAGACACAGTAAGCTAACCCTTAGGAGACCTTCCTTGGGGCTGCAGAAGAGTCTCATCTATCTGTCTAGGCAGGAATTAAGGATAGCCACAGGACTACTCACGGGACACTGTGGACTAAGGAAACATTTGCATAAAATGGGTATCTACAAGGATGAACCAGTGTGCAGATTGTGCGGGCAGGAAGAGGAGACTGCCACACACATTATTTACAGATGTGGAGTACTTGCTGAGAGGCGCTTCAACCTCGTTGGTGATGGAACGGCTTTGGTGGATGCTGAAGGTAAAACTCTAGTCAGGAAACTCCTAAACCTGGTAAGAGGGAAGGGGTTATTTGACTAGATCAGGGAGGTAAGTACAATATACCTTAAGGTAGCAGTGCTTCGGGCAATTCAAACCCGCTCCCAAGTTTAAAAAAAAAAAAAAAAAAAAAACCTCCAGAATCAGGGCTGTAATCTCAAACACGCTTTCATAAAGGCCCTTTATTGTGGGGAACCATGAACAACGGAATGCATATACAGTGTTGTACTTATGTCGAATGTAAGGAGGCTTCGAATAGCTACCGAGGAGACGCCAACATTACAGATTCAATCTATAGGCTCAACTAAAAGTATCTGACACCTTCAAACAGGAATAAAAAAACTTACATTATAAAAGGGCTCAAAAATATGACAATAATTTTCTTTCCCCAGAAAATGACGCGTAAAAATTACTAAATACGACCGACTTCGCAGGTATCTCTTCACCTTTAAATACCTTGATTGACTGAATTTAATGAAAGTTTTACAATAATGATCACTTTCTATGTTAGGTTCTTCTAAGATTTTACATGACTGTAATGCAAAAATGAACAAATTTTGTTCTCCAGAGCTCATCTTTAAACTTTTTACAAGGTTAAAATATGAAATAGAACTATTTTAAACAGACTGCAAGGAAACTTGTACACAAAATACAATTTGTTTACTTCTGCTAACATAAGTTGACTTCTGCATGGAGGGCTTTGTTAATACAGTTTAAAGGATGGCGAATGAAAACACAATGGAAGGCTAGAAAGGCCTATGTGGCACATGATACCTTCTTCCACAAATATTAGTTACATATACATATTATATGTACAGAAGAGTTAAGTTATATTATGTCAAGTTTATATTATGTTATGTTATGCTTGTACACATACGTAAGGTTTATACATACGCTATGCTCTACACTAAAGGCTTTAAAGCTGCAAATAACGTAAATTTATTATACAATTATTCATTATTGGTTTCTTAACGAATGTTGATGTATTCACAAATTCTTTTTAGAAAAAAACATGTACCTTATTGAAATCATTCTTCGTTTCTTTTTGTAGATTTATTTCTTCCATGTATACGGCAGTAGTTTCATTTATTTAAATAGATTCCTTTAGGAAAAGAAAGCCCCGAAGCTAAATTGCCATGCCCGTTGTAATGCTGTAATCCCAAGAGAATCGGAGAGGAAGTCAATCCGTGAATGTATTTAGGCCGTGTAACTTTTTACTCCGTCTAGTAAATCGAAGTTTGACTTGTGCATAACAAATATTACAGAAGGCCGTAGTACAGTTACAGAAGAACTACGACTTACACTTTTAACCTGTTTCAGATGCAGTACATGAAACGTTGTCAGTAATTTGTAAATGAGACCTACAGTTATTTACAAATAAGTAAACGAACACAAAACAATACACTTTATTGTCACACGCGTTTTTTCATCATCAGTGACATGGCTACAAATTTAAAATTAAAAATTCACAGGTTTCACCTATGATGATGACATACGTCATCGAAATGCGTATGACAATAAAGCACGTGTACAGTTTTTTAAATATATATATTTATATTATCAACTCACAAGCAAGCTCAATTAGCTATAGTTATGAACAAGTTATTAGACGGATAATCTGAATTAATAAACTGGACAAACCGCACAAGGATACATAGAATAAGCCATACACAAGATTCAATATTTCGTATGGAGTCACTTGTTTTTGGCGCGCATTTTTTAGTATTTTTGGCTAACTTTGCACAAGTTTATGTCACGAAGGTTTTATTTCTTCGTCGTGATACCGCACTTGCATGAGACACTGTAATTGGCTAGTACATTTCTATATTGGTGGTAATATAATATTATATTATATAATTGGTGGTAATTTCTAATATCGGAGGTGTGTTTCAGGTTAAAACATTTATAGTGACGCCTACAAAAACGTATTGGATGGACATAAACATATAATTTCGCGTCAGTATAGTTTCCAACCAGTTACGCCATGTGTCACCTCAAAGTGAATTATATGATAACATGATTTCATGTAACAGCTAATTTCGTGTTATAGGTTAATTTCTAGAACAGCTGTTTTAACGCATAGCTTATGTTACATTATATATTGAACATTGTTAAGGAAAAAGGTTATTAATTAAAAGTTTTGATCGGTTAATAAGTATTAAATTTATTTAAATATTGATAAATCTCAATAAAAATAATTCAATATAATGATAACAATAAGTTATTTTAATCCAATAAGTTATGTATTTTTAATCCAATTTTTAAAACTAAAACATTCTTAGCCACGCCTGATACTTTTTAAAAACTGGTTTCAAATGAATTTGTTAAAAAACAAATTGTATCTAGTAAATGTTTTCTTGTTACATACATTATTTTATTACTAAACTACCTTAAGTTTATTAAATACATACCTCCAATAAATATACAACTATTGATTGAAAATGCATGAATTCATACTTTTGGCGATTTTCTTTGAAACGTTTGCAAAACTACTAACTCTAATTTGATATTTGTAGTTCAAATGTGGGTTTTAAATGTATAAATTTTGTATTACTGTTTCTTATACAATAAGATATCCTTAGGTAATTTCTCTATACGAAAGATTAGATGTTTTTCTCAATTCAAAATTTGTAAATAAGTGTAAATGTAAAATTTAAATTTTCACTTCTGTCGGCGCTCGTCAGACTGCCAGAACCAATTTGTTTTACTGCTGCCCATAGCTTTCATATCAGAACTGTGATCAGGTCAGGGACGAATGTTGATTTCTTATTTCCTTAGACACTCGTGGGTTGTAAAGGGCTCCATGATACGTGTACAGTACTTAACAGTTTATTTGGCTTCACTGGGCCTTCATACAAATTGTTAACTTTTATTATGTTTTGAAATATTTATTTTCAATAGATATATAAATATTTACATAACTAAATTGATATTTTATATATCTTATGAAAGATGTCATTTTGTACGAAGAGGCATTCCACCCAGATTGCATCGAACGAGCACCATACAAGTAGGTCTATGATCGCTTCCAACGTAATGTCTGTAGATAGCCCTGAAAGGCTGCATATTGTAAGAAGTACTATGCGGCAGGATCGAAACAAGAAGCTTTTACAAAAAAAGCCTGCTGCCACAGGTTTGTGATTGGTATGCCAGTGGGTAAACTAGTTGCATGCATGATTGGGCCGCGAACCACCAGGCCCAAAAAAATAAGAGTATCTAAGGAAAGACGAAATAGGCCATCGACCTACCCACATCCGCTACATGAATTTTGCTGAAAACTTTTCGGCAAAAGAGAACTAACATTCAGAAAACACAAAACTACATCATAGCCCCGAATAATTGCAGCACTTATCTGATTATAATACCATGACGGAGATACTAAAATCACATGTCAAAAACTTGTGAAACTTGTTTTTAGACCAAAACCTAAGCCTAAAACGCTCATCAATATCATGGGATTCATAACAAATATTAAGAGAGGTCATAAACAATGTATTCTTATGTTTTTGTGGGCAAATATTAAAGAATTCACATTTTAAACCCTCCTGTTGTAATAATTTATCCAGCTTTATATTCTCCAAGAAACAGCGCTGAAATAGCTAGTATTTCAAAAGTGTTTGTATTTATTGAAACATTTAGTGCAAGAAATTGTTATTACAATTTAATTGAAACATATGCATTAATAAAAACAGTTAGTTTAACCTAAAGCCGTGCATTTATTGTACGCATTTAGAAGTATTAAGCACCGTACTCTTCAAAGTAAACAGTATACTGAAACTAAATCAGCTATAGTAGAATTATCGATACAGGGTAATTCTTGGTCATTTCATAGCAGACCTCAGAAGACGTTTATGTGCTCGAAACCTACCTTTTCGTTTACAATGGTTCCAGCAATATGGTGGAAACAGCCACACCGCCTTATACAACACAGGATTCTTTGAAGAAACTTTTTCCAACCGCTTCATCTTCTTTATAACAAATATTCCTTATCCATCCCACTCCTACGATCTTACACCACCTAACGCCTATCGTCTGAGGAATGATGAAGGAGAAGACTTTCCATAATGACCCATCAACCAAAATCGTCCAACAACCGGAAAAATAATCATATGTATAAAGAGGAGGAAACAACCCTTCTTCCCAAAAGTGATGCAAAACCTTCAAGAGCGGAACGAATGTCAACTCATATTGAACGTAGGTCATATAGAACATGTTTATAGACGATTCTAGCTGATTTTTAAAAATAAAATATAATGAAATAAAATCTTACAACTGTTTTATTACATTTTAATTTTGCCGTATGCGGTGTTTGTTAATGTATTAAATTAGGGATATTTATATGAACGTAATAAATCTTTCTTGTAGGGAATCATACTTAACTAGCGTGAAACATGAATCATAAAACGTAAATTAAATATATATTTTAGTAATCTGCTTAAACTATAAACCGTATAGAAATATCATTATTTAATTCAATGGGATAGCCTTTCTCTACGTGTTATTTTGCAAGGAAATTATTTTGCATAATGAATCCAAATAGCTCTGTAGATTTAGAGCTGAAATCACGGGAGTATTGTTTGACTGATAAGTGGATGCCTGAGTATATTCTATAGAGCTTTCAAACGCATTGATTTTTATCATCATATACAAACACTCCATCCCTATCTAAACCACCAACGCCCTCAATTAATTTTTATTCATATAATTAATGGGATTAAAGTTTCGCCAGACGGATAACGGTTTTAAATTTAGTAATTTCACTAAAGTTTCGCCAGACGGATAACGGTTGTAAATTTAGTAATTTCACTGAAACTAATGTCTTGGATTCCACCTGAACTGAAAATTTAAATAGCCCAGCCCCTAGTACGAGTCAACTGTTTTTGCAATTCCTTCGAAAAATCTTTAATTGAATTATAATTATAATAAATTATTCCAGATTCATTTTTCCACTAACTAATTACCTAATATTGGATACTACTTTTTCGTATCTCGACAATTGAAAAATTGTAAAACAGTTCTATTTTTCTTTCTCTTCAATATTTGGTTAATTTATACAGTAATGCTCGCGGATATAATAATAGTGTATATAAAATGAGTGGCTGAAAAAACGCAAAATTATATAAGCTTGCTCTTTATGCAGTTGTTGTAAATATAGATTTACAAAAATATCCTCCAATTTTTTTCACAAATTTTCATTGTTCTATTTATTTTTACATTTATGATTATCTATACTTTGTTACTACATGTCATATTTGGTAAATACTGATAATTTTTTCTAATTTTGCTGTAAATAAAACCAGACTTATAGTATTAGTCTTTAAAATAATATTTGAAGATCAAATACGTACCATTAAATGTACTATTTAAATAAATATGGCAGTTAAATATGTAATTATTTACATCTAATTATCTTATATGTAATTATATTAACGATATGCAATCTAAATAAATAGATCTAAATATTTTATTTATTTTTTTATAACAAATTCCTCTGATGATTATTGCTTTGCATGATGAATGTGCATAGGCATTTAACAAAATAATAAAGTATAATAGTTAAAAAGGTATTATTTATATAATAAAAAGTATTAAGCCTAGTAAGTATAAAGTAAAAGGTATTATAAAAAATTATGTAACCGTGCACGTTGCCTTGAGAGATCGCAGTATACGAGACGGAAAGTAGCGGGTCAGTATAAATACTTTTCTACAAACATGATATGGACTGTTGAGACGTTGACTAGCATGAGACGGTTGATATTAGATTCAGTCAATGATAAATAATTAGCGTCGGTATGAAATAACAAAGAACGTTGATATGTGTAGGCATATCTGATGCAGAAGCTGTTGATGTATAGAATATGTTATATGTTTTAGGAAGTGGTAGTACAAGAGAAATCTCGCAAGGCAAAGTGCACGGTCACATGGTCCGCAGCTTACGTTACAATTTGTTGAAGATGTAAATAAATGAACTACTTACAAAAAACAGTTTGACAGTTCTGAGAGTTCTGATATAAATGAACATTTTATCCGCACAAACATGAATATATTAGCCGTAATCTATGAACATATACAAACACTGACAGAGCTGATTCTACAGCTGAAACCAAGATGGAAGACATGTATGATCAGAGGTTCAGGCACCTTTCATTAGCCATTTAGTTACACGTCCAGTGAATCGTTTTGCCCGGATGACACTTTTATCTTTGAAATAACGAAGTATTTAAAATTTAGAGGCATTGGATAAGATTAAAAATACGTGTTTTTATTGCCATTGACTTGAAGAAGGATGAATCGTATTAAGGAACTATAGCTGTTATGTGTGTGTGTTTTTTTTAAATCGTATAAAAAACAGGAAATCAATTGTGCTTGCAACCCATAGTACAACTACAACATTTAAATGCGTAATGTAGAACATTCAACTCTAATTCATATTGGTAAAATCAAACATAAAAAATAAAATCTAATAAACATACATGGTTTTTTTATTGCAAAATAATAATAATGAATTTTGAATAAAATAAAGTATAATTACTCATTAAAAAGATTTGGATCAAGCAGAACTATTTTTTTTTGGGGGGGGGGATTTGCCATTTAAAAATAAGTAAACATATTTTAGAGTTTGTAATAAAGAGTATTACAATTAGAGGAATATACTGAAGATGCTGACAATACCAGTTTGCGAAAAGCTTTAAACAGTATTGTTTGTTTGAATAAATTTAATCTTGGAATTTTAATAGTCTAGTATATTGATTATTTATAACAGGAAAATCTTATATTATGTTTTAAAGTATAAAGTATGGCCCCCTTTATGCAAAACTCAAATATTTAAAAATGATTGTACAAAAACGTTAATATATCAATAAATAATTACAAACAGACATTAAATTTATTCTATTAGTTCACACTCCACCTTTATAGGCAATATCTTGTTTAAAATTGTGTTCGTTAATAAAACACGTCTTATTCATCCACTTAATCTCAACCACATTCTTTTAGCTTGTAGTGAAGGATATTTAATGTTAGTTAAGTAACATCAACAGTTGATTATTTACAGTTTTTTCAAATATTAATTCAATAATTAAATCTAACGAATCAATTTTAGGTTAATATGTCATAAAACAATTCACAAAAGGGGCAAGGTATGCAGGTATTTCATCTAAATTGGGTTAATATAAGTGATAACATAAGATTTTATATAAAACATCTGAGTTTATGTTATAGGTTTTGTAGTAAAACAGCTGTTTTAAAACATATGTTATATTATTTTGTTTATAAATATAACTAAATTTATTTCTAATTATTTCATAAAAAGTTAATAAAATAACCCTTTCTGGTTTACCTATGTAGGTTTTAACTTTAAATTTGTTTTGTTTGTATTATTTATTTTTAAAAAGTTCTGCACAAACTAAGATTGTATTTTCCAAAACTTTACCATTATTTAATATTTTATAGTGATACTTATTATTTTAAATATATAAAACATCAACCACAAAAACGTGTTATTTAATTCCTAATATATATTCTGACTCCAAAGGAATTATCTTCAAATGTAATTATTGTTAAAAGAATAACTATAATTGGTCTATGTTAAATTTAATATAAACACATCGTTAACGCCGTCGCCGCACTTCTTAAATTATAATTAATATTTGTCATGTTTTTATAATTAAATTTAATCTACTAGAAAGCTTTCTTTACGTATTTATACCCGTTGATACTATTTATAGTTGCTTATATTTATTTCAAACACAAGAAGTATTTTTCTTGGAAACGTTCCTGTAGGTAAAATGTAGTATGTATTGTAATGTTGCAACCCCAAGGGAAACAATACCCTTGCAATGCCAATAATGTTGCAACCCCAAGGGAAACAGTAGACGGGGTGTATCGACACACACAATCGGATCCAGTAACTTAGTGAATGAAATCGACGTATTACTGCAGCATACAAAATACAACAAAAGACCCCATTACTATTTTCAGCCCAACTTTGACTCCTGCCTATTGACTACCATTAATGCCTTGTTTTCAATACTTTTTCATTTTAAAGATTACCTTTCAAGTTTCTAAAAAAACTTTGGTATTTCATTTATTGATTTATCTCATCTTCCCAATTCTATATTTTAAAGCCAATGACCCTTACTGTGTATCAATATTATGAATAGTATTAAATAACAAGAAACGTTAAAACAATTAAGCAGTAAATATAAACATATAAAATTAGATGGAAACTTTATTCACTAAACCACCCCACATGATAAAATGGTTCTAAAATCGATCACTAGGCGGAGCTTCAGTCATCCGTCTCGAGTCTGAGTCTGTCAATGACGTAACACTTTACGTAAAGTGAAAACTAACTTTAATTTAACCATAAAGCTGAGATGAAGACAGTAACTGCAAAACGTTCCATGCAAACCATACGAACAAATAATTAGAAGACGGAAAATTTAAGACGGGCTTAGATTAACATTAAATATTAAAGTTTACACATGAATTATTGAAGATTACTGAATGTACTTGAATTTAGTTGAATCTAGTTCTGGTAAATAAGAGTACATAAATAGTTTTGGGAAATAATAGTGAACAAATATTTTTGGTAAATAATAGTATATGAATATTTTTGATATATAAATAATAGAGCATTAAGGTTTGGTAAATAGTAGTACGTAAATAGGTTTGGAAAATAATAATACCTAAAGAGTTTTGTTAAGTAACAGAACATACATATTGTTGGTATTATAATTTGTATGTAAACTATTGGAAATTGGTTTAGTGGTTTTCTATAAAAACAATTAAAAGTAATACATTCTTTTCTCCTTATTTAAGTTGAAACGTTTTGGGATGATTATCTATATGCAACATACATTAGATTTTGCATATATTTCTTAACAAGAACGTGTAAGCATATTTTATCTATATACTAAAAACCTTGTTCGCCATTTTATATAAATACTGAAAAAACTGAAAAACTCGCCGGCTCCTGCCAGATGTAAAGGCAGGACCCCTCCTATATATATAGACAAATAAAGAGTTCAGACCCTTGCCACTATAGAAGCTAGGACCCTGCCAGATATAGAGATTAGACAGTTCCTAGATATAGTTAGACCCATTCCAGATATACACAAATAAAGAGTTCAGACCCTTGCCACTATAGAAGTTAGGACCCTGCCAGATATAGAGATTAGACAGTTCCTAGATATAGTTAGACCCATTCCAGATATAGACAAATAAAGAGTTCAGACCCTTGCCACTATAGAAGTGAGGACCCTGCCAGATATAGAGATCAGACAGTTCCTAGATATAGTTAGACCCATTCCAGATATAGACAAATAAAGAGTTCAGACCGTTGCCACTATAGAAGTTAGGACCCTGCCACATATAGAGATTAGACAGTTCCTAGATATAGTTAGACCCCTAGATATAGTTAAATTAGATGTTATATTTAAGAGTTAAATTAAAATTTGCAGAATTTGCCTCATACAGATTATGACCGTCCTCTAACCAGTTTTGAAAGGAGCTATCCCCTTTCCACCCCAAAACTACCTGTTGAATGATGTAATGCTTCTTGAATGTAAATTGAACTGTCACCTTAAACTCTGAGTGCAGATGGATGGCGTTTATTTTGCGATATTTTGTACAGAATAATGAAAACAAGAGTATGAAATTGATGTTATCGGTGTTTTATCTGTATTGAACTTGTATTTTCTGTCTGTTTCTAAACCTAAATATTGGTATCATCATAAACCAACAAATTGCATGGAGAAAAATTGTTTCGTGAATAGGAAAAATCTATATATTCCCCTTTATTATATATATATATATATATATATATATATATATATATATATATATATATAATATATATATATATATATATATATATATATATATATATATATATATATATATATATATATATATATAGAGAGAGAGAGAGAGAGAGAGAGAGAGAGAGTATATTTAGAGTTTATACAACTTTAAAAGTCCGGATTATTATAATAGACAATATTTTTTTTTATTGTTTGAGATAAAACAAGTTTTATTTAAAGAAGTAATTAAAGTGATAACACAGTTCTCTTAACAGAATTGTTTTGGAGGTCATATCATCATTAGCCATATATTATACTCTGAGATTTAATTATTCGAGTAAATTTAATCACTGAAGATGTAGACATGTTCCAAAACTAGTCCTTCTAGTAAACAGATTTTATCCTACATTACCTAGATAAACTGTAATTATAATAATTACACTTTCAACTGTTTTTAAAACCTCCCGATTTCGAACCTCAAATAAGGATATTTCCAACAATATAACACACAATAACTTAGTCAACACACTAGCCCATAATGTATTTGAATTATTTTTATGTTAAACATACGTTTTTATAAAATCTGATAAGTTCAAATGTATTCTTTAGAGAGCATGAAGCTAATTATCGATTACCATGAGTGAGGGTGGACGGTATTTACTGATTTATTTAATATTCTCAGCACGGATCAAACTGTTATACAGTATGTTTAATTTCTGTAACTGTACATATTGAGAAAGAATATTTCTTTTAATAATAAATATCTCTTGGTCTTGTCTCAAATTACATCATGACTTTTAATTAATTAAAGTAGTACAATTTCAGGTTTCAATAAATATAAAATACTAAGAGACTCGTTCTTTATACTTTATGATTGTTTTTTAAAATTAATAAAATTTATTACGTTAATTTGAGTTTAGATAGAGAGAGCAGTTCACAGCTATTAAAATTAAAACAGTTTACCCTAAATCCCACTACACATTAGTTTATTACAACAGACACAAATGTTTGTTTAAACAAACAGACTAGTTTCGACGACGACCTCACTTTCATTAGTGCTTGGCTACTACTTGGTAGGCTTCATCAATGCTACAGTGTTTGGTAGTAGTAGCCAAAAAATGACGAAGGGGACATTGTCGTCGATACTAGTCTGTTTAAATAAACTATTGTGTTTGTTTTAATAAACTAATGTGTAGTGAGATTTAGGGTAAACTATTTTATTTTTTATACATTTTTAAATTCTAAAAACAAATAATATAAATTTTTTTTAAAGACAATTCCTACTCAAATTAACAAAGAAAAATTTTGTTTTAGTAATTTTTTTATTTTATAATTACAATTAATATAAATATGTATACACATTTGTCAGAATAAAAATAATAGGTGTCAAAATAGAGAGTGAATTTTCTTGCAATTTTCCATTTTCATTTGTATATATGGTGTTGGACTATTTTTTTATTTGTTACTATTTATACGTTTTTTTAGTCGCTTTTATTGTGTTTTAGTTTATTTTCGCTTTCATTTCATGTTCTCTATTTGAAAAGCAATGTTCGATAGCGTTTATAATAAAGTTTGTTAGTTTATTTTATTTTTTTCATCATTTTTAATCATAAAGCATTATTTATGATATTGTGTGGTGGCCATGACAACATTTTAAGTTATACAATGAAGACTTATAGGTCCGTGAGAAGTTAATTTCTATTTATTAGGTTAGCCCAGTGCCAAAAAACGTTAGGCTTCGAACACGAAGGTACTCAGTTCGAATCGACCTAGACCCCAAAATGTTTATAATTTAATCATTGAATAAATATTCGAAAAAATGTGTATGAAAATCAATTGCCACAACACTATAGGTTGAAAAAATCTATTGAACCTGATTAGGTTCGAAAATAAATGTATTTTGTTAAAGATTAAAAATTTGTTCAAGATATATATCAGGAGAGTGCAAGCTAAGAGAAGAAATTTGAAAAAAAGGATCTTTTTAATAAGAAGAACATAAAAATATTTGATGAAAAAGTATCATACTTTCACTAGCTTCATCATAATGGATATTTTTTTAAATTTTAAACTGTCCTAATTACATTCAAACTCCGTAATACCCTCTATCAGCCTTAGGTAATTTGATTACATTTCAAATCTTGTTGTAACCATTAGCTTTGCTTTGAAAATTTAGACTATGATATGAAACTATACACATATCTTTCTAGTGCATCACGTTTTCCGTTGCCGTTTTAAAAACTATACCTGAATATTTATAACGACAGACTAATAATATATTTTTATTTGAGTAATATCATTTTCTTCTGATATGGTACTGTTTAAAGTTATATAACTATTCCATTTATAAATGTGGGTATTTCAGAGGGTATATAATGTGCATATTAATTTCAGAAATCCGTATTTGTCTAACAAATATAGTAGGTAATGAGTTCATTCATATATATATATATATATATATATATATATATATATATATATAAATATATATATATATATATATATATATATATATATATATATATATATATATATATATATATATATATATATATATATATATGGCTGAAGATGCTTGTACTATTTTATCGGCGAAAAGCTTCGAATAAATATATTCACTAAAAGTATTCTTGTTTTTGAAATATTTTTAATTTATTAATTTTATATATATATATATATATATATATATATATATATATATATATATATATAAGTTATATGAACAATTTATGTGAACATTTCATAATTAAATGCGTGCTAGGAAAATTCCTGCTTACGCAGCTTTTGTATTATATAGGTGGGGAGAACAGAGCCCCGGCAGTGTGTAAGTCGCCTCTGTATTGTACAGACGTTTTCCGCTCCAGCTGAATGTACATCAGTTGTATTTGAATTTATGTTTTTATTAAGCTAAATTATTGTAACCATTTCAAAATTAAATGTTTCTTAATTAACAAAGGTTTGTAAAAATAAAATCATTTTTAAAAACCTTTCGAGCTTAATATAACACGTAACTGGCGCAGTCGATAGGACATCTCGGGAGAATTAATGAACATAATTTTTATCGATTTCAATCTTTAACCGAGATACTGCAAAAAACTCGATTCATTACAGAGCGCATATCTGTAACGACATCAAGAAAACTTTAGTAGAGTGAATATCTACAACAACTCAATAGAGCGCATATCTTTTAAGAGCACGAGTGATTATCGTGGAAAGTGAAAAGTGAAAAGTGAAATAGTAGTTCAAATGAGCAAAGTATTTTGGATCCACTTGTAAGTAGATCGTAAGAAATAGAGTTAAGAAAAATTAGAGTAAATACTTTTTAATTTTATATCATTGATTTTAATTTTATTATTTTAAAATAATATTTTAAAATGGCAACGCCAACATTAA
Organism: Prosapia bicincta; assembly: GCA_036971475.1. NCBI lineage: Eukaryota > Metazoa > Arthropoda > Insecta > Hemiptera > Cercopidae > Prosapia > Prosapia bicincta. The sequence goes on from JBAIZL010000005.1 coordinate 215,721,140, forward strand.
AGAAGGAATAACTTGATATGATTCCTGAGTATAGTGGAGAGCCCACTATGCTCCACAGATTTGTTTCAATATGCGATAAGGTAGTAAATAAGTTTTATGTAATCGAAAATCCAGAGGATTTTCAAAATTAATATCTATTTTCTTCTATACTATCTAAGTTAAAGGGCCAAGCATTAGAAATGGTAGTAAACTCAAATTCATATAATTGGTATGAGATTGAAAAAGTATTATTAACCAGCTATTCAGACAAAAGAGATTGCTTTACTTTAAATTTAGAAATGGCTGAGTTAAAACAAGAAAATAACGAATCACCTTTTAAATTTTATGAGAGAATTCAAAAACTATTAAATTTACAGATCTCATTTTTTATTAATAAAGAGCCTCAACGACAATTGGCCAAAGATGTTTTGATAGAATATGTACAGAAATTATGGTTAAGAGTTCTCCTTAGAGGTTTACATGAACCCGTAGGATCTCTAATGCGCACCAAAAATCCAGATTCTCTTAGCGAAGCACTTAACATGCTTACTAATGACTTTCAATTTAAAAATAACAAATTATTTCAAAATATTAAACAGAACATTCCACCTAGGGCCCCACAATACCCGCCTATTCGCAAACCCATTCCTAACAAACAAACCTTCCAAAATTATAGGCCCAACTACCAAAATAATCCTAACCAATTTACTAAACCTAACTCATACGTACAGCAAAATCAAAAACCGAGACAATCTAACAATTACACACCATTAAAAGTTCATCAAAAATTTGAACCAGAACCAATGAGCATTTCCACACGTCAAACAGGGAACACAATTAGACAAAATAGACTTTATCAGATGACAGGGAAACCAATAGAGGAGGAAAATTACGATCAAACTATGAATCGATTGACTGAACAGATGACTAACTCTTATCTGACCGAACAAATTGATTATGAACCGCAAGAGGACCCTGACAGCTACATAGACTTTGATGATTCAACGCAAGAGGAAAACGCATGTGGATTCACTCAAGAGGACAATCATACCCAAAATCATTTTTTATGACTAACCACAATAAAAAGACATTTTCCACAATGCATATCGAAGACGACACAAGCGAACTACCGTACATCCACGATCCCAAGACCAACCTAAAGATGCTGATTGACACTGGAAGCACGAGATCATTTATTAAAAAATCAATAGCTTTCCAATTTTTCAAAAACACCCTAAAACAAGAACGATTTGAAGTGAGTACAGCCCATGGAGTATCAAAAGAAAAATACAGTTGTACACTATCACTTTTGGGAAAAGAAACAACCAAATTCTATTTATTTGATTTCCATAAAGATTTCGACTTACTCCTTGGATTAGATAACATAAAATAATTAAAAATAATTTAAATTTTGTGAATGACAAATTAATATTTCGCAATAAGCAAATCCCGATTAAATATTTTAACACAGAAGAACAAAATAATAATAATAATAATAATAATAATAATAATAATAATAATAATAATAATAATAATAATAAAGGCGAATGTCAGGAACAGGACGCAAAAAAAGGAACAAGTTATGTTATACAAGCCCGCACTAGCCAAACGATTAAATTTAGAATACAAAATATTCAAGATGGAGAAGGACTCTTACCATACAAACACTTAAATGGATTAGAAATTCCGCAGTGTATAGTCTCAGCACACAAGGGAGAAGCCTACTGCCCTATAATAAACAACACAGAAGTAAATGTAGAATTAACAGTAAATGAACCATTAGAATTACAATCTTTAGAAGAATACAATATCCTTGAACCCGATACAATGCAAAAGAACACTAATTTCAATTTATTAGATTATAAACAAAAAAAATCGAGAAGGAAAAATTTAGATTTATCAAAATTTAGAATGGAACATATGAACTTGGAAGAAATATCCGCTTAACAAGTTTAATAGCAGATAATGCGGATTTATTCCATATTGAAGGAAACGATTTAACTTTAACCAACCAAATAAAACATGTTATTAGGACTACTGATGAAATTCCCGTATACTCTAGAAATTATATATATCCAGAGATTTACAAGAACGAAATAAATAAACAAACTGAGGACATGCTTAAACAAGGAATTATTAGACCTTCAAATTCTCCATGGAACTCTCCTGTCTGGATTGTACCCAAAAAACAAGACGCTTCTGGCAAAAGAAAATTTCGATTAGTAATAGATTTTAGAGGATTAAACAAAAAAACAATTGACGATAAATTTCCCTTGCCGAACATTAGAGACATATTAGCCAAATTAGGACGGTCTCAATATTTTACGACTTTAGATTTAGCCTCAGGATTTCACCAAGTAGAAATGGATAAAAATAGCATAGAAAAAACAGCGTTTTCAACAGAAACGGGACACTACGAATTTTAAAAGAATGCCCTTTGGACTAAAGAATAGCCCTCCTACATTTCAAAGAATTATGAATAATATTCTGAGAGGCATCCAAAATGAAACATGTTTAGTTTATTTAGACGACATTATAATTTATTCTACTAGCCTCCAAGAACATATACAAAGACTTAAAGAAGTTTTCGACAGACTACGCAAAGCCAACTTTAAAGTACAGCTGGATAAAACCGAATTTTTAAGAAAAGAAGTGGCATATTTGGGACATGTTGTGACACCAGATGGCGGAAAACCTAACCCAGCAAAGATTTTGGCAATCAAAGACTATCCAATACCTAAAACCACCAAACAAATTAAAGGATTTTTAGGACTATTAGGCTATTATCGAAAATTTATTAAAAATTTCGCCAAAATAACAAAACCGTTTACTAACTGATTAAAGAAAAATGCAAAAAATAAATATAGACAATCCAGACTTTATCGAATGCTTTGAAACATGTAAAAATATATTGACTAATGAGCCACTTCTACAATACCCAGACTTTGAAAAAGAATCTACTCTAACGACATACGCTAGCAATTATGCACTAGGAGCAATTTGAATCCAGGACAAAAATGGAAAAGACCTTCCTATAGCGTATGCCAGCAGAACTTTAAACGACAGCGAAACTAATTACTCCGCGATTGAAAAGGAATTATTAGCAATCGTATAAGCCACAAAACATTTCAGGCCTTATTTATTTGGGAGAAAATTTAAAATTTATACAGACCATAAACCTTTACAATGGTTATTTTCAGTTAAAGAACCAAATTCCCAACTTTTAAGATGGAGATTAAAATTAGAAGAATATGATTATGACATAAGATACAAAAAAGGCAAACTAAACCAAAATGCAGACGCATTGCCCAGAATACATTTAAACGTTACTGATAAAAGGTGAACGAACACCCAACACACTGTAGAACCAGACCTTGAGTTATCTCCAGCCGACTTACTTCAACGTTACTTCCCGGAACTGAACGATAGTGATAGCGAATCTATGGTCGTACAACTCGACGCAACAGATAACGCCAACTTAGAGGACAATGAAGAAAGCGACAGTCAAACTATCCACTCCAATTTTGAAGGGAACACCCAAATTGAAATACCAATTTCCGACGAGCCTGTAAACTTTGAAAAAACCAAATATTTTTATCATTAGTAAAATATGAGTCGAAGAAAGTAAAAATTATAAAGCTATTTGGAACTTCAAAGATTCGTTTAATAGTCGAAATATCAGAGAATAATTTTAAAGAAGACATAGTTAATTTTGTAAAATCATATTTGGTACCCAAAATAAAATATAATCTATATTTTGAAGACGATTTTTATGAGAGATTTGCATCATGCATAGCCAAAAATTTCAAACAAACTGAACTAAATTTAGTTAAGTGTAATAACAAACTCTTAGACCTAACTTCGGAAGAAGATACCCTAGAAACGATAAGTAATTATCATGTTAGCAAAACCAATCACCGCGGGATACATTAAACATACGAACAAATTAAGCGAAGATATTATTGGCCTAATTTAAAATCACTAATTCAAAATTTCATAAATCAGTGTGACATATGTCAAAGAACTAAATACGACAGAATTCCCTTACAGCTAGAAATGAACTTGACACCAACAGCTGCAAGACCATTTCAAATAATTCACGTTGACACAATCTCCTTGGAGAAGAATTCGTTTATCAGCATAGTTGACGCTTTCTCACGATATGCTCAAGCTTATCGCTTGGGAAGCTCTCAAGCTACAGAGATTGCAGACACGTTATTAGATTACTTCACGCATTTCTGCTTACCAACAGTTATTATCTCAGGCAATGGGACGGAGTTTAATAACAGAATTGTAAAGGAGATATTAGACTTTCATAAGATCAAAATTCACTTTATCAGCACACAAAACCCCCAATCAAACGGATTATGTGAAAGATTTCATTCCACTTTAATAGAACACATAAGGCTGTTAAATAATCAAATCGAATTAAAAAAAGACAGTATAATTAAGAAAGTTAAATATGCTATAACAATAGCATACACTCAGTCACAAAATTAACGCCGTGCGAAGTCTTATTTGGACACATAAATTCAAACACTTTATTAGATATAGATTTATAAAAACAAATTGTAAATGACTACGTTTTAAACCATAAAGAAAAAAACAAAAATACTTTATGAAAAAATTAGGAATAGTAATAAAAAAATTAAAGAAAAAGTTTTAGAAAAAAGGAATATAAACAAAGAACCACTTCCAGAAATACCATCTGAAGTTTATATAAAGTCAGTTCAGAAGCAAAGCAAAACGAAAAACAGATACAGCAAGGAAGAAATAGCTTCGATAGATAAAGAAAGAAAAACTGGAAAAATAAAGCCTAGACATCATAACACAAAAGACAAAATACATTTGTCGAAAATTAAAAGGCCTAAGAAGATAAAAAATGTAATTAATGACCAAAATCCTTCTTGTTCATATTCAACACAATTAAATTAAAATCCCTACCATACCTTTGTCCACTAATTCTATGCAAGAAACTTTATTAAACTTTTAAACAACATTGTTTTATTAATTGTATGTGTTACAAACTTTTGTAATTTATTAAATGATATGCAACTAATTATGGTAATAAATATTGTTAATTATTTGAAATATGCTAATCACAAAAAATTGTAATTGAAGAAAATTAGAAACTATACTCTTAAAGAGATAACAAAACAAAAAGATTTCTTATAAACTGACTATAATCCTTTATCAAATCTATAACAGGCAATTTGAATGTAAATGATGGTAAAAATTATGAAAAATTATATAAAACTTTTATTGTAATCAATGTAATTTTTGTAGAACAAAGAAATTAGATTCTGATAACAATTGTATATGTTATAAACATTTTGTATCTATCCTATGATAGAAAAGACTCATTATAAATTGTATTAATCAATTCCAAATACTTTTGCTCAGTTGAATTATAATGAACAAAAAATTACACTGTAAAATGCCCATCATCAAAAACAATAACACCTACAAACTACGATTATACTGCGTTGGAAATCGCAGACAACGCATTAAACTGGATCTTGGAGATCAACCTTTGCCTGGTGACTTTCTCCAGTGAAGAGGACTTCAACCCATGCCGAAAATTGCCCTTTACGGAGGCCTATTCAGCAGCTTATTTACTTCGCCCTCATCAAAAAGATGAAGATGACTTCAACCGATGCCGAAACTTCGCCAACCCTCCGAAGTTTTCTTTAGGGATAGAGGAGTTATATGAACAATTTATGTGAACATTTCATAATTAAATGCGTGCTAGGAAAATTCCTGCTTACGCAGCTTTTGTATTATATAGGTGGTGAGAACAGAGCCCCGGCAATGTGTAAGTCGCCTCTGTATCGCACAGACGTTTTCCGCTCCAGCTAAATGTACATCAGTTGTATTTGAATTTATGTTTTTATTAAGCTAAATTATTGTAACCATTTCAAAATTAAATGTTTCTTAATTAACAAAGGTTTGTAAAAATAAAATCATTTTTAAAAACCTTTCGAGCTTAATATAACACGTAACTTATATATATATATATATATATATATATATATATATATATATATATATATATATATATATATATATATATATTTATATATATAAAGAACTAAGTCAAAATACGAATACAAGAATTATAATTGAATTTACTATTCTTGTATTTGTATTTATATATATATATATATATATATATATATATATATATATATATATATATATATATATATAAAGAACTAAGTCAAAATACGAATACAAGAATTATAATTGAATTTACTATTCTTGTATTTGTATTTTGACTTAGTTTTTTTATTAATACACAAGAATACATTTTGCGAAACTTAAATAAACAAATCAAGGAGTTGGGTAGTCAATTTAATGCCGGCATTTAACAGAAATCAATGGACCCGCAATCCCGACGAAGGTGAACTCTTTGAATAGTCTCTTTTATCAATTATCGACCGAATATTTAGACCTTGGTGAATATTTTTATTTTTCACTTACCAAGAATCATTAATTACACATAATTCTTAGTATTTTGTTTTTGAATATCTGCATAAGTTCTACATTAGTTTCTTTAGTACATCACGTAGATGGGTGTCGGTTAGCCTAACTGGTATCAGGATTGGAAATTTTTATTGTATTACATAATGAGAGGTTTGAGTTTCTACCGAGGAATCGATGGTGCGTACGATATTTGATATTTAATGCATCATTTTTCTTGATATAGTGCTTCCATGTTAGTTCAGTTCTAGATTCATCTCCACGTACTGGCATTATTTTCATTAAGGATGTTGATTATGTTGAAGTCCTGTAGCGTAGGATTTTTTAATACTTTATTTGTGAAGTTGATGTGGGTATATTACTGAGTTAATATCATTCAATAAAGTAACAAACTAGCGCGTTTAAAACTAAATGGCGGTGTACACTAATTCTGTATTGGTTATTCCCTCATAGAAAACCTACCTAATTCTGTTATAAAGATGTTGTAATTCCGAATAACTATCACAATATAAGGGCCTTTCCTTCGGTATTTACAAAACCTAACCTTCTATGCCAAGAGAAAGACGTAAGAAGGGACATTTAAAGTGTTTTATCGTCCTCAAGGACTAGAGGATACGTCTCCTCAAGTCAGTAGATACGTCTTTAATCGCCCTCTTTCGCTTTACATTTTTTAATCCCTCCATTCCATACTCTCCATATTTTATTTCTAACAAGGCTTGTTTAGTTCCTTCTGTTAGTTCACACTTTCCCAATGTACATATCTTTTTCAAATATTTAATCGATAATAGATTACGTTTATTCATCCACTCAAATACAAATACAATTTTTTAAACTTTTAGCGAAAACTAGATGTTAATATAATTTTTTTAAAAAATCAATAATTAAATATAATGAATTAATTTTAGTTTTATATGGGAGAAAACCTTTCACAAAGGGGGTAAGGTATGAAATATAGTTATTTGGTAGACAGCTGTTTCAACTCTTAAGTTATGTTACTTTGTTTACATTATTTTAGTTATTTAATAAGAAGGAAACATATTTTTTGTGGACCTAAGTAGGAATAGACTTTGAAATATTTTTGTTTATATTACTTGTTCAGCACAGCTTTAATGTGAAATATCTCAGAATAGTGATCAGGATATCACGATTTACAACGAAAAATCTTTCAAACACTGCCTTCGACATCAGAATAATTAAAACATAAACATTAGGACTTATAATAATATGTCACATTTGCTTGTAGTACTTTCTTTATTGAATAAGGTCGGCCTTTTATAGATGTATTACATTATAAAGCGAGATTTACGGTATGAGTTGACAATGTGACACATCTCCCGAAACGGTCGTCCTCAATAAACAAAGAAAGTAAGTACTGCAAGAAAGTGTGGCATATTATTGACCAAGTACTAAAGTCCCAGTCATTTCGGCATAGAGGGAAATAAATGCACAGACCAGCTAGCGAAGAAAGGTAACACCTTGCCACAGCCTGACAATTCTATATCTCCATTGACAGAAAGAAGCTTGTTTGCTACTATTAATGCAAGAACAAGCGAAAGCCAAAAGGAAACGAGTGCTGGAAAGTTAGGATGGGTCTGGCACACATAATACTTCAGAATGCTTACAGGCCATTCATTATCTACATAAAAAATAGGATTAGCAGCCTCGGGTATTTGCCCTCTGTGCAGCCTTCACAGGATAAAAGCCTTCTTCAGTACTGCACAGCATTGCAAGACGTGGAAGCGTGGAGTCAGCATTGTCTGTACTGGAAGGCCAGGCGGAGAATCTGACATTGGAATAAGTAAAGTAAGTAGTAAGTAGCATTTATGTAAAAGGAAGTAGTTTAAGTTGATGATAGAATAAAATAACACTACAATATTTTACTATATTCGGTAAGTATATTGCCAAAAAAATTATGTAAATTAAAATTCGATTCATTAATATGAGTGAGATAACTGGTAAAGAAGGACGTCTTTTAATTGCTAACATATACTGAACACAATACAAAGTTACATATTTACTTTACATTCCCAGTGTTTGATTGCTTATAAAAACAAGTCATGTAATTAAACTGATTCATAAACACCAGTACGTAAAGGGATTGGACTAGAGGTTTTATGACTCTCGTAAAAACAACGCTCAGAAGAAAACAGAAGGAATAATAGTCGTTAAATAAAAGAAAAAGTGGTAATGATTTGGTGATGTTAAATTCTACGTTCATAATTTCAACGAGGGCCTTTCGAGCTCGGTAATGGATCGCTTTACAAAAGGTGAAAATGTCAAGATATTGAAAAAACGGAATAAGCTTGGAGAAGAAATCTTTTGAAAGGTTTGATTAAAAAATCTCTGTTTTCAACGCTGAAGAATTGAACCCGGTATTACATTTCAGACAGCTTACAGACAATTAAGTACACACTTGAAAAACAAATTCTTAAATTGAACTTAAAGGATGGTAAAATCGGTATACATAGGGGTAATTTGAAAAGGAAATTTTTAAAGGAAAAGTAGAATAAAGTGCTACATATCTCCTATAAGCAAATTAATCACTTTTAGAATGTTGTTGGCACACTGAGGTAGTCAAAGCGATAATGTACCAAACTGTTGCAGGACTATTTGTGTTAATGTTGTTTACTGAAACTATTTTAAAAGGATTTAAAGCGTCTAAGAGGACTTTGTAAGGAAAATGACTTTAAATCGATTTGAAGGCAGATTGTTCAATGCTTTCTGATATCCACAATGAAGAATGATTTTCCGTAAGGGGTAACCCCTTGGTTAGGAAAATAATAAAGTCAGGGATCAATTTTATTGGTTATAGATTACCTACGACTTAATTAAGTGTTTTGTATATAAATGTATATATATATATAAATGTATGTATATGTATATATATATATATATATATATATATATATATATATATAATGATTAATATTTGAAATAATTCTGTAATTAAATATATTATGTTTTTATAGGCCATTTTAGGGAAAGTGAATATATTACCTCCTCCAACAGGTGTGCCTTAGGAAAGTTTACTCAACATGTACCAAGTTACTGCTCATCGAAATATTGCGTCAAACTTTGTTGCAACACAGCCCACGCCACTTAATAATATACTGAGCATGACGGCAAGTATTCTCACTGCTAAGAACTAAAACCTTCCTACTCCTATAGACAAGGTAAATTGTTAATCGACTTTTCAAAAATAATAGCCTAAATTAATGGGATTTAAGGAGACACTGTATTTCTAACTAAAATGGTCATATTCAGTCACGTACCTATCGAAATATTATTATTGATAATATTAGACTGTGGGGATGTGCAAACGAATCTAATGTAGAAATTCTCTACATTTTCCAAAATAAAGTACTGAGAAATATGGTTAACGCCCCTCGGTATGTAAAAAACAAAGATATTCACCGAGATCTAAATATTCCGACGATACCAGAAGAAATAAAGAAGTTGGCCAAAAAAACATACAAACGAGACTTCACTTTCATCCAAGTACAGTGGATCTTCAACTTCTCGATAACCTGGTTAGAAGATTGAAGGGAACCAAATCTTTTGAGTTAGTGTAGTGTTGTGTTTTGCTGTGCTAGTTCTATTATAATATGTATTGACAATGTTCAGACAAAAACTAATTGGTCAATGGGCACTTTAGTTATATCCGTATTTAGGTTAAAATAATGCAAGGAAAGTTAATGGTTGCTCTAATAAGATAAGTTTTAATAAAAAATAATAATAAAAAAATAAATAATATTATCGTTGTATTTCGGCAATTTGGGATGATCCAAGTAAAAGTCATAAATAT
>JBAIZL010000005.1:215736406-215831406 GCA_036971475.1 Prosapia bicincta
ATTGTTTTTATTTTTATTTTTTATAAGTCAGAGACTTAATATTGATATCAGGAAATGCACGCTAAGTAGGCCTTCAAATGTCAAGGCAATCACTTGTTTTAATGGAGGGGGAAACGTTTCAAATGGACAAAACGGTAAATTGTACTTCATGTGAATAGGCGACTTAAATTATTTTTTAATGCGTCTATTGCTCACGAAATTTAGTCTGTCTTTAAATTTCAAAGTATACTTGCAACAATGTAAGGTGGAGTCAAACCAAATAAATGAAGTAAAAATTTTAAATAAACTTAATTTTTTAAAATATGTATGTTTTAACAAAAATAATAAAAAATGTATCAAAATATGTGTAAAAAAACTATTCATATTTACTTCAAGATGATGAATTTATCACGTTTTTTGTGGAGGTATTCATACAACAATCGACGTAAATAGATAATTAAATAGATTTCTTATTTACACACCTACAAAAATAAAGTAATAATCAAAAGAAATGCCCGTATTTGCAGTAAAATTCTATATGTAGCTCTAGTTCAGTTGTAGAAGTTCTTTATTTTAAAATAACCTTACATAATTTTACTTTTACTTAAAATCCTAGTTATAAAACATGTTGTAATCTAGACATTTTAATCAAACTAAAATTAGCTGTTTAAAAACACATATTAATCATTAGATCTCGCGTACGTAAAATATATTATATATTAGCATCACATATAAGAAATAAAGAGTGAAAAATATAATATCGAATGTTAAACAAAAAACCACCAATAAATAGATTGTCCTACAACAAAATGATAGTTAAGTTAATATATGAAATATTAACTAAATTTCAGCACCTATAATATAAACTATTAAAATAACAATTAAATAGGTAGTAATTATATACACAGGATTCACTATAGAAGGAATAAACCATATTCAATTAGTTAACTATGATAATATAAAATACAAGAAAAATCCAAGCGGAAAACATTTGTCATACGGAACTTATAACATGGAACGCTCAGATTATAATAAAGTATATACTGGCAAAAAAAAGGAATAAAACCGCATATAAAAAACGCATTAAGAATACATAACCAAACACTTATAACTCAAATCCAGCAACAAACTTGTCATCGTAAATAACCATAAAAATCCTACAGTGAAGAACATACACTTTAAAAAAAAGTACAAAGATGTATAAAAATGACACCTTGAAAACCGATGCAAATTTAAAAACATAAATAATATAATAAACGAACCAATAAAATAAAATAATAATAATAAACGACAAATTATTTATGTTATTAGAGAATAACATTCACTGACCCCAACATTGGCCAGTGTAGTGAAACACGTTATACCACGTGACGACGCGTAGTTTTACACATCCGTCCACTTCAAGAACAACGCATTCTTGATGTTCGAAAATAAGAGTACTGTAGTAGTTCTTGAAAGTCGACCCGCAAATAATGTCAAGTAAGACGTTGGGCAAAGTATGCATCTTGTTAAAATGATCGCATTATTTACAAGGTTCCAAGTTGTACCATTTTTGTTTCTATATACAGTTTTTAAAAGACCTAAGGCGAAATTTGATAATATATTTGCCTCACTTCAGTTGATGTTACCAACGTGCAAGTTAATATTATGGAGCTGGTTACACGATACAAAGAGATTACTTTGCAATAAAGGATTATTTCTCAGGTGGTAAATCTGCTTCAAACAGATATGACTAAATAGTTTTATAATTTCAAAATACAAACTCAGTTTTACAGAGAATTTACCTTTGAAGTAGGTCAACTGGAAACGTTTGAAGGAGTTTCACTTAGTTCGACAGTTTCATGTAAAACTTGTTGAGTTATTTGGAGGGTATAAATAACCTTCCAATAAACTACAATGTTTCTGGGTTCAACAAGAAATGTATTTTATTAAAATTATTTTTAAGTCTCTTAAACGCATTTTACAAATATGTCTAGATTTGTTTAGATAGTTTAAAACCTATAATGGCGTAAATATTAAAATAAACATCCGTAAAGCATTACATATGTTACAAATAAAGGGTTTGCTCATTATTATGGTCCAAATAAATGTTAAGCATTTAATATTGTAAATTCCGTGAAAAATCAAAACCATAATATCGAACTTGTCTAATTGTCCCTGATTTATAGAATGAAGTGCAACATCGGCATACACATGTGTTCACCAATTTGTCGTGAGTAATCTATACAAGATAAACTCGCTTTTGTTGCAAGAGCACCTAACCTAACCTGAACGTTGTGGATGACCAACGCATAAACTGTAAATTTATTCCATCGTTAAACATTAGTCAACCTGAGCGTTGATGATTGTCGCGTAGAAACCGTTCATTTGGGAATATCAAGAATTTTCTAATCCCGTTAAAGGATCTATAAAATCGAATGATCGTGCTTCCCTTCCTTAACTCGGCGGTTAACCCTGCGTCATTTGTTTTTATTGCAGCATTAAACCTCGAGACCTAAATTTGGTCCGAGCTCTCGCACTTGGCCCAACATTATATAATGTAATTACCACAACTTCGAAACTGAAAATTGTTAAGAAATTTTTGTTTATAATTTTATATTGTTCTAAAATGAATTTAACAATTATTTATAATAAAACAAGTCATATAAATAAAAATAAATTAAAAGTCAACTGCTACCTAGGCCTACATAAAAACTTTCATTTTAATTACTTTTTATTGAAAAATTACAAATAATATAAATAAAATAACATAACCTGAGGTTTAAAAAAGCTATTCTACCACATAACCTATAACAAATAATCGCCTGTTTTATTCAATCATTCAATATTACTTAATTTAGGCAAATTGGGACGAAATTACTATTTTGCATACCTTGGACCTTCTTGGGAAAGGTTTTCCCTATATAATGTTAAAATTATTTAATGCTTGAGGGACGAATAAGAACAGTATGAAGACGTTTTACGGAGGTAAAACAACTCAAAACTATAACAATAAAATCAGTTCTTACGACCAGAAATTATTTTGAGTTGAGTTCGTACATAGTAGGGCGCCACAAAGCAGTGTTCACTCCATAAAGAATCACCAAATTTTACTTATTTATTAGGCAAAACGTACATTATGTTTAACACTATAATGCATTAAATTTGAAAATAACAATATATTTAAAAACGTATTCTATAAAATGTAATTAAATATGATCACTGAGTTGTATGTAAAGTATTTCACTAATAAGACATCAATTTATTTTGTTGGCAACAATGAATGAACATTATTGTTTATTTCAATGAATAAACTCTGTTGTTTACTGTTAGCAATTACCTTAGAGAAAACCATATATTTATTAAGCGTTTATGGAAAATTATTTGTAAGGTAACAAAGAGAGGTTCATCAAACATGAATAGTAATTTAAATAAATGACTAATGGTTAAAATGTTTTTAATGTAAAATTTTTGCGCAGTGTAAATAAGGTTATTTACCTTTTTCCTAATTAAAAGGAACAAATATAACTCTCCCTACAACCTAGAGATATTGCGTTCCCAATTCTTTGATTTAAACATATAGTCCCTAAAGCGATTTAAACACATAATAGGGCATTCCAAACACCGTTTTCATCACAATTAACTTCTGTAATACTGTTTACTCGAGATGAAACGAAAAAAATAATTTCGAAATAATGAGGAAATGCGCCGACAACTTTGTAAATAGTCTAAATGAAAAATCCTCGTTATAGCAACAAGCAATCTTGTTTTATTACTTGAAAACAAATGTAGCCTGTTTTCAAAACGTTTTAATTTTAAATGTATTTATTTAGTTTTTACACAACTTTATTTATGTAAAATACTAAAATTTTTAAATTACCATAACAATCTTATTTATTAGTTATAGGGAAGAACAACAATTTTTCCGAAACAAGTTATATAAAGATTTTAAACCTCTATAAGCCTAAGAATATCTTAGGTATCAAGTGACATAAAAAATGCAGTCAAATCAAAGAAAAAAGTTTTTAAGACATTTTTTTAAAAATAATTAAAATTATTATAAATATTTTTATAAGAAACAGAATTAATTAACTGTTAAAATAATTAGCTAAATTTATTAATGAAATAATATTTGAAACAACTGTATTAACACCAAATGTTACCCCCTACAAGTTATTAAAAATGCATTTAAATTCGAGTGGATGAATAAAACATATTTTATTACCAATTGAAAATTTGAGCAAGATATATAAATATGTATAGGGAAGGTGGGAACTAACAGTATAACGGAAAAAATAATGTTCACACTAAAATATAAACATTATGTTTTAAGAAAAAAATCAATTATATTTCATTTTAACACAGTTAACTTATAAATTATCATAAAAATAATGAGTGGTATATGTTCAACCAAAACTTTTCAATTGAAAATAATTTTGCTCTCATTCCAAGTTCCATTGAAATCGTCAAATAAGTTTCTAATTTTTTTTTTTTAAACTCATAATAATATATATTTGTCATAACAGTTTTTACTTTGTTCCCCAGTGCATCAATGCCATATTGGTTTTCGCTACATACAGATTTTATGAAATACGATATCGATTGCTTATAACTAGTTTACGGATTATATTTATTGTTATTTGTATTTTTATCGCTGGAGGTATTGAAGTATATCTAGGACTATTACGAAGTATTTATTGCTTCGCTCACACATTAGGCAAATCTACCGTCTCCCCTTATCTCTACACAGCTTTACTTTTATTGCATTTTAAACCCGCATCTCAGTATCGTTAACAATAACTCTATATTTATTATTAAAGTTCAGTGGCTATGCACCTTAGCGCTGGTATCACCCTGAAGATATATAAATTTACAATTACATTTTTAAGCTTTTCTGGATTTATCGGATTTATTTCAATGTTTTAACATAGTACCATTATTGCAAGCCTTCTCCTTAAACAATAACTAAAAAAATATGAATTGAGAAATTCAATTAATTTTAGCCGGCTTGTAAAATACTAATCGCGAAATGGTCTCAAGTTACTCAATAGCTTTAAAGATCATTTGCAATATATAGCATGACTTGACCATTTAGATAAAAAAGACATAAACCATTCTTCTAGACATAAAACAGTAAAGAAATGCCATGAAGAAATAATAATAAAATACGTATTCAAACCAACAAACAATTATTTTAGTTACATTTTATTAAATAATTACAAAACAACATAAATTTAGTAACACTACTTAGGAGTTAAAACAGCTGTTCTACCACATAACCTATAATATAAAAAAACAGTTTTATGAAACCATGTTATTTTAAGCTAAACGGTTTGTGATAACTATATTGCATATCTTAGCCTATTTGTGGAACGCTTTAATTATATATAAAACTAATTCATTATTAAATCTAATTCTACTAAAACTATCCTTAACTAAACATATTAACAAAATAGTTTAATGATTGAAACAAAATGTTTAATGACTAATCATATTTAATCAAGTAATATAAACAAACATATTTTACTTCAGTTCTTAATTAGGTAAACAAAGAAAAACTTTATTTTAGCTACCTCTTATTGAATAATTACAATTATTATAAATAAAAATTAACATAACCTTTGTTATATTATGTAACGTAAGAGATGTTTAAACTCTTATTTTAATAACTTTTTATTGAAAAATTACAAATAATATAAAGAAAATAACCTATCCGTTAAAACAGCTGTTCTACCACATAACCTATAACAAAAAATCAGCTGTTTTATGAAATCGTATGTTATCATTTTATTTAAGCCAAATGGGTCGAAATAACTATACTGCATACCTTGCCCCTCTCTGAAAAGTTTTTCTTCCATATAAAACTAAAATAATTTAATAAATTTAATTAATGAATAAATATTTGAAAAAAAATATATTGCCATAAAGTATCATCCACTACATGTATAAAAACAAAACAATTTTACTTGAGTGGATGAATCAAAAGTATTTAGATAACGATTGAAATTTTTAACAATAAATTTATATAAGTAGTGTGTGACATAAAAAAACTTTAAAAATATACCAAGTAAATTGGTTTTTTATAAACAAGGTATACTAGTAAACGAATTTAATTATTCGTGAATTATAAGATTACAACTCATCATAAAATTTGGTAAATGCAATAAGAAAAATATATCGACTGCCATGTAAGATATACCACAGTAACTAATATCCGTTTGTCGATATAAACTAAGGCAACTTATGTAGTTTCAATCCGGAATGGTTTCACTTTAGCCGTAAGAAAGTACGGTTTCATTACAACGCACTATAAATCTTCCTCGTTCTGCATATCCCGGGCTAACACGAGCCGGAGTTGTTGATTTATTAGCCTTGTAAACACGGAGCGTCGGTCTCGGTTGCCAATATATCGTGAATTACCCGATAATATTCACAGCTGTTTACTATGACATGCGCAAATAATGTGTCTTTACAGATATATTAATGAAGGCATATTTCACCTATTTATGTGAGAGAAATATCCAAATAAACAAAAATCGTTTATCAAGATATTTCTATGTATACGAGTAAAACTCTACTCAGTGTTTTTACCATAAACTGTACGTAATTTAATAAATATTGTAGCAATCATTATGGTTAGTAGTAGTTAAACTATTATGATGACAAGAATATATTATCTTAAATATGAAACCCGTATTTATTATGAATAAAAACCCCATATACTTGTCACAAATAATAACTCTCTCTCTCTCTCTCCCCCTCTCTCTCCCTCTCCCCCCCCCCTTTCTCTCTCTCTGACTGTCTCTTTCTAGGGACAAGGTACGCAAAATAGTTACTTCGTCCCATTTAGCTTAAAATAAGTGATAACATGATTTCATGAATCAGCTGATTTTATGTTATAGGTTATGTTTTAGATAGATTATATTTATTTCAATTATATGCATATATTTCATAAAAACTGTTACTATCGGCTTATTTATTAATAATGAAAATTTCCTTTAGTTAATAACATCAATTTGTTTTGCAATAAATAATCGTATGCAATGACTTTTTATTTGGATCGTATTATTTTTTTTTTTAAATTAACAAATCAAATTGTTAGACATTCTTTTTCCCATTAGTGTATAGTTCCCTCTAAAAACATTTGACTCGCGTCAGCAAAACATTGATATTAATACAATGTCAAAGATATTAGTCAGGTCTTAATCAAATATTGCAATACTGTAAGTGCCGTAGTAAGCAATAACATTCAATTTTCTCTAAAGACTGATCTAATCGATATTTAAATGTGATTTTATGCCTTTTTTGTATACGCTTGAAGCTTTAATATAAATCAAATATTTTATTCATATTGCATTAGCTTTGCATTAACTTTCTCTCAACAAACAGAAGTTGATGTACATTTTTTTGAATTATTCATATATTTTACACAACTGTTATTTTTGTTTAAATATTTTTAAAATAGACAGGTTCATATAAAGTTCATAATAACAGTTATTATAGTTCAACGAACCCAAATATTCAAAGTAGAGTGAAAATGTCCTTATTTGTAACAGTACTGTTACGGCTATACTCCGTCCCCTTGCAACGTCTACATGTATTTATCCAACGTGTTATATTTTCCTTAAACGTATTTTAAAGAAAGGTTCCTTGATCAAATCACCTTCATCATTTTTCCCTCCTTATTTAACTGAGTTTTTCTCTTCATAGCTTTTAAGCTAATAACAGAATCTGTGGGAAAATATGTATTCCAATTTTAATTTAAACCTTTAATTCATCTCACAACTTAACAATCTTTGATCACCTAACGTTTTAATATTTATGATAACTTCCATCCAATTTCACTGAACAAAAACATCTTATTTATAGTTTTATAAATAGGCCTAAATAACTGCACACGAGATCACAAAACAATATACTTTATTGGCATGCGAGCTCCAAACATGTCATCATAACTAGCTTTAGTTAGTTGCAGTTGAAAATTTGTAGGGCCTAGTAATGTCACTGATGATGATGATGATGATGATGATGATGATGATGACATACGTCATTGAAACCAATACAACAATAAATTATATGGTTTTGTGAGCTCGTTTATAGTTATTTATTTATCCATAACTTAACTCACGAGCCGGATCATTCTCGACTTATTTGTGGCTTTATTTGTTTTTAAAATAGTTCCCATATTTTTATCAAATATTATTTTTTAAACCGATTTTAAATTCGCTTTAAACTATACATTTATAATCTTCCAAGTTTTAATTGTACATGTTTCTACACACACTGATAGTAGTTTTTACACACACTGTACAGATCATGCTCAACGAAATGCCCCAGGCATTCCGTTTTTTAGTAGGAAATTATCGCCTTAGGTAGGAAATTGTCTTTATTAGTATAACTCATGGTGAAGCTAATTAGGGCTAGACACGGAGTTTACACAAATTTAGATAGATACGCTTCATCGACAGTTTTACTGTTGCCCCAGTGTTTTGAGTTACAAAGCGTTAAAAGAGATTAGTCCCCACTTCTGACCGTTAACTTGTTTCTTTTACCTGCACCACGTTTACCTAGTATTTCCTACCCAACACGTTCCAAAGACTTGTTTCATCCTAAATATTTACACAATATACTTTCTACTGTAATTCCTGATTAAACACTTCCCGGAGTGCATATCACATCTCCCGTCATTACTTAGAGTGGCTGCTTGTAGTCGCCTCAGTTGTTTTGGTAATAGAACAATTTATTTAGTGACCAAATGTAACATATAGAGACTGTTGGTGAAAATGTGAGACATAAAGTATGATTGAACTACAAATATTATACATTTGAAGAATATAGATCAAATTTCATATAGGTTTATACACTACACAACAGCGATGAATATTTAAACGCTAATAAACTTTTATAAAAAACCTACTGTAATGAATAAATGATAAACCTATTGGATATCGAGTCCAAGACGTTTGTTCAATTAGTGAAAAGTTTCTACAATTAGTTCGTAGACCTTACAAAACCTGAAAACAGTATTATATTATTTATAAATATGCATATAGGCTTATAATATACAAGTACACTCAATATAATAATTTAAGACTTGAAAAAACTCACTAAAATATAAGTCAACACATTATAAATTAACCCACCAAAGTATTCACAGCCATATATCCATCTAAAAAATAATTTTAAACAGCTGCGAAACTGAGAGAACTACTCGTACAAAATTTACGTATAAAACACACACAAAATAAATTAAAACGAAAAAACTAAATGCTCCACCATACAAAATGCCCCTAACAAATTCGTGGACTTTTTAAAGTTATACAACAATGGCTTATATATGCTACATAACTTATAAACATTAATATTAACGCTGTTACCATTCTTTTGTAAGTTAATACGGACAACTTCAGAATAAGACCTCTTCCTCCAGTTTGGATTTAATGATTATTTTTTAGATTAATTTATGATTTTCACTACTTTGGTGGGTTATTTTAATAAATTGTTGACGAAAATATCATTGAGTTTAATTTGAGGTTTAGAATTATTGTAGTGAGTGTACTTGTATTTTATACACGTATTTATGCATATTGTAATATTGTTTTCAGGCTTGAGAAGAGCAACAATCTATTTGGCGAAACGTTGTACTAATTAAATAGTAAACTTCTTTGACTCAGTAATCAACCTGTTTATCATTAATTCTCGAGTGCTCAAATAAACCTTAATTCCTACTGTAGTGAAAAATCAGCATCTCATTAGGAGAAAATAAGTTATTTCAAATGTATTTGGTCTATTTTATCAAAAATATAGTCGCGGAAAGCAGAGACAAACTATGTTGTCCTATAGAAAGCTTTCCACTGTATACGTAAAATATTGGTTGCACTGAATACGTGAATTTGGAATAGACTCTCACAGTTTCCGAGGAAAGCGTGTCTGCAAAATATATATCCTGCTTCAGTCAGACTGATTATACTTCCAGAATAGCGTATATTTTAGGCATATCGCATGCTCAGGGTGCCTCTCTGTAATATGATCATTTTCTTTTACGCCTTACACACAACTATGTAACAGCATATCTCTGATAACAGATAATTTTGAAAGGTGTTTACAAGGTGCATCCCAAGAAATTGCCAAGAAGTGCCGTTGTAAATGACTGTCTGCACAAGATCGGACTAGAGGATTCCTCTATCTGTCCTTAACCAGAAATGCGCAGGGACCGGCCAACCTCCTGGATGTATGTGGGGCTCTGGAGGAGGACATGTGAGAGGAACGGGCATTGTTGTACTGGGTGGGTCAACATTCAAGGACGAGGCAATAAATTAAAGAAGCTTAGACAATTGTACCTTCACTGGTGATGAGTGAGACTTATTACAATAGCCAACCTCAGTACTCTGCCAAAAAGTATCGCCGTCACATTCTTCAGGAGGATATCCTGACATGACTATTTAAAGGGCAGATTCGCTTTGTGCAACAAAGCAATATCCGACCAACTGTCTGTATTTGGGGCTATAAAGAGGAAGCCATTCAGACCTCCTGGAGGGTTTCAGCTGTAGACAATAGATGGGAGACACTTACTTCAAGTTTCATGCCCAGCATTCTGCCAAGCATTGTCGCCTTCACTTCCTTCAAGATGATATCATTCCATGCGTTTATACAGAGCCTCCGGCGCAGGACCGGACTCCTAGAGGTACCCCTATGTATCAAAGGAATCCCCTATGTACCCTTTGCGCCCACGGAAAACGAACCATGTAGTATCTGAGGGGCTCTAGGAACGAGAATGATTCAGAAGAGAGACGATAAGCATATATTGCACGGCGCAGTGTTTAATGGTCCAACAGCTCGGACCATTGTTAAGTACTTCAATGAAAAAGTCAAGAGCAGTCGTGATGCAATAGGAATCGAGGTGGTGGAAGGTTGGTCTAACAGTACTTAGAGAAGAACTCAAGGTTTGGGCGAACAGTACTACAGTATTACTTTTTTGAGAATGGATTTATTCCAAAATGTCACAACAAATATAAAACATTTTTATGTTAGTAAAAACAGAGTTACACAAAACTCAAAGTTATATATAATTCATTATTTTATTCTAGGCTTTATAAAAATATTCACTTTACCGTTCCTCATTTCAATTACATTCTATAATCATAATAGTTCATTTTCTATCTTGTTGTTATTCTCCTTAGCTCATTTTCTATCTGATTGATATTCTCCTTAGCTCATTTTATACCTTATTGTTTTTATCCTTAGTTGGCTCATTTTCTATCTTATTGTTATTCTCCTTAGTTGGCTCATTTTATATCTTATTGTTGTTTTTCATAGTTAGCTCACTTCAAATCTTATTGTTATTCTCTTTAGTTGGCTCATTTCATATCTTATTGTTATTCTCCTTAGTTGGCTCATTTTATATCTTATTGTTTTTCTCCTTAGTTAGCTCGTTTTATATATTATTGTTGTTTTCCATAGTTAGCTCATTTCATATCTTATTGTTATTCTCTTTAGTTGGCTCATTTCATATCTTATTGTTATTCTCCTTAGTTGGATCATTTTATATCTTATTGTTTTCCTCCTTATTTGGCTCATTTCATTGATCACTATATTTTTATATGTTTACTACATATATTTATTACTCTCCAATATTTATAAAGTGTAATATAAAATATTCGCTAAATTAGAAGTTTTTGCTATTATAAATTATTATTTGAATATTTGTCGCACAGAACTAAATAAGACGAAGTGAATATTTAACAATATGTAAATTATTATTTCGTGAACAAGCATTGCACTAGGATAGTTATAATATTGGTAAATGACCCGTTTACCAGGTTAGTAACGCATACTGCCTGACATGTCCTGCCTCATCTGGCTAATCACTGCATTTATTTTATTGCAAGGAATTGCGTTGAGTACAGATTACTTAGGCCCGAATGGGCATATCGGTTACATGGAACCAATTTAGCACGTCTGGCTCGAGCTTCTCTCTTACTAATGGAATGAAAGTTAAATAGAAAATAAAAAACCTTTCAAGTGCTTCAGCCCTCCGTGGAGGCCGTTGACCGTTTATTTTGATCCTTCACCGTTCCTTTAAATTGGGTTCATCACTGGATCATTGTATTGCAAAGGAACATAAATAGAATGATTAATTCAAAGAGGACGTTTTACTTTTTTTAAACCTTGTTGCACAAAAACATTATTTTTTTTATTACGTGTTTTCTATAGCAATATACCATTCCTTATTAACGTTTAAAAATAGCAGTTTGACAATATGCACACCACCATTCGTAAAGTCACACGATGAAATATAATAATAATATTACTGGATAACAGCTAACTTGGGTATTACAGTTTTCCCAATATGTATTAACCCCATTCGTAACGTCACACTATGAAATATCGTAATAATATTACCTGGTAACAGCTAGCTTGGATATTGCAGTTTGCCAATATGTATTCACACCATTCGTAATGTCACACGATAAAATATAGCAAAAATATTACCTGGTAACAGCTAACTTGGATGTTACAGTGAGTGTGGGCGTGTGTGTGTGTGTGTGCGTCAGTGTATGGGCGTGCGCTTTATTTTTTGACTATTCTAGTACTACGACAATCGTTAGATTTGTATTTTTAGCAGCTTTTTGTTGTTTCCTAAATTATCCATGATTTGTATATCGCTCCCAAATATATATATGTATATATATATATGTGTGTGTGTGTGTGTGTGTGTGTGTCTGTGTCTGTCTGTCTGTGTGTGTGTGTGTGTTTGTGTGTGTGTGTTTCTTTGTCTAAAGAATAGTTAGCTAATATCTGTAGTACATCCTGTTTATTTGCAGCGCACAGAAACGATGTCCTTTCGTTTCGCTAGAATCTCACCTAGTATAACGAGGTGAATATAACGACAGGTGAAGGGAGAACCCGGTAAAACGCTCATTCTTGTGTTACGCAAAACCGTTTATCCACTTTTAAATAAACGTACGTACACCAACTCCAGACACTGACAATTCATCATATTCTTCCATCTGTGAATGAATACGTATCAAGGCTTTTGGCCATCTTTTTTTCTCCATCCTATTTGGCCTTCCATTTGTTTCGAAATTTTAATTTTTAGGCACTCTCTTCCTCCTGTGCTTTCATCATACTTCTTAATTACGTTTTCTTTTATTATTATTTATTCGATAGTTTTAATAATCGTTGTTTTTACTGTTCTAATAAATACTATGGTTTTATGACTTTTTTCTTGGTCTATAGAAAACCTAATTAGTGCTCTATGTGGCATAGTTCATATGTTAGTATGTTTCTCTCCCGTTCTCTTTACTTCATTATCTATTCCAACATTTGCTTTATGAATGTTATTAATTATTTACATTTTTTATTATTTCAGAACAAGTTCAAGCTCTCTTGAATCTATGCATTAAATATCGAAATCTTGTTGCTGTTCATGACGAGATAGTTGTTATTAACTTATTGCACTTTTGCTATTACTTGCGACCAGACTATTTAGTGATTAAAGGTTGTTAAAATGTTAACTTACACTTGGAGGAAACGTTTTCGTCTTACGACTTCTTCAGCCTTGTAATTTTGCCGCTAGGAATGCTGATGTTGTGCTTCCGCGGTACCATTATTTTGAAAGTTAAAAGTGATGTGATAGAAGAGTGTGTGTGATCTGTGCCGTGTTTGTTCATTTAGGATATCATTTTTATGTATGTTACTACGTCTATATATTTCATACTGTTATAGTGTGTTTAATATATGGCCTTTGTTGCATGTGTGGACGATGCTCATGTTATTTTCCATACTTTTGCATGAGTGTTTAGTGTCCATGAGGTGATTTGCGAAGGTGGATTCAATAGTAGTGTGCAGTGTGGTTTGTGCACTTCCGGCGATACTTCGCTCACAACAACAGATATTAAACACAGAAACAAGGCCTACCAATGGGTTCACCGATTTCAAGCACTCTCGCAGAAGTATTCCTACAACACATAGAACAGAATAAAATCATAAATAGCAACAAACACTCAGATAAGATATTATATTGGCACAGAGATGTAGATGACGTAATAATACTATACCGAGGAAACATAAGAAAATGCCATCAACTCAAAAACATATATACAAAGTAGACAAAAATATACAGTTCACTGCAGAATTTGAAAACAACAAAACATTGAATTTCTTAGACA
Source organism: Prosapia bicincta (assembly GCA_036971475.1). Classification (NCBI taxonomy): domain Eukaryota; kingdom Metazoa; phylum Arthropoda; class Insecta; order Hemiptera; family Cercopidae; genus Prosapia; species Prosapia bicincta. Next base: position 215,750,536 of record JBAIZL010000005.1, read on the forward strand.
CCAACATAACAAAAAATCAAAATAAACATGAATTCAACATACACCGCAAGCCAACCATGACAGACACACTGATACACAACACATCGAACTACCCAATACAACATAAACACGCAGCGTTCAAACATTTACTACACAGACTAAATACCTGTCCATAACTAACTACACAGAAGAACTAAACACAATCAAATATTTAGCTCACAAAAATGGATATGACAATTATTTAATAGATAAACTAAACAGAAAAATACTCAACAAGTACAGTAACAACAACACAAACAGAAACATATTCATCACCCTCACATACATAAAAAAATCACAAATAATATAGGACACCAATTTAAAAAAGAAGGATACAATGTAGCTTATAGAACGACAACTAAAAGCCAAACGGCTATCAGACACAGCGTAGTAACAATACCAACACATACAATAGTCCAGGATTATACATGCTAAAATGCAAAAACTGAAATAAATTATATTTTGGTCAAACAGGCAGATCTTTCGCCGAAAGATATAAAGAACACAAAAGAGCACTACAAGCTACTATTGAATCCACCTTCGCAAATCACCTCATGGACACTAAACACTCATGCAAAAGTATGGAAAATAACATGATCATCGTCCACACATGCAACAAAGGCCATATATTAAACACACTATAACAGTATGAAATATATAGACGTAGTAACATACATAAAAATGATATCCTAAATGAACAAACACGGCACAGATCACACACACTCTTCTATCACATCACTTTTAACTTTCAAATAACGAATGGTGTGCGGAAGCACAACTTCAGCATTCCTAGCGGCAAAATTACAAGGCTGAAAAAGTCGTAAGACGAAAATGTTTCCTCCAAGTGTAAGTTAACAATTTAACAACCTTTAGTTAACTAAAAGTCTGATCGCAAATAATAGCAAAAGTGTAATAAGTCTATGCATTAGTTTGTTTTGTTATTTCTTATAAAATATTTAAAAAGTTAAAGTTTTTTTAATTAATTTTAAAATATTATATTTTATTACATTTCTTTAGTTGACAATAGCAAATACACACATACGCGGGCGCGCAATTATACAAACCAGCGTGCGTATGAGAAAGCGTGAGATAGCAAACAAAGATTTCAACTCAATTGATAAAACGTATTAGGTGACTTTAGTAGGTTCCAGTGATATATTTATTAAGATGAAATGTCTGTGTGAATCATGAATAGAACGAACACATTTATTATATTCTTTCAGCTAAACGTTACACGATTTCTCTTATAAAGAGTTTACCTGAGTGATTGTGCAAATGATAACAATTATAACGTTAACACACTCGTTAAAAACAATTTGGTATTTTAAACTCAACTGTCACTAAGGAAGGTACAATTATAAGCAAGTCAGAATTCAATAACTTAATAAAATTTTATTCCTACTAAATTTATTTAACAAAACTTAATGTGTTAAGGTGGACAATGACGTCTTTTATACAGGACGAGCGACCTTTTAATTGTCCTTTTTCATTCAACACTGTACTAAATGAGAGTCAGTAGGATATAAAAATGACTCTCAGAAAAGTGCCTACTTCCAGAATGACTAAAGTTCCGCCATATTAAACCTAACCCTAAACTCCCGATCTATAGATGATGGATTTTTAACTAGATTTTAATCCTACTCATAATTTCAATTGTATTTACAGCATTTAAGCAAAGACAGATACTTTTACATACATTACAAAATAATAATCATTATTGATCAAATTTAAATTATTACAGCTTTTAAAACAGAATTTGATTCTTCATTATTTTTTATAATCAATTCTAGGTAGGTACAGTATAAGAGGGTACTGCAGAAAAACCAAAAGGAAAAATTTCGTTATACTATTAAAATGTTTAAAGTAAGTCCTCAACAAAATAAGCTGTAATATAAGCTAAAAATCCACAGCACGTATTTCCTGGTTTGGTTAGAACATCGGTATAAACCTAATTAGCATGTTCCCGTACTGCTTCCTTATAATAGCATTATATTCCCACTTCTGCATAAACACACCTACTCATACACAATAGACAAAGATTAATATCCTATCTTTATAAATACTGATGTGATGGTAATTAAAGGACATTTTATGTTTTTCGAAGTAACCTAACTTCCTTTATATTTAACCTATATTTTTATTTCTGAAGTAAATTACATGATTTGTCTTATTTAAATTTTGTGTGGTATTGTACATGGGCTATATTATATTTATAAATTTCAAATGAACAATCTAATTGTGAATATCAAGTGGTAGGAAGAGGCGAGATTTGCAACCTTTTTGCGAAATCAACGAAACCATGGGGGTGCAAACTAGGGGTGATCATTGATAAGAAAGGTGTTAGTGATAATGAAATCAGGAAGAAAATTTAAAAAAAGCAAAAAAGTGACACAAATTTTAATTTTTCTTCTCTGGCAAAAGCAAACACGAATCAAACAATGAAACACATTTACAAAAGTATTGTTAATAACGTTTCGCTCTGCGGTTGTAAGGTTTGGGATTCTACCAAAGCTAATAATAACATATAAATGATGATGGAAACGAACTATTTACGAAGATGCTGACACAAATCGAGACATGAAAGGGTCAGAAATGAACAATTTTTGTAACGAAAAAGTAATAGGTAAAAGTATAAGGAAAGACATAGACAGAATTGGCTTATAAAACTCTCTCTATAGATACAGACGGAAAGGCAATGGACATGGTTTGGACATGTAAAAAGGATGACAGAAGACAGGAATCTCCGAAACGTACTAAATTGGATTCCTCCCTGAGAAAACAATGAGAAAACGGCCACGAAGAAGTTGGATTGAAGGCACCGACCTAGATCAGGCATTAACGTATGACAGAAGAAATTGGAAATTTATATATATATATATATATATGTTAGTGTTCTTGTAAGTAATGACGTCTTTCTAGGTCTTTCAACTGTATCTCACATAATTCGAGAAACGTTTAGTACTAACGAAAATTGAAATCCGTGTAATGCAATCGGTATATGTTGAACCGGTTTTAATACTTTTATTAGGTGGCAAAAATACTAAGGTAAATTCAAATAGTAGTTTCAAGGTACATAATTACCATAAAAATTTGGTAACTTTAATCCAGTGTTACATAGGCAAATTAGACACTAATTAGCTAATCCATTCGTTTATTTCTATTTTCCAATCTCTACAGTTTTCCCAGGTGAACCCTTATTAGATCCAATTATTAAAAGATATTTCCATCGGCTAGTTAAAATTAATTTCAGTTCATCTTTACAATGCACACAATGCTTTTAAACTTTACCGGTGATGTTTCAAATGTAATTTTAAAATACATTTCTTCCTTATCACTTTGTGCGCATCTACTAATGCTTTATGTTTATTAATTCAGTGCAGTGTAATGGATACTTTGAAGCGTCTAGTTTCATATGCTTGAAGTATTTGCTATAACATCACTAGCTACTTTAAAATGTCTTATTTATTCCTATTGCTATATAGGACGTACCAACAATTAACATAAATATACAATTTTTTTATTTTATTGTAGCTAAGGATTTTTTCCGTTAACTCTTGCATTGTTACAGTTATATAGGGCTAAGCAGTGTAAGGCTTTTCTTTTTATTGGTTTTTATGTGATATTACTTGATGATCGAAGTAAAAAAACAATGTATGTTGTGCATAGGTTTCTACCTGCTTAACTTTGAGCTATGTATGAGCCTGGTTCATGGAAAAATTCTTAGCTCTGGAGTATTTTTGGATGTGGCCCGCGGGCCGTATGTTGAAGACCCCGGGTCTAACACATCTATATGTACACTATATACACTGTTATTCCATATCTAATATTTTTAAACGACTAATAATTGTATATAGGCGTAAATATGTTCTCGAAAACTACTATTAGGATATTCACAAAAATGTTATTTAGGGGGTTTTTAGCCTCAGGAATCAATGGTCTACGTGAAAAATAGTTTTTTCAAAAGTTTTATATAATATATAAATTTGTACAATTTTTATCGGAAACCACTGTAAGGATTTTCACCGATGTTTTTATATAGGGGGGTTTTAACCTCAGCAATTTAATGGCCTAAATGAAAATTCCCTGAAATATTTTAATGAAATTTTCGAAAACTTTAAAGTTCATTGTCCAGAATTACATTTGACTCAAGGAAGAGTCAACTTTGGATGTACTATGTAAATACAATTATTCCCAGTTAAACCAGCATTTGCATTATAATTCATATCACAGAGGCAAACCTTTTTATTATGTTGGTATCGACTCAAGAATCTCCCTTTTTTGTGCACGGGGTGCTGTAGTGGTATTCTCTAGGATTAAAAGGAGTAGCTGGGAAATTCTTTTGCCATATGATTATCCTCGTCTTGCGCGCAACATAATGTTAAAAAATTCGGACTCAATCGGAGTAGCCTATTGTAGACCCGATTCTAGATAGGTTTCTTGATATTATATATATATATATATATATATATATATATATATATATATATATATATATATATATATATATACTAATATATATAAATCTAATGATTTCTCTGTGTGAGTATGTGTGTGTTCCTCAATCTCGTAAAAATTACTGTAATCATTGAACTGAAATTTTACATAGACATTCTTAGGATCCCTGGTTAAAAAACAGGCATATTCCTATTCAGAAATTACGTCAGGAAGCCCCACAGGCTTTGAAAACCTACTTAACACTCAAATTTCTATACTCCATTTAATACTCACTTGATTTAATCAGCTGATAATCACGAGTAACAGTCACTTTTAATCTCATTTGAACAGCTGATAGTAATTGTTTGTTGTTATTCATCTTTCTAGGTTAGTTTATTTTACAAGTAAATTGTTAGAAGAATGTTTTCCTTCCCTTGGTTTTCAAGACAATAATCAGTAAGTTTATAGTTTGATATATTTATTGGGAAATAATCTATAGTATTATATAAATATCTAATGAAGTCTGTCTGTGTGTGTAATACTCAACCACATAAAAACTACTGGTCTCATTGATCTGAAATTTGGTATTTATTTCCTATTCCCACGTGTTCGATTTTAGCGGAAACAATTATACCGGGCGACAAAGAAAGTCATCAAAGACACGATAAACAATATGAAAGCTCTCGCTCACGGCCCAAAAGTTTACAATAATTTTGCAAAAAAGTAATTCTTACTAAACGTGGTGCTAATATTGCTAGTAAAAATGAACATCGCCCACCCCCAATACAATATATCAAACACATGCCTTGAAGCTATATTGACAATTATTGTTTGTTATTGCTAAGGAAGGTTGATTTTATATACCTATGAAGTATCCAGTCAGGATAGATTTAGTTGTAATTTTATAGATTTAACCAAATGTACACATGTAAGGCTAGAATAGAGATCACATGACGAATTATTACTCGGCCGAAGTAGACGTTTAATTAGGTAATGTTGTATACAATTACAACCAAATATCCTAATTGGACAATTTACATATATATTTTATTTAAGGTATTGTAAATACAATATAGTATTATATAAAATTAACGCCAAAACTATCGTTACTTAATACTTTATAGGTAGGCCTATATCTAAATATATGTATGCGTAGTACAGTGCGCTGTTGATACGTAGACTTGGTACTTCTTACTACATCGCAATGAATGTCTTACCCAGGTTTGATAAAAATTGTATTTATTAAACTTAAATTGAGTAAAAACATGATTTCATACAGCACCTGATTTTACCTTATGGGTTACGTTGTAGAATAGTGGTTTAAACACTTAGGTTATTGTGCTTTATTTATCGTACATTATTAGGTTAAAATATTACTCATTATTGTTTATCAGTTCATAAATATATAAATTACTAAGTATTTATTTTGAGCCCTAATGTTAATTTATTTCTTATATGAATATTTTATTTCAAAAAGACAAGATTTGTACTTGATATTTTGCATAAATTCTAAATTCGGACTCTGAAAAACCTTATATACGAGTACAAGTTTGCAATCCAGGTTTCATTAACATAATATGAGTCATATGTTTCAGTGATATTTGTAAAGTTTTATAATTTATTTGTTACCAGGAATATTATATTCAAATTTAATCTGTAGGAAGAAGGTTCTATTAAAGAACTTCAGAACAAAAGTACATTTAAAGTTCTACCGCCCAGGGCTACACATGATGTGCTGCATGAAAGTTTGATAGTTATAAAGTCTAAATACTCACCGCATTTCTAGCTAAAACCTATTACTGAAAGTAACACCTGTTGTACAAGCCAAATAAAGAACGATGAGGAAATATTACCGGCGATTTCTTCACTGGCGCTTTACTAGTTCATACCTACGAATTAGAAAATCGCCACAAAACTGGACTAAGCTATCAACTCCCTTACTACTGATATAGTCATTAAGACTGATTGTCTTATTGACACACATACACACACTGCAACGGAACGCGCACGACGCCGACCAACAAAGCGGCCGCCGCGCGGCCACCCCGCGGGCCGACCGCCGCCACATCTAACCACTTCCGCGTAAAGGTAAAAATTTTGACACGGGCCGTTCCTAGCCCGAACTAGGACGTTGTACAATTACCCGCCAAAATCTGCCAGAGAAACAGTCACTGGACTTTAGTTTAAAAACCTAACTTGCTAAAACTTAACCCTTTGGGTATGTATTTCCCGAGGAATTAGTTCATTTGAAGGCATCTTTATGGCGAAATTTCCTTTTCAGTTTTAGGGGTGTGTAATAAATCTGTTTTAAATAAATACACTATTGATTTGTTTGCACGTCAGTAAAAATTACATTTCTATTATACCCTTAATTTTGCAATTACAGCACAGTTTGTAATTCTCTTATTTTAACTAGCTTTTGAAAACTTTTACAATTCATTTCGGTTTAATATGACTTTATACCTTCCTTTTTATACTAAAATCTAAACATTACAATGTCAGTGATAACACTTACTCAGTTAACCCTTTCTTTTACCCCTTCTATACAAAATTTAATTAAACTTCTTGCTGAATATATATATTAACATAAAAAGTTACAAGAAAAATATTCTTTAGTTATATAAACTGGAAATTATAATTTTACTATGTTCCATTTAACCCTTTAATATTCAAAACCAAATTTGAGTAAAGATCTGATACTGTATATAAATAACGTTCTACCTAGATTTTTACTCATTGAATAGATTTGTTTAAAAACAAAGTAAATTTTTGTAGAGACTCATATCCCCTACCTAAGATAGACCTAAACCATATGTCTATTGAGTACTTTTAATAAAATTTTCTACAAATTATACCTGTATATGCTTGTACTGTATTAAGTACAGTAATAAAACAAATTAATTGATAAATAGATAACTAAACACAGAAGATAAACCCTATAACCACAATAAAATAACTTTTAAAGAGGGTTACATTGTAACTGAAAGTACATCAAGTGGCAAATTATTTTTATTGTAGTTAATGGACTTTTAAACTTTTTTGGCTAGTTAACTCATAAACCACAGTTCAAGAGAAAAGTTAATGATAAAAATTTACTCGAAACTTTATTACCAACAAATACATGATAAAATTTCTTAGTGGAAGCAGCTAGAAAATATATTTCCCCTCAAGGGTGTCAAGCGTTAGAAAGATTGTAGAACCACAGTCGTATATACATGAATGATTGACGTACTCGAGGCAATATACAAGTCATTTCCCAACTAACACTGCTAAAATAGCATAGTCTTTCGTCTGTCCTATATGCTACACACGTTACAATATAACCTAACCCTTGCCGACGTATCTGATATTGTATTCCTTGCCATTTAGGATGTGTAGTGTTTAGACAACCAACTGTTATCCTGTTAGACAGTTGGATGCATCTCATCAATAAGCAACGTGCTTCCACATATCACTAGGGGTGTTTTGTGAACCTATCTTTTTAACTCTCTCAACTTTAATAGGATCGATGCCTTAAACTGTAGTTTTACCACAACCAAAACAAAATGAACTGTCAAAAAAAGGGAAATATTTTTACCAAAAATTCGATATAAGCTAAATAAATGTGACAATCCTTTGGAACATTTAGTAACAATTAAAAATTAAAACTCCGTTACTATAGATACTGTCTGTCATTTTTCTCCAAACTTGCGAACGCACGACATGGGGAAAATAACAAGGCGACTTTTAAATGCAATGAGCTGTAAGTATGCTACTTATTTTGACTCTGTTACATAGAATTAAATATTTTTTTAACAAATCCAATCAATATTTTGCATCAAGTAATCATGGGTAAGAGATGAAATAAAATAGGCTACTAAATTATCGAAAATTATTATTTTTGTTTTTTTGTATCATGGCTATTTGTTATTGTTTCTCATTCATTAAAAAGCTCCAAGTTAAGTAGCTATGTTCTACTAATAAGGCAACTTTAACACATTTTCCCGTAAATGTTTAAATAAAACAGATAATTTGATATTCCTAAAACAGTAAAATGTCTCATTTTTATTTCTGTTTGCAATTGCTATATGAGCGTATGAAATACAAAATATCTTTCTATATTAAACAGTGACAAAAAATCATTTCATAAATATAAAAATCAAGATTATTTTGATGTATTTATTTTTCATGTTAATTTCTAAACAATAGTTTGTTTTTTAAAATCTGTCATTATTTTCTCTACGCATTGAAAAATATTAAATATCTCTTTTGAGCCTGTTAAAAATTTCGTTTATATTTTCACTTCTGGTTGCATACGGTTAGCCAATATGGCTGATTAATGATCACCATGGAACTTTCTGTAATAATTATTAGTATTTTAAAAAACAAATTACACCAATAGGCCTGGAATTGAATATTTTCACTTCTTGCCGCTCACCGTTAGCAAATGTGGCTGTTTAATGACCATTATTGAACCTTTAGTAAGAAATTAAGAGTATATTGAACAAGTCTGTAACCATTAGGCCTGTGATTAAATATTTTTACTTTTGGCCGCTCACGGTTAGCAAATATGGCTGATTAATGACCACCATAGAACTTTTGGTTATAATTATTATTATTTTAAAAAAGTCTTATACCATTTGGCTTGGAATTAAATATTTTCACTGATGGCCCCTCAAGGTTAGCAAATAAGGCTGTTTAATGACCATTATCGATCTTTTATTTATAATTAATAGTATTGTGAAAAAGTCTGATAACATTAGGCCTGGGTTTAAATATTTTCACTTCTGGCCGCTCACGGTTAGCAAATATGACAAATATGAGTGTTTAATGACCACCATGGAAGTTTTGGTTAGAATTAAATATATTTTGAAAAGGTCTGATACCATTAGGGCTGGGTTTAAATATTTTCACTTCTGGCCGTTCACGGTTAGCAAATATGGCTGTTTAATGACCACCTACGATTTTTTTTGTTATAATGATATTGTTTTGAAAACGCCTGATACAATTAGTTCTGGAACTAAATCTTTTACTGCTTGCTGCTAACGGTGATAGTACTAGGCTGTTTTATGACCTCCATCGACCTTTTGGGTATAATTAGTAGTATTTTGAAAAATGCTGATAACATTGGGCCTGTGATTAAATATTTTCACCTCTGGCCACTAACAGTTGACAAATATGGCTGTTTAATGAGCAACATCGAGCGTTTGGTAGTATTTCTTAGTATTTTAAAACGTCTGATATCATTAGGCCTGTGATTAAATAGTTTAACTTCTGGCCGCTCACGGTTAGCCAATATGGCTGTTTAATTAAAATCGTAGAAATTTTTGTTACAATTATTAGTATTTTGAAAATGTTGATAATGTTAGGTCTGGAAATAAATATTTTTACTTCTGGCAGCTCAACGTTAGCACATATGGCTGTTTAATGACCATTATCGAAATTTTATTTATAATTAAAAGTATTTTGAAAACGTCTGATAACATTAGGCCTGGGTTTAAATATTTTTACTTCTGGCCGCTCACAGTTAGCCAATATGGCTGTTTAAAGACCATTATCGAACTTTTGGTAGTAATTATTAGTATTTTGAAATATTCGGATACCATTAGGTCTGGAATTAATAATTTTTACTTCTGGCCGCTCACAGTTAGCAAATATGGCTGTTTAATGACCATTATCGAACTTGTATTTATAATTAAAAGTATTTTGAAAACGTCTGATAACATTAGGCCTGGGTTTAAAAATTTTTACTTCTGGCCGCTCACAGTTAGGAAATATGGCTGTTTAATGACCATTATCAAACTTTTATTTATAATTAAAAGTATTTTGAAAACGTCTGATAACATTAGGCCTGGGTTTATATATTTTCATTTCTGGCCGATTACAGTTCGAAAACGTGTCTTTTTTATGACCACCATTGAAATTTGGTTAGATAAAAATGTCTCTTAAAATTCTATTCTATTCTTTAACCGATGTTTAGTATTAGTTGTTTCAAGATAAAAAAAAAGTACATAACCTTATTCATCCCTATAAGTTGACATTTTTTAAATTTAAATCCTTTAATATAATATATTTTAAATCAATTCATTACTTTTAAATGATTGAGCCAATTTTCTTTAAATTTTATAATTTCTGTCCTAGTTATTTTAAAATGAAGTAGTTTTATGTCTATGTAATATGTACAATGTAATGGTTGACTACGTGAGTGATCACCACACAGTCGAAATTAATATATAAATATATATATATATACAGACTGGGTCCTAAGATTTAAGAACAAATCCGTTTCATAATAATATCTCTCCTCCTGAAAATATTTACATAATTGTAGCTTAAATACAGTATTTTAATTTTAAAATATAAAAACAAAGTTAGAAAACGATTTATTAAATTCAATCAGCTGATTAATATTTTATAATCATCTGAATTTTTTTTCCAAGTTATTTAGTGATTGTTAAAAAAAATAAACTAAAGTTTATAGAGTATATAGAATATTAATTTGTATTCATAAATTTAGCTTAACAAAAATAAATATTTGGTAACAATACACAATAAAACAGTATCTTAGGTGAAGTATTTTATAATTCTAAGAGTTTTCAAAGTTTTGTATAAAACAATTTAAGGTTATGTTATACACTTCTGTTTCTGTTTTTTTAATTTAATTATTTTTACTTAACTGTCTTTCAATATCATTACTGCAATCTTGACATTTTTAATAGTCTACTGTTAATGATTAACAGTAAAGGTTTGAGGTTTGTGCAAATTTGTGGTAGTTTATTTTATTAATCCTCATCGGGTTATTTCGGTTATAAGCGATCGCAATTTCTTTTCGACCACTTTCTTCTACGATAAACAATCCTGAAATAGGATCAATAATAGCTCCTGGAGTTGTAAACGGTTTCAATCATTGGGAAGAATTTCTAATCACGTTTTATAATAAAAACTGTAATAATTACTAAAATTCAAACGAATATTTACTTATCAAATGTATACACGCGTATGGTGGGCTGCATGAATTGTACATGAAAGGAAGCTTTTTCTATTTTTATTTAAAGCATATTTCAATTGTGAAACTTTGGAAATGAAAATTGTATTACACGTAAAATGTTTTTCTACAAATTTGTTGAATGCACACTTTGTTTTTCTTCTCTAATGTAAAGCAACAAAAGCTACATGTAATAAAAACGGCTGTTTAGTTTCGTAATACCTTTGAGGAAATATTTAATTCTATTCCAAATACAATTCAAAAAGTGGACAGAGATATCGACAAATTTTGCTCACCTTTAATACTTAGTTCATCCTAATATTTTATCATTTATGATATCTGTAGTTTATATTTTTCATCTTGCTTGAAGCGTAAAATATTTTGTGTGAAATGAACTTTTAGGTTATTTTTTATTCCCCAGTCGAAATTTTGTTTAGTTTTTGTTTTAACACTGGAAAAGTAAGCAGGTTTACACTTTATAATAAATAAACTGTTATTCATAGTTTAAAAACAAATTAGTATTTGATAAAAAATATACAATGGAACACTCACTCACGCAATTTATTTTTATTTTAAAAATTATTTTATAATTTTCCTAGTCCTAACAATTTTCTATAACACTACTCTTCTGGTTATGTTAGGAATATCTGTTCCGATTTATCCTTCTATCTTTCAAGTTATTTTGCCATGATCATATCCAATTTTATAAAGTTATAAAGATTATTTTCAAGATTCTTAACACGTTTAAAAACCGACAATTGTAATTAATGGTGCTTTGAAATTGTGTAAATTTATGGACAGAGGAAATGATATATTCCAATGTAAGCACTTATTCTCCCTAAAATATTTTTGCTGTACAATGTTTGAAGGGTAGTGTCTTATTAAGTATGTTTGTAAATTCTTTCCAAAGAATATATTTATTTGTCCTTTGAAACTGAACTAGAATTAGTTTTGAATCTTGCTCATACTTTTAATAAAGTGCGAATTTAGTATATTTTAATTAAATAAATCAGGTAAAGATTTTTGCAAATAACTATTTACTCATACATATACGGCGATTTCAGCACTGTGCTGTTGGAGAGTTGGGAAAAGGAGGAAGGCGGTAACTGAAGACAAGATCTTCGAGAACGATGAGGAACGTAACGGTAATGTTAAAATTTTTAAGTAAAATTAATATTTAACGTAACTATATTCTAAGTTGATGCTTGTTTTTCATTGGTTCATTTCTTTAATATAATAAATGATTTAAAAACATTCACGTTTCCAATCTTAATACTAAAAAAAATATGGAAGGAAACATTTACAAAAAGATCAGGTATAAAGGTTGGCAGCACTGATTCTTATCTCCTACATGTCTTAAGAAGTCTGCATCTTTTTTAGTAAAACATGTGGAAAGGTTTTATGATCTAAAAAACAGAATTAAAAACAAGCAAAACAATAGTTGTATACTATAGCTAAGAAATACTAGGTAATACGAAGATATTGAATAACAAGGAAGTTAATCGAAGAATGTGAAAAAGGACTGGAAACAAGCATCATAGAACAAAATATATGTGTTTGTGGGCGACGGCAGGACCTGAAAACAGCGAATTCAGTCGCAGCTCCCACTTCTACTATAAAAAATGCGTCCACGTCGAGTTTTACGACGTTTCGTTTGAATTGTAAGAATTTTGTATCATTAAGACCTCCTGCGTTCCAATATAATATTCGGAGGCTCATGTCAGGGCCCTGAGAAGGGCCGTTTGCAGACAATGATGTCTGGAAATATATTGTCGACAGCAAAAATAGAAGACACTCTCCAACCAAACACTATCCTTGTAGGTGACTTCAATAGCCCCTCAACTAGATGGGGTTATAGCGCAACAACTCCATCTGGACGAAAAATAGAAGATATGATCGATGAAGGCCTGCTTGAAGTAAAACAAACTCCCCCTACATTTCTTTCTTACGCTGGGCAGAGCACTCGCCCTGACTTAGTGCTTGTTAGTCCTAAGATAGTACTTAAAACGCAAGTCAAACTCCTAGAGGATGCAGCGGGATGTGGACATCGAGCTATTTACGTAAAAATTGATACTGGGAAACTCTGCTATATACCACAACGGGCCCCAAGATGGAATTTTAGGAAGGCGGATTGGAACCAGTATAGAAAAATCACAAATGAAGGACTTTCAGACCAACTAAGTCACCAAACGCCCGAACTTGCTGTGGAAGCCTTCAACAGGACCATCCTCAAATGTGCCCACAAATGCATACCAAGAGGGCAGGTGAAAACTTTCCGCCCCTTCTGGAGCACCAAACTTGGCTCACTAAAACAAGCACGCAATGTAGCAAGGAAAAAAGCAGAAAGAACTGGTAGCCTTGCTGACTGTGTCTCACTCAGGAAGTCCCAGGCTGTGCTACAGAGGGAAATAAAACAGTCAAAGAGATCTGCCTTTCGTAGCTTTCTGAGCACAATGGACTTTCGTAGAGATGGAATAAAGGCACATCGATTCATCTCTCGACTAGAAAATGATTCCGCTCCAACAGAACAGGAACCCTTCAGGACTGGTGACAGAATGTATTGTGAACCCGAAGACATCGCCAACCTTTTCTGCAAACACTATGCAAATATCAGCAGAGTCCTCAGACCAAGAGCTGCATTTAGATTCCTGCTGAAGAAACCGCTACCTAGTTGCACTACTGCCGCTGACCTTGATATTTGCATGAGAAAATTTACGATCTCAGAGCTAGAACAAGCGCTTCATAATACTAAAATAAATAAAGCTGCAGGGATAGACCAGATTTTCTCTGAAATGCTGAAGAACCTGGGAGGCACTGCTAAAGAGGCGCTCCTCAAAATAATAAACCTGACATGGAGCAAACACATTCCACAGCAGTGGAGGAAAGGTGAGATAATTCCAATCCTGAAAAAGGGTAAACCCGCTAGCGACACAAGTAGTCATCGACCAATTACACTTACTAGCGCCGCATGCAAAGTAGCAGAAAGGATGGTTGCAACCCGCCTGCACAAATTCTTCGAATTACATAATGTCATTGACGATGCACAAGCGGGATTTAGGACAAAGCGCAGCACAATGGACCATGTTGTTTATTTCTCCCAATGCATAAAGGATGGTTACAATCGTAGAATGTCTTCTTTGGCGGTCCTGGTGGACCTGAAAAATGCATTCGACACAGTATGGAGACAAATGCTAATACATAAACTATCACAGAGTGGAGTAACTGGCAATCTGTTTGCATGGATTAGGTCCTTTCTTTCTCAGAGACTAATCGGAACACGCTTTGCGGGTGCTACGTCCAAATATCGTCTTCAGCGGCAGGGCTTACCACAGGGAGCGGTCCTGAGTTGTGGTCTTTTTAATCTGATGATCAACGACATCCTTGAGGCTGTAAAGAGTGTTCCGGGGGTGGAAGCCCTGCTATATGCCGATGATTTAATTATGTGGGCTACCAGTAGCAACATCAAGTCTCTGGAAAATACTCTTAACGCTGCCCTATCAAAACTTGAACAATGGGCAAATGAAAATGCTATGGCAGTAAATCACTCAAAGACTACATTCCAGCTCTTCTCTCTGTCCACCAAACGCCAACATTTAATCTTAAAATACAAGGATAACGTTCTTGAAGAACACAACATCTCTAAATACTTGGGAGTCTCAATAGACCGAAAACTAACCTGGAAACCGCATATAGAATACTGTGCCCAGAGAGCTATAAAGAGATCAAAAATATTAAAACGACTTACGGCCACTACTTGGGGTGCAAATCAGGATGTCCTTATTGCAGCTTATAAGAGTTATGTCAGGCCGATCCTCGAATATGGAGCCGAGGCAACTATTACAGCATCAAATGCAAATTCGCATAAATTAGAGATCACCCAGAACATTGCCCTTCGAGTTATAACAGGGGCCCCAAAATCTACCCCTGTTGCTGCAATGGAGGCCCAAACCCAAATCGAACCTATGCTGGCTAGAAGAAACAAACTAACACTCAATTTTTGGGAGCGGTACAAGAGGACATACAGTCATCGCTGGACATATTACAGGCATGCGACCGAAAGGCTAAAAACCCAAAAAACATCACTATCAACGTACAACGATCTCCTGAATAAATACAATATTCAGCCGGGAGTACCAGCTAAACCGGTTCAACATTTGACTTTTAACAACCTACCACCAGCTAGTCTGAAACTGCAAAACCATAATGCCTCAAAAAGTCAATCAAATCCCTCAGAGCTGAGGGCAGCAGCCCTTGAAACTATTAATTCTAACTTCCCGCCAGATGACTGGCTACACATCTACACAGATGGATCATCAGCAATCGGTGGAACAGGAGCTGGGTTCCACAGCCGATTATTCGAAGGGGCTGTGGCAGTTGGCAGTAGCCAGAGCAATTATGATGGGGAGGTTGAAGCTATCTTGGCAGCATCCATTGAACTTTCAAAAATCAAAGGGACCTATAAGGCTGTATTTCTTGTGGACTCTATGGCAGCAATACAGGGTGTCACTGGCAACAGACAAGTGGAATGCCACCGAACATTGTCCTGTAGAAAGCAACTAGACTCCCTTCAGGAGAAGGGTTGGCAAATTCACATTCAGTGGGTGCCAAGTCATGTCAATATAGAAGGAAACGAGAAAGCCGACTCTCTCGCTAAACAGGGAGCTGCTTTACCGCAGCCACTTATCTCAACCTCTTTTCAATCGGTCAAAATACAGATAAACTCAGCTTTAAATCGCAGCACGAGAGAAAACCTAATCAGGGCCTCTCAAAACAAAAGCTGGGCTACACTCGTCACCGAAGGACCAATAAACCGTAGCCTTCCCCGCCGCACTGGTGTAGCACTGTTCCGCCTGGCTACTGGCCACGACTACCTGGCGGCACACCTCCACAGGATTCATGTACTCCAATCGCCGGATTGCATGTTGTGTGGAAACGGAACTATGGATGCGGATCACCTCCTCACATGCACTTTGGGCTACGTCCAGCCAGACAAAGAGGACAATGAGGGACGTCTCTCTCGATTGTACTGGTCAGCGCGCCACCAAATGGCCCAGCAGCCAAGGGTGGGCGTTGGCTAGTAAGTAAGTAAGTAAGGACCTGAAAACAATTACTCGGCATTGTGACACATATAAGTACCTGAGTATGGAGATTACAACGGAAGGAAACGAATGATAGACAAAGAAACACCCAAGGAAGGAAAGCAATTACTCTTCTTAATGGAATCTTTTGGGATGAATAACATCAAACACAGGATATATAATGCAATTTTCCAAAGTCTATTCACCTACAGTAGTGACTTAAACAGGATGAAGGAAAACTGCAAAAGAAAGCAGAGCAACCGAAATGGAAACGTAAGGCAAGTAAACTACAGCGTACAATAGTAGATAGTATTGTTACCCAACGACTTAGATTGTGTGGAAATGTACAAAGAATGCCTGAAGAACAGCTCCCTAAAATTGAAAGAGTAAGACCTAAAGAGAAAGAGTAAGACCACACTGGTTCCCACTGTGGGGATGTACCATGGGCAGCGTTCTTTTCGTGCTTCCATAATAAGATATTGATAGCCATAGTAAGGCACAATGGTTCGAAACTCTGTCGTACATAGAGAACTCAAAATAATAAATTAAAAAAAAGCTGCCACGACAGAATGAAGGCCTCTCAGCGATCCGCCAACAAAAAACCCTGAGCTTTACTGTGGTTCATTGTGTACCGGTGAGCCGATACAGGACCCTTAAGTTTAACTTTGGGCCTGGTTTCAAAGCAACACTAATTGCACTAAGCAACACTAATTGACTGTCGTCATAGCAGCATAAAAGTTCCCACTCAAGTCACACAGAAAACTTGTTTGATAATTTTTTTTTTTTTGTATCAGCGTTTAATATTTGTCTCTAAAAGGCCGCGATGAACTATAAAAGGTTGAAAAGTCGATGACATAATAAACTAACTACTTGGGGGATCATGCCATCTATTTACTAATTACTCCTTACAAAACTTTAAATTTATTTTATTATATTAATTTTGAAATTAATATTTATTTTTAGAAATGTTACTAAAGTTTTATAATGTATTTTTTTCCAGAGGGGAGCCAAGACTCCGTGATAGCTGTCGAAACCGCGGAAGGTTAGTAGAGATATCTATTATCATATAGCTAAATATATGTTGCATATCTTAAAGATATATAAAGGAAAATCTGTATCAATGCACACTAGTGCATATTTGTTGTTAAGTAACGAGTATTGTTCTTGCAACATGAAATAGCCGAGAGCGGTCTAAAGAATCGACTTTAAAAGTAATAAAATTGTAACTTAGTGTTCGAAACACCTAACTCGACTGTTTTGAAATTAATTTTAAAAGTGATAATTGTAGTGTAGTAAATAATTCACATATTGCAATAAATACTTTGACTGTGGGTTAACAATTGTTTTGAATTTTTTTTCAGAAGCAGTCATTGGAATTCTGATGGAAAGTGTACTCGAGGTCCTGGCCCTGCGTGAGCAGGTAATAGATAATTGTTTTTCCGGAGAACATACGCACACACACACCCACAGAGAGAGAGAGAGAGAGAGAGAGAGAGAGAGAGAGAGAGAGAGAGAGAGAGATTAACATTGGTTGGAAAATAAAATTTTCAGAATGTTTGTGTGCCAAACATTAAAAAAACTAGCACTAGAGTATATTGGTGATGAAACCTATCGTGATATAGCCTTGTGAAAAATTATAATAGTTTACAATTTTTTTTTTTTTTTTTTAGTTTTATGGCGTTTAGCTACTATGACATTCATTGACAACGAAGGATAGAAAATTGTTAGGTTAGATAGGGTTAAGGTAGCGTCGAAAACTCCATGTTATAGGATAGGAGGATCTTAAAACCACCTACCAAATTAAAAGTGCTGAAGTAAAGATAATATATTACTGAAGAGGTTTAGGTCACTTACACCCACGATAGCATAGATGATACGAACGATTTGCTTTAAAGTTCTTATCCACTTGATAAAAAGCAAAATGCACTAATGTTTTCATTTCGTAACCGTATAGTAGGCCTATATCCAAGCATAATGAAATAATCCTTTAAAACAAAGTACTGGCCAACTACTAAAGTGACAGGCTTGTCTCATTAAACGTGTAGAGTTCATTGCGATTGCTGATCATTTTGTGACAGAGCGCTCTATAAGGCAAATTTGTTTTAGAGAGAAATCTGAGAAAAACTGCAATAGATGAATATCTGAAGTGAAAATGTATCAGTGATTAGAAAACAGTACATATTTGGGTTGAATGTTTTGGAATAGGATCGAATAAACAGGAAGCAGATCACGAATGGGGTTTTATTTTATATGTTAATTTTGTAATTCTTTAATATCTTGATATTCGTTGTATTAAATCACTTATAATTTTTAAGACATTTGAAATTTATGTCTTTTTCAACCCCTTATAAGTTTATTATACACATTTACTCTTAGCCTATAAATTGAAAAGAAATAGCTTATCTTTTCTAAGGTTCATTGCATAAACGCAAATATTTTAAATTTTAAAGTAATTTTACTTGGAAGTACTACCACCCTATTGTTTCTTTTTTTGCATAGGAAAAGGATTCGGCGATGCAGTTGGCATTAGAATTCTTCGCCCGCAGAGATCTTCCTACGCTGGATGATGTCCCAACAATATCTTGCCAATGCTCCTATGACTGCTTGGAGAATACAATTTTTGGATCCTCCAACTATGCGTACAACGTACGCTTGTTCTGAGCTGCTGGCGGAGCAGATTTTAGTGGTAAGTGTTTTAAATACATATACATATATAATACACACACACACACACAAGCACACACACACACACACACAAGCACACACACACAAAGCACACACACACACACACACAGCATAATAAATAGAATTAATTTAAATCCCTAAATGTGGTTGTGTAATATGTTTGTGTGAGGGTCTTACAGCGCTGTTCCACAGGTTTTTTATCTTCTCTGGATTTTAGTGATATTAATATAAAGTACTAACAATAATGAAAATACATTGATAAAACAATAATGCTGTTATTGGAGTGTTTTCGACATTAACATAGTTTTCTATCAATTAAAACACCAGATTGGGATTAGCAGTTATTTATCTAGCTGATCAGGAAGAATTTCCGGTGATTCACGATAGGAAATCCGATCAGGACTGATTTCCGATCAGGACGAGTATAGCTCCCATCTCAAGGATATCAGAGGTTTGTTGGGTATTATCTTGTTACAGGAAAGAATATATAGACAAAAAACTTGACGTATACAGTTCTCCTTCATTGTTTCGTTGCAATTTCTGAGTTTTGCGGTCTCATTATGGAACATTACATGTGTGAGTGCATGCGCGAATGTTTGTACGCTCAATCATTGCGTGGTGTAAGCGACGGCATATAACAACAATAACTAGCACGTAATTGCTAACTCTACCAATTTGTATTCTATTAAATTGTCTTTGAATTGCTAAACTTCTAGTATGTAATAATCTATAGTCTATCTTCGGATTACAGTGATAATAAAAAAGCCCAGTAGGAATATACGGTCTACTATGGTTGAAATGTCTTCAGTATTGCATTGCTTTTGTCCACGCCAAAATCTATTAAAGGCGCTGTAGGGGAAATTTTTATTTTGGTGTTTTAAAAGATCGCAAGTGTAATAGATAAATAATTAGAAAGTAATACTCGCCTTTTGTTATTAAAAAAAAAAAAAAATTATCATTACAGTACAGTAGAGCCTCATTTTAACGGACCCTATTGAACCAGACTTCCCTTAAAACGGACAATGTGATTTGAAAACAGATCACACCATCTACCATCCAAGTAAACAAGTGCCGCAGAGCTTATGCTGGTCTGATGGCAGAGCCTATGCCTGGTGGCACGGTTTATATCTTTTGTCAAGTGACATTCTCCCTTAAAATGACGAAAAATAACTGCAAATACTGCAGAAATAAGAGTAATATTTATAATACTAACTTGGCAAGTGTTGGCAAATAATATATTTCCAACCTAAAGCATGACTTTCGTCCCAAAAGCCTGAAAACGCATTCAATATCAATCCGAAAAGAACTGAAAGTAAGAGCAAAAATTTATTTATCCTTGACATTGAATTTTTTGATACATTAACATAGTGAATGGGTCTTTTAATGAATGTAAGTAAAAGCTTCACACGTTTTTATCTGAATCTGTCTCCTATTCATCCATTTTATGTGTATAACTTTTTAATGCACCTTTATTAAACGAGCAATCTTCAGCCCCAATTAGGCCGTTTTAATGAGAGTATATTAAAGACGTTATAACAGACATACCTAATTACAATATTAATACTTGATGCTGTCTCGTTTAATTTTATCCCAGTTGGTTTGTTACTTGTATATACACGTTTATTGGTGATTTAGACTAACATTGTATGAAAAACGAAGTTATAAAATAAAAATTAGGAATTGAATCCTATGGTAGCTTTGCAATCTTATAAATTAAGCGATTTTAAAGAAAGTTACGACACTGATCAAGATATAATAATAAATATATTAAATATTAAATTTATTATATAATCACCACCTATAATTTCGGTTGATTATTAAATCATTGTTCCATTGTATATTGATATCGATTCAGTTCTATTATTATTGAAACATACGCTCTTCTTCGTAACGGTACTTTTACAGGTTTGATTAATCTGGCAAGACATACACGTAATCTTGTTATTTAAGAATGCACTTTCTCCTCTACTTCTATCTATATATCGTTTAGAAAAACTTCCGGAGTTCTGTTCATTGATCACTTTTTTTGTATCTTCTGTAATCAGATATAGTTTTAGAGATTTTATTTGCTTGAACTCACATTGCTGTCTTAAACTACGGTCTTTTATTTCCCATATGAATACAAATGTTTTATTTTATATTTACATTCTAAACTTTTTTCTTCACGAAGTTGACACATTTACTCATTCCAGAAACTTTCAGTCTTATCTTCCAACCAGTGTATATATACTTTTGTTAAAAATTAGCATCAAAGGTTTTTTTAATACTTTAAGCTGACACTCTACACACGATGTAGTCTGTCAGCTTCGTAAATGAAACGATTGTTCCGAAACAAGTCTGCAAGTAACTTTTAAAGAACTCTCGTAACTCATCCTTTACCATGTTAGTTTTCTTCTTCCACCAATCCGTCTTGTGTGCGTCGTTTTAATTGTATACGATAAGTAAATGATACCTTTGTCCTTGTAGTAAATAATGTATTCCTCTTTAGAAGCAATAATTACTGTACTTATTTCGTCTGGACGTCTGTCATTCCTCCTTGTTACAGCAGGTGAATAAGTACAGAAATAGTTTTTCTTTCTTTACATAAGCAGCTGGATTTGTGCATGTGTTAACAGTATTTAAAATTATTCTCATTTTTGACATGGTTAATGAACGTCATTAAAAGGCTCTGTTCATGTGTGACTAGCCTAAATATCCCAACTTATTATTAATATATTTATATATATAATGGCTTATGTAAACTTTATACAACATTATAAAACTTTAATATATTTCTTTATTTTGTTTTGTTTCAGCGCAAACACTAAAATTTGTTACAGCAGCTGCTCAGCCACGCCCCCTTCTCCCCCCAAATCACAACTGTTTTTCCAAATTTTATTCTAAATTTTGTTGTGATTGTTCTAGTTTTATTAATAACATATACTCCACGCCAATTACATAACTTTTCCTGCCGAAAAAGCAAACTTTTTTTTTTTTTTATATTCACACTTCAAAATTAAGGGGGCGTAAAACATATCAAAATTCAAAATTTTATAATTCAAAATTCTTGTCCGTCCCGATGCCCCGTTTATTTTTTTTTTTATATTTTTTTCAAAATTTTGGGGGGTAATAAAGGTCGCCTCCGTGCACTGGCCAGCACAGGTGCCTCCTGGGTAAGCATACGATCGTGGAATTGGCCTGTATGCTAGCAAAAGACCTTCCGGGTCGGTCGTGCTAAACAGGTTAGCGGTTCCTTGGTAACAAAACAAAAATTCCTTGAGTTACACCCCCTCAAATTTGAGAAGGAACATGACAAATGAAGTTAAAAAACCTTTCACATATATTTAACTACAAACGAAAACCCTTGGATCGAATATTAGAAGTTTTGTCGCGAGACCATAATTGTACTATATACAGTGACAGAAGCTCTTCAGAAGTCTTCAGAATGTTCAGAAAATTTGAAAGTGTAATCCTCCTATAACAAAATTACCGCATATTTCTACAGCAACTATGATTAATTTGCAAGCTGAAAAGTGAAAAATCGCCAAATAGCCCCTCCTCAGCAAAGTTCTAATAAGTTAAGGTTATATTGAAGAATGAAGGAAGAACTAGCTCATTGCACACACAGCGCCTTTGGGTGTGGAGTTTGTTTGACACTGCTACAGAGTGCAGGTTTGGAGACACATTATAATAAAAGATATCATGTAAAACCTAAATGCTATAATCCTAAAGAAGAAAGTTCCCCATTGTCGCCTTCTAGATTAAAATGACAAGTTTTAACGTCATAAATAGTTCGTTTCCATAAGAGAAAAGGAAGTTCACAATGCCACATAAGAAGAACGTGAAGTACATGACGAGAAGATATGAGGAGATATGAGGAAACGTTAACAGCGAATGTTCTGTTCTTAGAGGTGAATATAGTAGCCTCGAAGGCAGGACGAGAAAGCCGCCAATATAAGAAAGCGTAAAGATTTTTCGCTGTCTAAAAGTCTACAAGATGACGTCATTATGAACTGTATCAAACAACTGTATTATTGGTAATATATAACAATTTCTTTTCGAACTACAAGCGTTGGTTTTTAATTAAAAAGTTGTTTTAGTTGAGAAGATGTTTTAGTATTAAAACATTGTGTGATCTAAAACTAAACAGGTTGTTTCACCTGCATACAAAACAAAACTATTTTTTTTTCAATATATTGTCACACTATAAGATGCTATTTTATACACAGAACATTATATAATAATATTTTTTTAAAGTAAAATGTGGTTGTTTTGGAGGCAACTTTCAATTGTGAACAAACGACAAAAGATTAACTACTTTTTTCTAAAGAAAGACAATAATAACGGAATTCTAATTATCTCATTATCTGGAACAACCAATCAGCTTTTAGTTCCTGCCGCCAAAGCGGCACCAACACGATCCTAAACTCTTTCCGTGAAGGCGATATTAAGCCTGTGGCAAGATTTAGTTCAATGTTATTGCACTTCTTCGTCTTTCAAGGAATGTTTTTGGGAAAAATGCTTCATTTAAGCTTCTTTTAATAAATGTAGATTAATAACATCCTATTCATGGACTTGACTTTTGAGTGTTAAACAAATCACTCATGGGTGAGACAAACTATTTCGCAAAAGAAAATTTCATTTTCTAAACTATAAATAGTGTCGTGAAAGTAATACTTTATAAAATGGAACGCACCATGTTAACACAATTTATTCTACACTGCATGTCTGAGAGTGGGAAGTTTTCAAATGATCATAGTGTCAACCAAGGTTTGCAATAGCTGTTAACTAACCTAGGTTTGCAGAATCTGTTAACTAACCTAGGTTTGCAGTAGCTGTTAACTAACCTAGGTTTCCAGTAGCTGTTAAATAACCAAGGTTTGCAGTAGCTGTTAACTAAGCTAGGTTTGCAGTAGCTGTTAACTAACCTAGGTTTGCAGTAGCTGTTAACTAACCTAGGTTTGCAGTAGCTGTTAACTAACCTAGGTTTGCAGTAGCTGTTAACTAACCCAGGTTTATTTTACTACTTCTTAATAACCTTTACTCTCAGCTGCATTAACATATGTTTTACTGAGGAATTATTTTTTCAAAAATATAATTAGGATTAGATAGAATTGTTTGTGATTATATGGAATCAAACATGATAGGTTTCATACAAATGAGTTTTTACTTTATAGAATTTAAGTTATAGTTTTCCTTTGCAAGTAGTGATACACGAGGATGATTTTCTTACCTCAATATTTTGTTCGTTATGAATATTAGAGTCTTTTAAAAAACCTTTTTTAAACTATTCACTTGTATCATATTATGTATCACTTTGTAATTACAGTTTCGTTCCGTACAATATCTAAATAATAACAGAAATAAAATGAATCTATGCCCTATGCTAACTCATATCGAAAAATATAATTCCATAAAAATTTCTATACGAGCTCATAAAATATTAATGTAAAATAAGTTATTGCGTTGAAATTAGTTAAAGTAGAGCATGAAAGCGGTAGTCGTTTTAATAATTGCAAGAAAATATAAAATAAACAACTCCAATAAAAACAATACACAATTGTTTCGTTGAACATTCCTTGAACATTGGTTAGTTGACAAGCAGTGTAAGGCTACGTACCCATAAGAGAGTTGCGTCACGCATTTTCGATCGCTGGTTCTAACGCGCGTTGTTGAGGCACTATAGAACAAATGCATGTGTTCACATGTGATGCGAATTTTATCCGGAGGCGCATCGAAGCTCGGTCCTCGGGTGGCTATAGTCTAATTCAGACAGTTCACATGATTCGGTCGAGCGCGCGCACTAGTGAAGTTCACATTTACAATCATTGAAGAAAATATCCCATCGTTCGATACTTAGCTCTTCTTTGAAGAAATGAAAAATCGCCGGGCTATTTGGTACATAGAAAGTGCGGTATACAAAAAAACTTATTGAAAATATCCGCTTAGGACCAATTGGTTCGAATGCTTTGTGTAGAAGGATGGATTAAACATTCATCTTGTTCAGTGCAGGTTTTGTAATTTTCGTATTTTGCCGCGACGTTCCTCAGTTGTACAACTGGTCTCTTGATACTCGTTGACGTTTGACCTGTGGCCAGCTGTTTAGCCAGTGCAACTCTGTTAAAGTTGATTGTCAACGATTTAGCATTCTTAAGTTGGCATCAGTGCTCTCATTGTGTTACAATTTCTGTAAAGTTTTTTCCGCCTTAACACAGTAGAGAAGTTTTTCATCACTCGACTAGGTCAGTACTTGGTCAAACCGCGCTGTTCTTTCTCGCATTGGCTTTTGTAGCCAATTTAAACGTACCGCAAGCAGTTAATAATATGTGTGTGAAGTTCGGACAGTGTCGATGAACATTTTGAACTATATTTCGTCGCTTTTGTTAAAGTGTCGTTCGGTTACCCCGGTTGTGCAACTTCAGTGCGTCGTCACGTGGTAGGAACTTATAAGTGCCTTGGTAAGGTGAAATTTGTACTTGTTACTCATGGTTTAAATTGAGTTTTAGTTACTTTACTGCCGTCAAGACGACTCTGCAGCATCCGACGACCACAGTACTGTGGAAGCTCTACTACCTCGCTCTTCAGAAGGTTACATCACTTCTTACCTAGGGTAAGTGCTTAGTTAAGGTTTAATGAGAACTTGTCGTTTACATTCGTATTAAATTCAGTTTCGTTGTTGATTTGTTTCTAAATGACTTGATCTTGTTTAGAGAGGTTTTTAAGCTTTCTGTGTTAAATGTAATTCATGATTGCGCAACTTTCGTAAGCTTACCGACCATGCTTTGTGTGTCCCCTCGCTTTGTGAATCACGATTTCGCAACCACAAGTAACCTTGCTGACAATACGTTTTACCGCACCGCGTTTTGTTCTAACTTTAGTCTCTCTAAAGACTAAACATTGGTCCCAGACCGGGCCGGATAGTTTTAAATTATTACAGCTATAAATGGTTCTCTTAAATTTTACGATAATTTTTATCAGTGATCACGGGGATCCTTTGTGACTAACTAAACATCGGTCCATTCCGAACTGGAGTATTACCGCTTAAAATATTTATAAATTTAAAATTTTTTGAATTTGTGACTAATTCAACCACATGAGCTAACCGCGACGTAAAAGAATGTGCGTCACATCGATACAGGAAAACGTTAGGGAAATATATCAGTGCCAGATTACGCAATAAGGTACGTGGCTCATAGTGTTATCGATTGATGCACGATTAGGAATAAGGAAGTGTTTTGAGTAAACAAAAACTATATACAGTCCACTCTAATACCGTTGTTGAACTTATTGTGAATTTAAAATTTATTAGCAACATGGAAATCAACACAGAATATTACTTGTCCAAGTTGAAAAATATTGTAGCCGATTTGGAACAAGTAAAAAATGTGCTTGACGACAAAGAAATACCAGAAGGCCTCGCACGGGAAATTCGACGTATTCAGTCCAATTTTATTGAAACTTTTAATATCTTAGAAAAAACGTTCGCCAGTCAGGTCGCCGATTTTGCTGAAAATGCATTTAAAATTAAAAATCAATTTCAGGATATGTATTTGCCAATGTTGGCCAAATATCCGAATATTATTAAGACTGAGGTGAAGTCAGCCTCACATATTAACCCCGTTACAAGTTCGCCCAACTTACCTAACCTCACAATGCATAGCTTTTCAGGCAACAGTAACGAATGGACGGATTTCATAACTATGTTTGACTCGATGGTTCACTGCAATAACAGTATTAATGCCATATAGACATTTCAGTATTTAAAGTCAGCGCTTAAAGGGGACGCGTTAGCCATTGTCACTGGACTTACAATATCTGAGCATAATTATGATATCGCATATCAAGCCTTACGCAATCGTTACGCTAACCCTCGCCGTTTAGCCGATCATTATTTTCAACTCATTAAGGACTCTAAACCTATTAAGAACGCGTCTCAGAATGAACTCAATCGATTTTTAACCGCACATTCAAATGCTGTGTGCGCACTAAAAGCTGTCCAGCTAGACGACTTGGCGGACTTCCTGCTCTTTCAAATGTCGGTTAATAATTTAGACGCACAGACGCGACTTCATTTCGAAACTAGATTGGGAACAAATAAAATTCCCACATATAAACCTTTAAACGATTTCGTCACTGAGCAGGCTAGGGCCTTGGAATTACTTGACCAACCTTCTGCCGCAACTGCAGTTAACTCAAAATTAGGTCAGCAGCCGCGAGTGATGGTCTCTGCGTTGAATGAATCAAATTCATGTGGTGCCGCTGATTTAAATATTCAGCTTGTCGATGCTAACCTTGATGTTGAATCGAGTCAAATTGTTGATCTGTCGACTTCTTATGTTAATGCAGCTACGCTTAAAATTCTACCACGCGCTTATGAGCCCAGACCTGTGATGCAGAACTATACGGCCGTCTGCAGGAGGGAGACAAGGAAATGTGCCGCCAATTATGAACGCGCCTAGGCTATCAGTGTTCCGACATCGTTTACCCCCACTTCACCTGGCTCAAGCCAACATCTCAACCACTCATACTGGGATGTGTTATTATTGCGGCTCAAACCATAATGTTTTTAATTGCCAGTCGTTTTTGGAATTAACCGCGTCCGAGCGTAAATATGCCATTGGAAAATTACAACGTTGTTTCAACTGTCTTGGATCGCCCTTTCAGTCTAAATGCAAATCTCTGAAACAGTGTAAACAGTGTGGAGAGTCACACCACACATTGTCACACGACAACTCTCCTGCACAACAATGACTATTTCCACCGCGACACCCCCGTTCAACAGATAACCCTAAACTTGCTACCCGATCCTCACCACATGCTCTTTCTTGCAATATTGAAGCTTCTCTCGCACTGTTAGGCTCCGCGCAGGTCATCATTCAGGACCAATTTGGTCAACCGCTTCCATGTAGAGCACTTATAGATCCCGGCAGTCAAATCTCTGTCATAACTAAACATGCAAGCACTCTGTTGAATTTACCCGCTCGGAAATCAAATCTTTCGTTGATTGGTGTGCAGCCAAGACAACCCGCATTCATGAGTATGTCACTTTGATTATTTTCTGGAGACATGACCCAGGTGTCATGCTGACCGCAGAAGCCACTGTGCTTCCACGCATTACTGACCCGCTTCCATCTACCGCTTTGGCGCCTTGCATACGTGCTCAATATCAGCACTTACCCCTAGCTGATTCTCAGTTCGACACCCCTTCCGGTGTTGACATCATTCTAGGCGCTGACATTTTTACACAAATACTTGTGAACGGACCTTGCAACATTATCCAAGGACAACCCTCAGCACTCAACACCAGGTTAGGTTGGGTCGTCATGGGTTCCATACCTTATAGCATGCCTCAGCAGCCACGTGTATTCATCACTACTTTGAAGTCAATCGATGACAACATTCGACGATTTTGGGAAGTTGAGGAAATCGCACCAGCAAATCACCTCAGCCCCGAAGATCAACTTTGTGAAGAATTGTTCGCAACTACTACTGATCGTGACGCATTGGGAAGATATATCGTAGCACTCCCACTTAAGCCGGAAGCTATCCCGCTCAAATCTAACCGTAACACTGTTCTTGCGAGTTATCATGCGCTAGAAAAGCGTTTAAACCGCCAGCCTGAGGTAGCCATACAATATCATCAGTTCATGGCCGAGTATATCGCTCTAGGGCACATGTACCCCGACCTCAAGGCTTCTGACTATCTTATTCCTCACCATTGCGTATTTAAAACCACCAGCTCTACTACCAAGCTTAGAATTGTGTTCAACGCGTCATCACCTGATTGCCACGCAAACACCCTGAACCAGCAAATGTTATCCGGTCCTAAACTGCAAAAGGACTTGGCCAATTTGATCATCTCTTTCCGTTTATATACTTACGCTGTCTGTACCGACATCAAAATGATGTACCGCCAAATTTTGGTACGACCTGAAGATCGTTCTTACCAACACATACCTTACAGGTCTTCACCTCAATCACCGTTAATCGAGTATGAACTAGCTACGGTCACCTATGGCATAACCCTTCCGCTTACTTAACGCTGCAAACGCTTGAACAACTAGTAAAGGATGAGGGAACCCGCTATCCTACAGCGTCCGAAGCAATCCTTCATCAGACCTACGTAGATGACGTCGTCGCTGGTGCTGATACGCCCGCGGACGCTATGACGTTAATACAAGAACTTATCGACATCTTCGCTCACGCAGGCCTAGAACTCAGAAAATGGTCGTCAAATGAACGCTCGATACTCGCAACTCTACCTTCTTCTCATCTGGAAAATCCTCTATTGTTTCAAGACGACTCCGCTGCAATTAAAATATTGGGTCTACAATGGAACCCCTCTTCAGACTCGTTCTCGTATCAAACTCAGGCTTTCACACTGGTGCCCACAAAACGTACCATTTTGTCTTACGTCGCACGAACCTTTGACCCGCTTGGCTTCTTAACGCCCATTACCTTTTGGATTAAATCCTTTCTTAAGAGCTTGTGGTTGTGAAAATTGGACTCGGATCAGCCTCTGCCAACCCCGCTGTTAGATCAATGGGACAGCTTCATTGTCTGCTATTCAAATCCCTCGCCGTGTAGGTACTCGATCAGCCAGTCATCACCTCATTGGGTTTTGTGATGGTTCCGAATCAGGCTATGATGCGTCTATCTATTTGAGATCTGAACTTAACGGAGTCGTCAACACAAGCCTGTTGAAAGATAAAAGCAAGGTAGCCCCTGTTAAATTGCTTACCATACCTCGTTTGGAACTTTGCGGCGCAGTACTGATGGCTAAGTTATACAAATCAATTCAACCAGCTCTTGATTTCATTCCAATCGCTAACACTCTCTTCTTTACTGATTCTGAAATAGTACTTCATTGGATTCATACCCCTCCTCATCAATTGAAGACTTTCGTAGCTAACCGCATCACGGAGATTGTGTCAATCACCTCCATGGATCATTGGTTTCATGTCTCGACTATTGATAACCCCGCAGACGTTGCTTCTCGCAGTTGTTTGTCTGATCAACTTGCCACACACCCGCTTTGGTGGCATGGACCTCCTTGGTTATTACATTGTCCTACCACTTGGAATCGGTCTAGGCCTAAAGGCACTAACCCGCATCAGACGGAAACAAAGGTTGAGGCTAAGGTTAATTGTGCCGCTGTTCAAGAGCCCAACCGTC
The DNA here is from genome assembly GCA_036971475.1 of Prosapia bicincta. Lineage (NCBI taxonomy): Eukaryota > Metazoa > Arthropoda > Insecta > Hemiptera > Cercopidae > Prosapia > Prosapia bicincta. Next base: position 215,780,869 of record JBAIZL010000005.1, read on the forward strand.
TTATGGAAGTCATTGAGCGACATTCGAGCTTAACTACTCTTCATCATGTCTTCGCGTACGTATTACGATTCATCGACCACTGTCGCAACAAGAGCCTGGCGATCAGCCATCATCACAACACGCGCTATAAGGCCAAAGCAGCCTCAATCAAACCTACGCTGCGACCGCTGTCGGTACAAGAGTTGGATAACGCAAAAGCTGTATGCGTTAAACTGGTACAAACCTCTGTTTTCAGTGAAGCTCTACAAAAACGTCAAACTGGTAAGAGCGTCAGCGACCATTTACGCAGTCTAACACCATTTATCGACGCCCATGGTCTACTCAGGGTGGGCGGTAGACTTGATCATTCGTCTCTGAGTTATGATTCTAAACACCCGTTTCTGTTACCAAAGCGCCATCATTACGTCGACATCATCTGCGACCATTATCACAAGCTGGCCTTGCATGCTGGACCACGTACCACTCAAGCCTTGATCAATAATGAATTTTGGGTTATAGCTTTGCGATCATTACTTCGCCAACGCATCCATGCGTGCATCCTATGTTTCCGCATGCAAACTAAACCACGCCAGCCCATAATGGCACCTTTGCCCTCATCAAGAGTTACGCCGTCTCCGCCTTTCTATAGAGTAGGAGTAGATTTCGCTGAACCTTTTGACACAAAGGCCAACCATTTGCGGACCTCCAAGCTGTTGAAAGCTTACCTCTGTTTATTTGTATGTATGACCACTAAAGCGGTTCATTTGGAATTGGTAACTGACGTATCTACTGACGCCTTCCTCGCCGCATTACACCGCTTCACCTCCAGACGAGGTTTAACTTCAGAAATTTATTCTGATAACGGCACGAACTTTACTGGCGCTGCTAACAGACATAACGAAGTCTAAAAATTTCTTGACCGCTCTAACTCGCTTATTGAACGTAAGCTAGCTGGCCAACGCATCAGGTGGCATTTAAATCCTCCGGCAGCTCCTCACTTTGGAGGACTTTGGAAGCCGCTGTCAAATCCGCTAAGTTGTTATTACGACGCACTGTATGCAACAACACCCTCACCGCTGAAGAGCTATCTATTCTGTTCATCAGGATAGAGGCCATTTTGAACAGTCGTCCTATTTTCGACGTTTCGCCAGATCCCAGTAAAGGAGCTTCCTTTCGAACTCCTGGGCATTTTTTGATTGGCCGTCCGCTGCTGTCACTTCCTGAAGAATGTTCTACTGAAGCTCCGCTTAAATCTCGATGGTCTATGCTGCAACAGATGTCCAACCGCTTCTAGAAAACTTGGTCCACTCAGTATCTACACACACAGATTCAACGGCACAAGTGGAACAAGGACTCTTCGCCACTCAAGGAAAATCAACTCGTCTTCATAACTGGAGAACACCCAAGCCCCTTCCATTGGCCTAGGGGTAGGATCATCAGTCTGCATCCTGGAACAGACCACGTCTCTAGAGTAGCCACAAACAGGACCGCTCACGGACAGCTGACGCGACCAGTAAACAAGCTCGTCGGCTTTCCGCTGTATCATTAGTACTCCACCGCCTCCCGACAGTTTCTTCTTCCGGCACCCTTTTGCTTTTCGAGTTTTACAGTTCTTCGCCCTATAACCACCTTACGGATTCAAAAACATTCGTTTTGGTGGGCGGTATGTTCAGTGCAGGTTTTGTAATTTTCGTATTTTGCCGCGACATTCCTCAGCTGTACAACTGGTCTCTTGATACTCGTTGACGTTTGACCTGTGGCCAGCTGTTTAGCCAGTGCAACTCTGTTAAAGTTGGTTGTCAACGATTTAGCATTCTTAAGTTGGCATCAGTGCTCTCATTGTGTTACAATTTCTGTACCGTTTTTTCCGCCTTAACTCAGTAGAGAAGTTTTTCATCACTCGACTAGGTCAGTACTTGATCAAACCGCGCTGTTCTTTCCCGCATTGGCTTTTGTAGCCAATTTAAACGTACCGCAAGCAGTTAATAATATGTGTGTAAAGTTCGGACAGTGTCGATGAACATTTTGAACTATATTTCGCCGCTTTTGTTAAAGTGTCATTCGGTTACCCCGGTTGTGCAACTTCAGTGCGTAGTCACGTGGTAGGAACGTATAAGTGCCTTTGTAAGATGAAATTTGTACTTGTTACTCATGGTTTAAATTGAGTTTTAGTTACTTTACTGCCGTTAAGACGTCTCTGCAGCTTCCGACGAAAACAGTACTGTGGAAGCTCTACTACCTCGCTCTTCGGAAGGTTACATCACTTCTTACCTCGGGTAAGTGCTTAGTTAAGGTTTAATGAGAACTTGTCGTTTACATTCGTATTAAATTCAGTTTCGTTGTTGATTTGTTTCTAAATGACTTGATCTTGTTTAGAAAGGTTTTTAAGCTTTCTGTGTTAATTGTAATTCATGATTGCGCAACATTCGTAAGCTTACCGACCATGCTTTGTGTGTCCCCTCGCTTTGTGAATCACGATTGCGCAACCACAAGTAACCTTGCTGAAAATACGTTTTACCGCACCGCGTTTTGTTCTAACTTTAGTCTCTCTAAAGACTAAACATTGGTCCCAGACCGGGCCGGATAGTTTTGAATTATTACAGCTATAAATGGTTCTCTTAAATTGTACGATAATTTATATCAGTGATCACGGGGTTTCTTTGTGACTAACTAAACATTGGTCCATTCCGAACTGGAGTATTACCGCTTAAAATATTTATAAATTTAAAATTTTTTGAATTTGTGACTAATTCAACCACATGAGCTAACCGCGACGTAAAAGAATGTGCGTCACATCGATACAGGAAAACGTTAGGGAAATATATCAGTGCCAGATTACGCAATAAGGTACGTGGCTCATAGTGTTATCGATTGATGCACGATTAGGAATAAAGAAGTGTTTTGAGTAAACAAAAACTATATACAGTCCACTCTAATACCGTTGTTGAACTTATTGTGAATTTAAAATTTATTAGCAACATGGAAATCAACACAGAATATTACTTGTCCAAGTTGAAAAATATTGTAGAAGATTTGGAACAAGTAAAAAATGTGCTTGACGACAAAGAAATACCAGAAGGCCTCGCACGGGAAATTCGACGTATTCAGTCCAATTTTATTGAAACTTTTGACATCTTAGAAAAAACGTTCGCCAGTCAGGTCGCCGATTTTGCTGAAAATGCATTTATAATTAAAAATCAATTTCGGGATATGTATTTGCCAATGTTGGCCAAATATCCGAATATTATTAAGACTGAAGTGAAGTCAGCCTCACATATTAACCCCGTTACAAGTTCGCCCAACTTACCTAACCTCACAATGCCTAGCGTTTTCGGCAACCGTAACGAATGGACGGAATTTCATAACTATGTTTGACTCGATGGTTCACTGCAATAACACTGCTCTTAAATACTTTGTTTCATTACGTTTCATGATTTTTATCTTTTACTACTGTCAGATATTCTATATTTAAAATGTGTTTCACCATGTAAGATATATTTTCAAATATAGTATATAACAATGTATTGCAAATAGTCTGCAACACTGTTAGTAGGTTTACATGCACAAACTTCAGTTCCCAGTGTATGTGACTTTGGAACTTTAAATAAATTGAATCCGTTATATAAACTAAAAAAGCACTGTTTGGAATCGTGTTTAGTTGGTGAGTGTGAAACAACGTAGAGGCAAAGCGTTATAGATTCTAACATCGTTGATTTGGGGCATCTGTTTTTACAGTTTAGAACCCGAATACAATACAAGAACAAAATGCTGAGTCTGCAGGCATTGATAAAATTGTAGTTGAAAGTGACATCTTATTTAACACTAGCATATTCACACTAACACATCTACAATCACACAATTACATGGCGTTACATACTGGTACCTGTTCAAAAGAATAGTCAATTGGCCCTTAGTTCAGCACTTGTCTAGTAATCTAGACATTCGATAAGGACACGACCCCATCACTCTTTGATACTGATAATGTTTAATGTTTGAAGGGCAAACATAACAACGTGTCAAACGCAAATCAGTATCATAACATCGTTTCATTTCAATCTGTCATCTGTTCTTATCGTAGAATTCTTCCAAACATTTCGGTGTTTTTAATTGCGCCCAAAGTGTTGAACTAAATTCAAATGTCGAAAGCATCAGGTATTTGAAGTCGCTAACCATCTGCGTGCGACTATAATACCATCAATCATATATATATATATATATATATATATATATATATATATATATATATATAGTGAGAGAGAGAGAGAGAGAGCGAGAGAGAGAGACATACTAAAAATACAATTTATCAATAACATAATACCAAATGAAATTGTACAAAGCGACATGAATATTAAATATCAACAAATTTATCTACACGCAAACATATATACGTGTAAATATTTATAGGTGGTGACACACATATATGTATGTATACAAAAATATTCTATCACGTGAGTTTTGTGTGTTTTTATAACATTAATTATAAGGGTATCAATATATATTGTATATATATATATATATATATATATATATATATATATATATATATATATATATAATTTGTCAGACATATAGGCCTACGAAGGATTTGTAGTCAGGAAGAAATGTTTTATTCCGATCTAGCCGGGTATGTAGATACATCCTTTTTTAACCGTTATAAAATATTTTTTTTAAAGTAGAAGTACAGTTCATATAAAATTATAAACTTTTAGACAATATTACTTGATCATTTTGTGAACATAATGAACAAAACGGAATATAAGTATCTAGTTTAAAAATTTCACAGAAATGATTTAATATTTCCAAATGCAGATCTCCTTAACTAATACTGTTCTTGCATTCAACAGCTGGTCAACACCAAGGTTAGAACCCCACACGTACATTTGGCAAAACGTTTACCTAACCATTCTGCAGTCCCTCTAAATACACTGTAGGCCATACTGATGATTTAATACCTCTGACTGAAATGGGTAACGGACTCATTACGTTTAGAAATACTTATTGATGGTTATGGTGTTAATTTACTGTGCTTTTAAATTTACCCCTTACAACGTGAGAGCTATTCCGTTTCTTAATATAAATATATATATATATATATATATATATATATATATATATATATATATATATATCGCAATATGTTTTCTTGTGTATTAATAAAGAACTAAGTCAAAATACAATACAAGAATGGTAAATTCAATTATAATTCTTGTATTTGTATTTTGACTTAGTTCTTTTTATATATATATATATATATATATATATATATATATATATATATATATATATATATATATATATATATATATATTTGTAGCTTGCAACACTGTTTTCTTGTATTCACTTATCACTTTCACTATATATACTTAAACAAAAATCTTACTTGGTATTTATGCCTTAACTCACATAAATACCAAGTAAGGGTCTTGTTTAAGTACATATAGTGAAAGCTATATATATATGTACGAGTATATGAGATGCACTTTGTAAATAATAAAGAAACTCATTTTAAAGGCCAGGAACAAAGCATTCATCAACTCTTTGTACCAAGCAAAATATTAATACAAATAAGTTAAATGAATTTCGACTGGACTTCAACATATTGATAGTGTTGCTTTTTGTATCTTAAATAAAAATAATACACTTTTTGAATCTACTTGTAATACACTTGTGGTAGCATCAAATTTAATTTAGACATGTAACAACACTTTTCATCATATGTAAGAACAGTTTCCACCTTAAGGTAACCGGGTAAGTGAACCATAAATTACTTACTAATAACTAATATAACTCAAATGTTTTTCCGTGTAATTTACAATGTTCGTTTAAAAAGTTCAGAGGCCCTTGCCAATTTAGCGACCGATGTTAATTGAAAACAAATTGTTGGGAACCACTGGCCTAATATATTAGCTCTTAGTAGCTTTTTTCTTTTCTGTTTTTAATATGATTGTTATTTATTTATTTATATAAGTTGTATGGCTGGGCAGTAAAAACAAAAAGGAATTCCGAACGCTCCTAGATTCACCTTTAGCACTACCCCATTTCCCCTCATTAAGGATATTATCTTTCTAATAACCTGTATATGAAACTATACACAACAGATTCTAAATTTAGATCCATCATAGAAAGCACTACCATTGCCTTCAAAGGTTTACTTCTGGGTTTTTGGAAGGCATTTCACTTCCCTCCTACCCGTAACAAAACGCATGATCAAACCAAGAACTTATCATTACAGAGTAATAAACAGAGAAATGGTAGGAAAAACTACCGAAATAATCACGTCTGTACAAATGCCAGCGCACGTTTTCAACTGTCCAACCGTCTTTGCCGTTCTATTCAGAATTTTAGCTTTGTTTTGGTAATTCAACCTTTACGACGACAGCATAGTAATTAGTGCTAGATCTTTTATTCAGAGCCACAGTGATACGTGAAGGAGATCCATCACGGAAACCCTACGGTCCTATGAAATGTCGGAAGTGATTTGAAACATACTTTGTTTTCGATTAAATTAGGTCAATTTAATACCTGTACGCAGTACCCTACTTACTTCTGCCAGCTTACTAACTTTTCCTACATCTTCACGACAAATAACTAGTTGGTGAGAGATACTTTATGGAAAACTTAAAAATTGTGTTCTATTAGATAAAACTCTAGTAGTTAAAAATCATTACAAATACATCTTTTGTAAATATTTTGAAGGTTTCAGGTATCAACCGTCATCACACTAGCGTTTCTTTACGCGTTGACACTAAGGCCCGCGAAAAGATTTTTCCCGGCCCGCGGAAAGCTAGCATACTGAAAACAAAATTATTTGGTAATATATTTCCTTTTAAGCACTTTTACCATTAAAGGTGAGTACAGTACTTGTCTCTCACTTGCCACTCCTTTTCTCTATAGGCTAAGTTAAAAATAGCTGTAAACAAGTAAAGATCAACCATTGGGCGATAGTAAGTGGTCAGCACAGATTGTAAGTATAAAGACAAAGAGCTCGGCGCTCTTGTACTTACCCCTACTGTACCTGCGGCAGAACCAAAATAGCCTCGTCGCATCCTTCCATGACTAATCATTTCTTTGTTTGCTTTCTAAATTTTCCTATATTCTCTTGCCATTGGCTTTCCAGCGTCAGTTACAATCAGAACTAGGGCGACTATAGGTTGATGTTTCGCGAAGTATATAGTGATCGTGGACAGTGTCTTATTTTTTAATTTTATTTCTCATAACAATGTGTTATTGTAAAACAAGAAAAGTTGATTTTGAGAGCCCTGTTTTTAAAAAAAGGTGGATCCATGGCTATTTTATGATCGACAACAATAACCAAGCTTTATGTCTTATTTGCAACGAGACTGTCGCTGTTTTGAAAGAATTTATTGTCCGTAGAAAGTTAATGTCCATTATGAAACAAAACAAAAGAGCAAGCATCCAATTTAACAGGCAAACTACGAGAGGACAAAATTGCTTCTTTGAAAAATTCGCATTTAATTCAAAAACAAATTTTTACCAAGCAATATCAACTAAGCAATACTATTGTAAAAGCCAGTTTCAAAGTCAGCCATATTCTGGCTAAAGCTGGTAAACCTTTCGCCGACGGCCAGTTGACGAGAGACTGTATTTTGGTGAGTGTGGAAGAAATCTGTCCTCGTAAGCGTTCACTGTTCAATGCTATTAGTTTGTCGGCGAACACAGTAGCGCGCCGTACGGAAGTTCTTGGAAATAACGTTGTTTTATCAGCTGAAAGACGCATGCACGGACTTTGAATGTTTCTCAATCGCTCTTGAAGAATCAACTGATATCACTGACTCGGCTCAAGTTCTTTTATTTGTTCGTGGTGTGAACAGTGATTTTAAAATCACAGAAGACTTGGCTGACGTTCTTCTGCCCTGACGTACTTCTCTCTATGGAGAGTAGTGTGACGGGAGACCAATTCTTTGCACAAATGAGTGAAACCATTTCTAATTTTTGCCTCGATTTCAAACGCATGAACTGATTGTGGGAAAAATATGTCTGGTACAAAAACTGGAGTAGTTGGAAACATTTGCAATTCTTTTAAAACAGCTGGCGGTGTTCAACGCCTAATTTGCACTGCATTATCCATCAACAAGCGTTGTGAGATAAACACATAGGTGTAGCTGAAGTAATGAATGTAGTTGTAAAAACAGTTGACTTCATTAGATCAAGTTCCCTCAAACAGCGTCAGTTCAAACATTTTCTTGCTGAAACTGACAGCGCTTATTAAGATGTTTCCTACCACTGTCAAGCTCGCTGGTTGAGCAGAGGCAAAGTATTTCAACGATTTCGAACTTCGTGAACAGATTGAAATTTTTATGACTGAACAGCGTCGTCCTGTACCTAAAATTTCTGACAGTGTGTTTGTATGGAAATTGGCTTTTCTTGTTGACCTCAAGGCATATATTAACTTTTCAAACTTGAAACTGCAAGGCGAAAACTCATCAGTTTCTGAGTTATAGTGGCATGCCAAATCCTTAGAAAAAAACTTATACTATTCGAGAACCATCTAGGATATATGAACTTCGACCACTTTGAATCTTGTTAAGAACTTAGTGCACTAAGCCCTGACAACTTCCCCAAGGATTACGTTTTTGAAATCATGTCTAAGCTACGTAAATATTTTGAAAATCGCTTTGAAGACTTTCACCGTGTAGGAGAAGACATTTAGAGGTTTTAAAACCCTTTAAGTGTGACATTGACAAAGTCCCTGCAGAAATGCAGCTTGAAGTCATCGAGGTAACAACCAATGATTCACTCAAGGCTGATTTCCAGGAATGCTACAAAGAAGGTAACCTACTTTCATTTTCCAGTTCTCTCCCAGAAAAAGACTTTAAAATATTAAAAACCATGCTCGAGTTATATTTTTTCTTTTTGGATCTACCTTCAAGTGTGTGCAGACATTTTCAAAAATGAAGCTTGTTAAATCTAAATACAGATCTTCCTTGTCAGATGATCATTTGAAATCAATCCTAAGGATCGGAACTATAAAGTTTGGTCCTTAATGGGATGAAATTTTAAGTGGCAAACAAATGCAATCGTCTCACTAAAAAATAATTGTTCTTTTCTTTACACATGTTGTAAACTCACGTATTGTCCAATTTTCTTTAAAATTCAATAAAGTACATTTTGTAGTAAATTGAAAAGATTGGTTTTGGTATCATCCTGTGTTTTCATTAAATCTACTTGAATACCCATACAGAAGGATTATTATTTTATAGTAAATATTATTATTTGTTTGGTCGCAGTTTTACTTACAATCACGTAAAGAATTTTAGTTAGCCAATAACAAAATTTATAAGGAAATAAAGCAACTTAAAAAACTAGACAAGAAAATCTCAAAAACCACCACTGAAGTCTTGATTACAAAACACGTCGTGGGTATATGGGGGTGGGTTTCTGCCTGAAATATTGCCGGCCCGCCATTCCTTCAAAAGTTTTCAATGTGCCCCTTCAGTAAAAAAGGTTGGAGACCCCTGTGTTAGACTGTAACGATTTTAGCCAAAAACCAACTTGAAAATTTTCTCGTACACATTTTCTGTTAAAAACAGTTATATACTTTATAAAACAAACCTATATTTAAACGGCATTTATACAAGGGAACCGTATAATCCCATTTGTCTTATCATGGAATTATTATTATTTCAAAATAGTGAATTTGATGTAATTTCGACTTCATAATTTTAATTAAATGCGATCCAATATGTAATTCGATGGAATTATCAAGGAATCGGTTAAAGATAATCGAATCAATGCTTCATGTTTTAACCAAGTTCACACCATATAAATGAAATTCTTTATATTAACCCGTATTATATATGATAACGAAATTATTAATGGTTTGTGTAACATAAAAGAAATGTATCTTGAGAACTGAAAATAATCTCTTTAGAACTTATTGTTTGAAATTTATGACATGAAAGTTTATTTCAAAGTCACATTTACGTCCTTTATAAAAAGAAGTATAAGTCAGTAAATCCCAGGAAAGGGGAACGTGTCTAAGAAAATTAAAGCAAACATCTGCAGGCAGCCCGTAGTACACGATAAGTGTTCTGTCAGATAGGTGATGTGTAAAGAGCAATAGGCCTACTTTCAAAACGGTTTCCTGTAGATTTTCAGCCTTATTAATATAACTCTTACGTTTATATAAGTCTTATAAATATAAGCTTTATTATTATAAGCTTTAATAATAAGTCCTACCTTATTATTATAAATAATTAGATCTTAGAAAAATTCACAACGGTTAAACTTAAAACCGTTTACTCTAAACCTCACTACACATTAGTTTATTAAACAAAACCACTAGTTTATTAAAACAAACACACTAGTTTATTAAATCAAACAGAATAGTTTCGATGACGATGTTGCCTTCATCAGGGCTTGGCTACTATTCACTTACTACACAAACTAGTCTGTTTTAATAAGCTAGTTTGTATGTTTCAATAAACTATTCACTATAGAGTGAACTGTTTTAACTTTACAACACTGTACTCATCAAAATATCCTATTCTCACTGTAGTCTAGTATACTTAAACGTATTTAAATCTAGTTTGAAAATGGTTTAAACCTTTCCTAAAAATCACAGACTTACTTTGAAACCAAAATTGCTATTTAAGTTTTCAGAGATTAAACTAGTTATTTGTGTCACTACAGATGAAAGATACAGGTTTATACAAAATTTATCGGTATAGCCCAAGGCGTCTGAAAATTATATATTTATATATTAAAACAACATAGGTTATTCAAATACAAGAATATTTATTAATTTATATCCATTATATTAATATATATATATATATATATATATATATATATATATATATATCAGAAATATGCTAAAAGCCTAAACATTTTACAATGCACTACCCACAAGCATCGATAGACCTTTCCAAGACTCGAAGGATCCTCCGGAGGTTTTGCTACGACTTCTTCTAGCCGCGTTCGAGGTACTTTTACGTTACCCTTTGAGAGGGGATTTTATTTCCGGAATAAGAAATAGCTTGTTAATGTCAAGTCGGGGCCTGTACCAAATTTGTAGAAACGTTTGTGATATCCATTGTGTTAGAAAGCTGGTTAGCGTAGTGCAAGTATGGCTGGTTGCATTGTCTCGAAGCAACAGCTGGCCTCCACTCAATCGTTCTTCACTATTGCTTATTTTTAAGCAATTATAAGTAAACATCACCATTAACTATCTGCCGATAAGGTATACATTCGTGTAACCAATGTCTTGTCGTCCATACGAAGACTGATTGACCATTCGAGAATATTTTCAGAAGGTGATGAATCAGTATGATATGCGAAGCTTTGTCATTTTATTGCCGTACCCAGAGGCACCATATTCTTCTTCGTGGTGAGGTAGAGAAAAGAGAAAAGGTCTTTTTCACGCGTTGCAGAATGTCTTTTAGACTCTCAACTCTATTTTTGGTCATCTTTCACAACCTTTGGCCAGAGTTTAGTGCGTATCTTTATCGTGTGTTATTTCGGCGATATTGGAGTACTATCTGCGACCATGCGCAAACGTACCCGATCGACAATATGAATTCAGCACTTGACGCAATTTTGTACTTTATCATCTGTTCTTGTTGTCGATGGTCATCAAGCATTCATTACACACTTTACACTTTATTGGCCATGTTTGAAAAACTTGTGCACGTGGAAGCAGTAGTTGTGACTTGCTTTCGTTTTTGATTAATTGGTGGGCTAAACCGTTTCGCACCCGTCTCCGGGCCAATAAATTTGAAGGCGTACTATACTTCGATAGTTGTGGATGTCCACAAGGTCAAACAATCACCGATTCTGTAAACACAGTTGGTTTTCTAGCGCGTGTTGTGGTTCGAAACCATTTTAGCCTGAGTGGTGCATGCGCACTCCGACGTAATGTCAGGGCAAAACTCTTTTGAATACGATTTATACAGATTGAGTTTCTCCTACAATATCCGGTTCTAAATAAAGACTAGAATAGGAAAACTAGAAATTCGTGTTGCAAATAAATTCCCGTATAGACTATTTTTTTGGCAACTATAAACTTAACATATTTATTCCTGGTAAATATTTAAATACAGAAGATTTAATTTAAAATGCTGCATAAAATGTATAAATAATTTATAAGCAACCATATTCTATGTATTCAAATTTGAATAGTAGCAAATACATGAAGTTAGAAATAGACTATATAACATACAACTATTTAAAAAGTTATTCAATCTAATGTTCCACTAATAAATATTTGTTTTAAAGCAAGGAATTATTTGTACCTGAGAGTATTGAATCCTTTATTCATGTCTTTTGGAATTTTAATTATGTATCACTCCCTCATTACCCATTTATAATGAAATCGTTTGTATTAAAAGGTCACATGTCCATTTTCCGCGTATATTATGTTTTTATCGAAATGTGTACTTCTAAAGTTGTCTCATTTAATATAGAAATTGCACATAGCTGTCTCTACCCAATAGTCTTTTGCGGAGCTTTCAATCTCTCGTTTATTTGTGATGAGGATCATGTACAGGGCATTTATAGTATTTTTTATAACATTACCCCAATTTATTTTTGAAAAGCCACATATTCAACAAACAAAATGTTTTTTGCTAATCACATAACAAACTTATATAGTTGAAATTGAGTAGAATGTGTATTTTGTTGGCACATATAATTATGAAGAAATATGTAAATTGTATATACAGAATTGTATTTAGTTTGGAAATACGTCTATTGTGTCTCCCGAGATATTTCAAAAATTGGAGAAGACCCCATTCAAAAATGAACGATGCAATTACGAACTCTCATTCATAAAACTATTTAGGCCTACATTTTCCAAAATAAAATTGAAATTTTTATTTCCGGGGATTATTCTTCATCAAACATTATACTAAAGGTCCATGGTTACCCTGTTATGTCTTGGCGGCCAAGAAGACCGCCTGATTTCACTTCGATTTAATATTAAGCACGAAAAGATTTTCGTTATACCTAGATTGCAAATCTTTGCGCAGGTAAGTTTTAACACAAGCTATATATAATTTGAAGCACCTCTACTGCATTACAAAAACACATTTCACGATACAAAGATAGTCCTAAGTAGCCTCAAATATCAAGTTAAACACCACAATTCCGTACTAATGTTTTAGATGGTGCCGTCTCTTGTGTCGCTTGAGCAGCATTGGAGTTTTACCCGACTTTAAATTTATTAGTCGTAATAACTTATCGGTCTCAACTCAGCGTCCCCCAACCTCAATCTGTCGGATTTGTCCCTTTCGTAATTAGCAATTTGCCCTAAAACATTCAGTTACATTAAACAAATTAATCAATGGCAGGCATTTTCCTAATTTCTTCAACTACCTTCTTCCATCAACTGAAGAAAATCTGACACATTTATATATATATATATATATATATATATATATATATATATATATATATATATATATATATATATAATAAAATACTTTCTCCAACCGCACGTCTAGACAATGTCTAAGATTTTTAACCAAATAAACTATTGCAATGAATTCCAATTTTTTTAGAAGATCCAAACATCACATAATGGTTGGGATAAAAATTGGTGGTTAGGGAAACTTATGACAAATTTCAAACACTATATAGCAAATGAAATAGTAAAAGCATGCTGTAAAAAATACATGACAAACCAAATAATCTTTCTAAAGTAAAATTGCTGTATTGTATACTTTTTCAACTTCTTCTATTTGATCTCTCTTTGTCTTTCTCTCTTCCTACGTAACAACTTCCCTCCCTTCCTCCTCTCTATCTCACTCCCTTTTACCACGTCTCTCTCTCTCTTTCTCTCTCTCTCTCACTCTCTCTCTCTCTCTCTCTCTCTTTATATATATATATATATATATATATATATATATATATATATATTGTCAAATTTCCAATAACAAATAAAATAATGTAATTCATCCACTCAAACTCAAATACATTTTTTTAAACTTGTAAATGATCCCACCTCCTGTTATTACAGTTTTTTAAAATAATATTAATTCACTGATTAAATTTAATTAGTAAATTTTTATTATTTTAAAATGGGAGAAAAACGTTTCACAAGGGTGCGACGTATACAATATAGTAAATTCAACGCATTCTCACTTAAAATAGGTGATAGCATATGATTTCAAAAAACAGTTGATCTTATGTTATAGGCTATGTGGTAGAACAACTGTTACTCCATTGGCTATGTTACTTTATTTAGATGTAAATTGTAACTAAAATAGAAAATTGTATTTGTTGTTCTACGTAGGAATTGACTTTAAAAGAACCTTTATATTTCATTTTTTTTGAGCAAAATGTAAGAGCTAAATTGATTATTGTTTTTCCATTTACATATAAATATTAAAATTTAATTATAAAGCAGCTAGAAAATCAAATCAACATTACAAAGAACATAGACCTAGTATTTAATATGTCAAGGAAGAATTATGATCACTGAAAATCATAATTTTGAATATATTAGGGTAGAGGCAAGAGGTATTGTTTGAAATACTTTGTAATGAGACACACCTTATTGTGTGACTAAAGGCGTCCTTTAGAGTATCGCCTGCACCGCTCATCTGAAATTCCACTTCCATGTTGATAATCTCAGTTCATAATGTTATGATCTTTTGTCTTCACATCAATCTGTTTCCGTGAAATATTCACTATAGTGCAACTATGCAATAGTTTTATAGACTTATTCTCGAAAACTTTGTTTTTTCGTCGCCTTTCTCTCCCCGCAATTGGAACCAATCGCATACATATGCGACACTTTGCAACATAAAATCACACATTTGTATTTTACACCCACACACATATCTAAATGTTACAATTACCCTCATATAAAGAGAAAATGCGCAAGTAAAATATCTTGATGCTTTAATGATAGATTCTCAAAGTTGGATGAAGGCGATTTCCAGAAGTGGCCTTCTCGCAGAACTTCAATTCCGTATCAGAACTTCCTAGCTTCATTTGATATATAAGGTCGGTTTTATAGCATCTGCCTTGGCTGCCGATTTCTAAACCTTGCCTCCTTGCTTTCCTATTGTAGCAATGTTCCTCCGATAGTTCCTTTCACTTATGGATTTATTTATGGTTTCTCCCCTTGTTATTCTGGGTTCCCTTTCTTTTTCTCTCCGGTTGCGTAAATTCAAAACCTACTCTCGGTATTATTCCTTCCGACATTCTCTTCAGATCCTCTGAATCTTCTTTACGACCGTCTCCTTCTTCACTATCACGTCATTAAAGATTTAATTTGTCCTATATTCTCGTCTAAAGCGTTGACATTATCTCTTAAGAGCGGCCATTTCTACTGAGTTAATCTTGGTTATTTGTTCTCTTGAGATGTTACCTACGTTACTGCCCCGTATGTCAAGATACAGTTTACTATTATGTTATATATTTGTTTTTTCCGTCCTCTTGTTATTTCTTTTGTATATTTTTATTTCTTACTCTTAGCACAATACTGACACTTTTCATAACTTTGCCATGCCAATAATTGGCTTTTACCAATAGTCCCCATTTCTCCAATAATTCGGTAACAATAGGTCTTCTTTTGACAGAAACCACCCTTAAGTCTTTTAAATGCACTATACAATTGCTCAGATTCAACTATAGAACTGTGTAGTTCATGTTTAACTTATTTAGTTCATCTACTTCTGGCATCGTAGATAACGTCCAACGAACAAACGATAATTGCTTCAAATCCCAAGAGATTTCTCGAAATGTTTTTTTTATCATTCATTAAAATTGAATCTGTAATTTAACCTCAACTAATAAAAATTGAATTACCTTTGTATAGCTTCTGAGATTTACACAGTAACTAAATACGGATCTAAAGCGCCTACCATTGGACTTATCAGATTTGGTTTTCATGACCGCCATCTACATGATTCGTAAATTATTTCATTTTGAGTGGCTCAATGTAATCCCAGAACGTCTGTTATCGCTGGAACTAAAAACAATGGTACCATTTTCAAAAACAATTAAATAGTATTTTCTAGGATTTTATTGTTTATGTAGTCGGTTTCATAAGAAACGTTGCCTTCTGTATCCATTACCTTCATTTATAATTTCCCAAACAATTCGTTATAATTTATGTTTTTCAGCTTCTGAAATATATGGGAGCTATGGGAGAAAATGACTTGTAAAACATCAATAAACTTTGTTAAATTATAACCATATATAGAAAAACAATACAATAACATTTTACTATGACCTGTTTAGGTATATATGTTGTGTGCATTGCCTCTTGAAACCATCGTGTTTTACTAACATTGTAATAATAGAATTACAAAATATTTGTTATAATATGTTATTATAATAGTGGGCTACACAAAACTTTCTTCTAAGTCCCTATTTGATATTATATAAACAATTCACTCGTTTTATTAACTTTTTTATTTATTTCTATTCCTTGTAAAACCAATAACACGTACTTTCAATCATAGTTTAAAAACGAACTACTTGCAATCTGGATATATTTTATTACAATTTTTATTGCTCTACTATGACTTTAATCCAACTCCTTGCTTTATTGTTGTTCTAGTTTTCTCTTATTGTTGTAGTTCACTTATCGTCATGGTTGGTCTTAAAAGAGGAATTAATTTTCTGCCCAAACCCATGACTTTTTTAATGGCCATGAAGAACACAAGATAGCTTGGGCATTAAGTTTCAAATTTGTTGATTTATTTATGTCTCATACAACAGGTGAATAGGTTAAACAGAAAATTATAACATATTTTAAGGATTTTGTAATTTCTTGTATTACCTTACACTCTTCTTATTTATATATTAATCAAATATTCAATCGTTAATAAAATACTTTTTTCATCCACTCAAAGTTCAAATACATTTTGTTAAACTTCTAGTAGATGACACTTTATATTAATACAGTTTTTAAAAATAATAATTAATTAATTATATTTTATTATTTATTTTAGTTTTATGCAGGAAAAAACTTTTCAAAAAAGACGCAAAGTATGTAATATAGCTATTTCGTCCCATTTTGCTCAAAATAAATGATAAGATATGATTTCATAAAACAGCTGATTTTATATAGTAGGTAAAGTGGTAGAACAGCTGTTTCAACGCATAGATTATTGTTCTTTATTTATATCAATTGTATTTATTTAATAAAAAGTTTACTAAAAATTATTTACTAATATAAAATTTGTCTAGTTGACCCAAGTAAGAATGACTTAAAAAACTGTTTGTTTATATTACTTCTTTGTAATAATTATGATTACAAAAACAAATATTTTTATAATTCTGAAAAAAACCGAATCTATTTGAAAGAAAATCATAAAAGAAATATTATCATTGAAAACAAACAGATGTATGTTCACTAAATAATCATTATCTACTTCTTCTTACCTCTTGCTGCGGACGTACAGGGTCATATAACACCAATGGTCCGATGATTATGATAAGTTGCTGCAGCCAAGAACCAAAACTGCTTATTGTTTAATATTGTTAAATAACTCATTATCTAAGCCCAATACTACAAAATTTCCTTAAAAGAAAATAATTATATATACAGTGGATTAATTTTGATAACTACTATCATTTACTTTGGAATTGCTTTTCCGTTGTATTATCTAAACACATTTATTTTTGTGATATTAGAATATTAAACAAAGTGTTAACAATAACGTTTATAGTACGTTCTCCTCCTTATGTTCTTGGCGATGCCGTACGCTGCATTGCCTTTGTAAATGTTAATAAGTTACATTAGTGACAAAATATATTTTCTATTACACTTTAATGTTATTATTGTGTGAAAACTTCGCTTAAAATTCTTAAAATAAAATAGGCTTATGCCTTTTCTAATACCAGGATATTTAAATAAGTTTAGCAGAAACTGGAGAGGTTTTGAACAAACTACGTCAATTCCATGTTTAGTTCTGAAAACGTTATTGGCAATGGTAAAACGCCTTGAATAAATAACTCATTGACTTTCTATCTTTGGCTATGTAAAGGGCAAAACGTCAGGATATGTGTCTGCCCGGTGCTTCAAACATAGTCACACATGCTCACGAGCGGTTGTAAACATTAAACTCCTCACGCGAACGATTGCTTTACGAGGGGCGGTAATCTTCTCGTGAAATTCCTTCAGAAACTGGTTTTTTATTAATCAATTTAACTACGCCATTGTTTTTATGTGCTATAAAAGGGTGCTTCAGAATTACGGAAGTAAAACTTTAATGGTACTTTAAACTGTGGCATTCTGTAAGATATTCAGAGGACAAACAAAATGTTTTCGTCAAGTTTTTCCTGCTTCATATTTTTAATTATTCAAAATCCTTTATACAATATCAAGAGCAAACTGATATATTATATTACAACGAAGTTAATATTCCTTGTTTTTTAATACAAATATCTGTAAGTAAAGCCATTTATTTAAAAAATCTTTTAAACAATATCTATATCCTCTAAACCTTTATACACACTATTTACTCTTCACTTTTATCATACTCTTCAATTCTATATGGTCAACAATTTACATTCTCTAAATTTCTATATGCACTATATTAATATATATATATATATATATATATATATATATATATATATATATATGCAGGTTTTTTAGTAGTATCTGTATTTCTATATACTCTTCACTTCTATATGCTCAACATTCTATCAGTTCTACATTTCTATATGCACTATATTTATATACAAACGTTTTTTAGTATCCTCTGTATTCCTATATACTCTTCACTTCTATATGCTCAACATTCTATGAGCTCTACATTTCTGTATTAACTATATTTATATATATGAGCAGTTTTAGTATCATCTGTATTTCTATAACTTTTCACTTCTATATGCTCAACATTCTATAAGCTCTACATTTCTATATGCACTATATTTATATATGATATTTTTTTAGTATCCTCTGTATTTCTATATACTCTTCACTTCTATATGCTCAACATTCTATAAGCTCTACATTTCTATATGCACTATATTTATATATGAACTTTTTTTAGTATCCTCTGTATTTCTATATACTCTTCACTTCTATATGCTCAACATTTTATAAGCTCTACATTTGTTTCTTCACTATATTTATATATGAACTTTTTTTAATATCCTCTATATTTTTATATAATATTCACTTCTATGTGCTCAACATTTAATATGTATTATGTACATACTATGTGTCTACATTTTTTACCGTTTGCATATGTTTTTTTTCTAACGGAGAAGAAATGTATGATGTTCCTTGATCGATATTTTTGCCAGCTTACCATTACTTTGTCGCAAAATATTCAAACCCATTCCTAATATTTATTATGCCTATGAGTTTAATTTCGCCAAAAAAAAACATAATTCTCAACCACTGTAAAGATGAACATTATCCAGTTTGAGTTTTCATTAAAAATAATACATTATTTTCTGAAGCAACGCCCTTTTAATTCAGTATTTGTTGTTTTTGATCTCTCAAAAGTCATGTTACCATTTAGCTTTACCTGAAAAGCTATGTAATCATTCTCGAACAAAGAATGTCCAGACATGCTTACGAACTTTTTAAACTTCCGCTTTAGGTTAGACTAGTTTACAAATATATTTTATTTATTAATATATAATCGTTTACTCATAATGTAAATGTAAAATCTATATTTGTCACCACTTACTTCACCAATACGTTTGACATGAGTTTATTTACACAGAGGTACAATCGTTTACAATAATTGCATATGTTATACAATAATAGTTACTGGATATTTGGGATGAGGTTTAAAGCTTCGTGTATAAACGTGCACAAAATGTTTTTTAAGTTTTTTAAACGAAGTAAAATATTGCCATATATTACCATTTTATTGATCAAGCGGGTAGATCACTTGACTAAAACATCTGAACGTCCAAAGTTCGCCCAGTAACACCAAAGAATTCTTGATGGGTTTTCAGTCGGCAAATAAGCTGTGTGAAAATGACTACTTAGGGGCAAACTTAAAGTCTGTTCGGTTAAGGCGTAGTCCTGGCCACATTAGACTCTTTAAGTATCGAACAGCTTAAATATGCCCTCTCTCTCCTGTTTAAATTAATGAAAAATTATTTTAAAATTAAATATTTAAAGCATATAATAATTATTGATATAAATACATTCGTTGTATTTTAAAATGTTTTACGTCTAAATTTAGTATTTGATGAGGCTAGAGCTATAGTGCGTCAGCGTTCATTTGTTATAAATCGATTTAAGAGAACTTTTAAAACGTTTCGTTTGAAGGTCTGATTACAAGCTTGTGTAGGTGCGCAAATGTGAGAGTTGTTATTACTATCAAATATAAATTACGGACGTCTTGAGACAAACACATGTGGTAACTATATCTGTCTTTCAGGACATTTTGCCTTGACATTTTGAACACCGTTTTGCCAATATCAAAAATGCAAGAAAATTCCTTCTATTATCCACTGCACGTAATGAGGAGAGCGGCTTGTTTGGCGCAGTTATGCCGGGCTCGCTAGGTATGGTCGAAAGTTGCTTACCCCTGAGCACTGATTGGCAACCCTGAGCGAACAGTGTTGCGTAGTTCGAGCATCAGTCTATCGCCTGTCCTTCATTCACTGACCAGCTCATTCGTTATAAATTTCCGTAACTTTTAAAGTATTTCAAGTGTTTTGTGATAATTGTGTATAGATAGAATTGTAGGATAGTACAAAATACGGCTCCATCTAACTCTGCCTCGAACCATGTGGCAACGCTGCATTTTTGGCCGCCCGCCTGATTCGTGTAGTGGACTATAGAGAGTGGCTTGCACACATTGTAAAGTGTAATGTGATGTGATAAAATATACGAAATACGTGCATGTAAAAGATTGCATAATGAGATATAGTACTTTAAGTTAATACGTACTTCAAGTCAATACAATTATCTTTGAAAAATATTTCAAAAATTTGCCAATACTTTTAAATAAAATAATTTCCTAATGAGTGTGAAGATTTTCATTCAATCGTAATTTTAATTATGGAAAAATACAGTTTTAATTATGAAATACACAAATAGGTTGTAAAAATATTAATTTTTAAAAGCATGTTAGGTCATATTAACAATTTTGCAGTTAAATGCTTCCATCAGAAAAGGGTTACTGCAGAGCAGCCCTTTTAATATATAATTAATATTTACACCTTGAATATGAGATATTCCTACTCACTAATACACTTAATATATACTAGTCTAAAATGCCCTTTACACAACACACAATTCCATACCATTACACACACGATACAAAAACAAATTAGATATTGTTTCAGAAGAAAGAAATACCTTTAAAACCAAAAGATCAGCTTCGATCTGAGTCGCCAAAGCATCACATCAGCTAGAACGGACTTTCACATAGTAAACCGAGGTATATTTTATTTTCGTCCTCATATTATTTACTGCATAGGCGCAATATCGTTTTGCAATAGTTATTACTTCCTAACTTTTACAGCTACGTTTAACAATACGTAAACAGGTTATATTACATGGATGATGATGTTCCAAGCAAATCGTTTTGTAAATTGAATATTCGAGTTTGCATTTCAATTCAAATGTCAATAATAACTGACACATTACGTGACGTATGCGACGTACTGTTTGGTTTTCATCTCTAATTGAAATCAATGTCCAAGGGATTAATTACAAACATCAAATATTGTATGACATCAGCGCATTCGGTTTTGCTCAAAGAACAGTTCCAAGTTGAAAAGTCATTTAAAGAGCAGTTCCAAGTTTACAGAGTTGTTAAAAGTTGCAAGTTAAAAGAGTAGTTTATAGAGAAGTTCAAAGGCGGATGAGTAGTTCCAAATAGAAAAAGTAGTTCAAAGATTAGTTCTAAGTTAGAAAGTAGTTCAAAGAGTAGTTAAAAAATTATTTCCAAGGTGAAACAGTAAATTAAGAGCAGTTCCAAGTTAAAGAAGTAGCTAGAAGAGAGGTTTTAAGATAAAAGCTAAGATAAAAGAGCCTTTTGAAGTAGAAATAGTAGGTCAAAGAACAGTTCCATGTTAAAAGAGTAGATCATAGAAAAGTTCCAAACTACAAGAGTAGTTCTAGGTTAAAAGAGTAGTTCATAGAGACGTGCCAATTTTGAAGAGTACATTTAAAAAGTACTTAACTAAGTAAATACGTAATGGTTTATTTGCTGACGCGTTTCAAAACATTCGTTCCTTTTACGACGCTAACCTTCTACTGGCGGCTTCGGTTAGTTACAAAGCTTGTAACGGGATGTATTTATGACTGTTGGATGGGTGGGTTATTTTGATTGTGCGTCATGTAATGGAAAAGGCTGTTGGTTTCAAAATGTATGTGATCATTTAATATGTTTTCTCTATCTGTTGCGTAGTGTTTGTATATCTCGTACTTTTCAAATGTTGTTAGTTTTTTACTTTGTTATAATGTGTGGAGAACATTTAATTTATTTATATGTCCGTGTGTGTTGCATGTTTTTAGGTGTTTTGCGTAGCTGGATTTTGGAGTCGTTTGTTTTCTTCGGGTAATGTGTTCTTCAAAGCGTGTATAGAATGACCTACCTAGAAAGTTTATTTTATTGTTTTCTTCTAATTCGAGGGTAAATATGTGGTTTTGGTGTATAGTATTAATGTAATTGTGCAGTTGTTTGATTTGCCATTTGTTGCCGTTGTATAATATTAAAATGTCATATACACATCTATAGTAATAAATTATTTTATGTGTATGATTGTTGTTCTGTAGAATATATCGCTGTTCGATATGATGTAGGAATATTATTGTTAATATTATACAACGGCAACAAACGGCAAATACAATTTAAGTAATTTTTACATATAGTTCAATCAGTGAATTCAAGATGATTACATCAAAAAACATTGGAAGAGTATTTCAATGTAGGGTTCCAAGTTAGAAGATTAGTTCTTAGCTTTAAGATTAGTTCCAAGCTGGAAGAGTAGTTCAAAGAGCAGTTCTAGGTTAAAAGTGAAGTGCCAATTTGGAAGAGTAGTTCAAAGAACAGGTCCAAGTTAAAAGATTGGTTCATTGAGAAAATCCAAGTTAAAGGAGTAGTTCAAAGGGCAGTTCTAGGTTAAAAAGAGACGTCCCAGTTTGGAAGGGTAGTTCAATGAACAGTTTCAAGTTAAAAGATTTGTTCATAGAGAAGTTCCAAGCTAGAAATGTAGTTAATAGAGAAATACCAATTTTATAGAGTAGCTCAATAAACAGGTCCAAATTATAAGAGTAGTTCATGGAGACGGTCTAAGCTGGGAGAGTAGTTCAAAGAGCAGTTTTACGTTAAAAGAGTAGTTCACAGAGAAGTGCCAATTTGGAAAAGTAGTTCAATGAATAATTCCAAGATAGAAAAGTATTTTTAGAGAAGCTCCAAGCTGGAACTGTAGTTCGAAGAGCAGTTCTAAGTTAATAGAGTAGTTCATAGGGAAGTGCCATATTGGAAGAATAGTTCAAGGATTAGTTCCAAGTTAAAAAAGTAGTTCATACAGAAGCTCCAATCTGGAGGAGTATTTCAAAAAGCAGTTCTAGGTAAAAATAGTAGTTCATATTAAAAAGAATAATTCGGAAGTGTAGTTCAATAAACAGTTCGCAGTTAGAATAGTTGACATAGAGAAGATCCAAGCTGGAAGAATAGATCAAAGAGCAATTATAGGTTAAAAAAAGTTCATAAAGAAGTTCCAGGCTAGAAGAATAGTTCAATGAAGAGTGTCAAACTAAAAGAGCAGTCCATTAAGTCGTTTGAACCTGAAAGTGTAGTCAATGAACAGTTCCAAGTTAAAAGAGTTTTTCAAGAGGCGTTCTAAACTGGAAGAGTAGTTTAGACAGCAGTTTCAATCTAGAGGATTAGTTCATAGATAAGTTTCAAACTTCAAAGAGTAGTTCATATTCAAGGTAAAGTTGAAAGCGCAGTTCAATGAACACTTTCAAGTTAAAAGAGTATTTCATAAAGAAGGTCTAAACTGGAAGGGTAGTTCAAAGAGCAGTTCTAGGTTAAAAGAACTGATCATAGAGAAGTTCCAAGCTGGAAGAATAGTTCAACGAACAGGTCCAAACTAAAAGAGCAGTCCATAGAGACGTTCCAAACTGGAAGTGTAGTTCAATATATATTTCTAAGTTGAAAGAGTAGTTCATAGAAAAGGTCCAACCTGGAAAGGTAGTCCACAGTTCCAAGTTTAAAAAGTTTTCATAAAGACGATCTAACTGGAAGAGTAGTTCGGAGAGCAGTTCCAACTTAGAGGAGTAGGTCATAGAGAGGTTTCAAACTGGAAGAGTAAATCAAAGAGCAGTTCCGAGTTAAAAGACTCCATAATAGAAAAGTTCCAAGCTGAAAAAATAGTTCAATAAACAGTTCCAAGTTAAAAGAGTAGTTCATAGAGAAGTTCCAAGTTGGAAGAGTACTTTAAAGAGTATTGGAGTGGAAGAAGAGTAAATTATCAATATTCTATTTTACATACTTTTCGGGAATATTTTTTTCATATGCATATATCTATGTTTTTTTTAAACTTTGCAACACTGTTTTCTAGTATTCACTCATTCATTCCTAATACTTGAAAATTAGGTCACGTAATTAAAGTTCTCGAACGTCGACCCTCATTTACAGCAAGTAAGATACTTGTTCAAGTACAATAAAGTTTAAATGTAATATATATATATATATATATATATATATATATATATATATATATATATATACAGAAGCGTTTATAAATAAAAATCGGTAAATTGATTTTAATATAGTTTACTCAAGTTTTTTTTATTAATTAGTCTTGCTAGATACGCTCTAATAAACAATACACAAGAAATTTATTAAGTTGAAAATCAAATATGTTTTGCAATAAATAGCCTACTGTAACTGATCTTTAGTGGATTATGAGGGATTTCATCATCAGTTATTCAAAGTACTTAGTGGTGAAGTTTATTTATAAGAATGACATTTCCTCTTACAAACTCATGCAATACGTAACTAAAGAATCTGTGTGCTGTAAGTAATTGATATATACATATATACTGTTCGAGATAATGTTTCGTTTCACAGAACAGGATTTTTACATATTGTGTAACGTTTCCACGGTTTCAGCGCACATAAAAATAGTTTTGCTGTCTCTAAAGTTTCTCAAACACTAACTGCAATATGCAAATATGCTTCTAGTATACAAACCAAAACACGTTAAAGCAATAAAGGTTTAATGGCCCAGTCTCTTGTTCAATTCAACGTAGAAAATTAGACATATTTAGATTACCTGAAGAGAATTAACATCATGGGAATAAATTTTCATTACAAACGCAGCGTAAGAGGGAGAAGAGGAGAGAGGTGTTGAGTAGTAGTTCGATGATGAGGAGAAGGGAGGTTGTGAAGAGGCTGTGGATAGTGTGAAGAATGTGAATCAGGGATATGGTGAGAAGATGGGAGATGGGTATTAGGAGCGATATGGTTATTAGGAGAGAGATAGTATGAAGGATGAGGAGAAGAGGAAGATGGTGAGGAGGAGAGAGATGTTGAGGAGAAGGGAAATGGTGAGAGAAAGGGAAATGGTGTAGAGGAGAAAATGGTAATTAGGAGATAGTGGTTAGGTAGGTCAGCGATGATGTAGAGGAGAGAGATGGGAAGGAAGAGGGAGATGGGAAGGAAAGAGATTGGCGGCACACACACACACACACACACACACACACACACACACAACACACACACACACACACACACAAACACACACACACACACACACACACACACACACACACACACACACACACATACACACTAACTCATTCATTCACTCGCCTAGAGAGTCTAATTCTTTCTCTCTGGCTTCAAATAAAGTGTAACATACTGTATTATACTACTATAGGGCGAACTATGTCATGTAGTAACAATTGAAGATAGCATGGTTAAACGATTTCAAAGTTATCCATATTAAACCCCTCAACTAGTAGTTAAACCCTACAACTTACACCTCTCCCCCACACACATACACGCACACACACACACACAGATACATACAAACACACACACACACACACGCACACGCACGCACGCACACACACACACAAACACACACACACACTAACTCATTCATTCACTCGCCTAGAGAATGTAATTCTTTCTCTCTGGCTTCAAATAAAGTGTAACATACTGCATTATAATACTATAGGGAGAACTAAGTTATGTAGTAAAATAAAGGTTGTAATTTAGTTTACACAGAACGTAATGTGCAAAGTATAGTCTCGGAAGACACAATCTCCCGCCCTATGGCTCTAACGTAGCCTATTTTACAGTTAATGTTGAACAAAGTTTCTCTTGTGTAAATTGTGTTCAGAATAATATTTATTCAAGTACTTTATTCCAGTTGGAGCTACAAATTCAGTAATCCTGACAGATGTCAAGCTGATAGATGTTGGATCAAGAGCACTGCATAGACCCAGTCATGTTTCCTTTAAAAAGTTATTATCACATTGACATACTAGTAACAATTCCTTAGAATTGTTGGATGTTATAATTTTATAGGCTTTTAAGATAGATCTTTACAGAAAATTATAACTAAACCTCTGGCTTTCTTCAAAAGTTTGAATTTATCTAGCTACTTTTACCTTTTCTTAATGCCTCTGATGGTTGCTTTTATAAAGTCTATTCTTATTTTATTTACGCCAGATCCGAACCGATGTCAGATAACAGTTCGAAATGACGCAAGCTTTGGACTCAATTATTTTCCCCCTGATACTGCCATTGCTGCGGTAAATTGTTATTGGATAAATAGGCTGAAATTCCCAGGTTCACTGTGACTTTTAAAATATGGGTAGTATGGTGTGTTTCTTTTAATCCCCAATGTCTTTTTCTATCACTTCCCTCCTTCTCTCCATCCCCTTGTCCCTCTCTCCGTTCCTTTTTCCTTCTCTCCCTCTCCTTCTCATCCTCTCACTTTCTCTCACTTTTTCCATTTCTCTCCATATCCCTCTCTCTTTTACCCTATCTCCCATTCACACCCTGAATCTCTTCATTTCTTTCTCTCTCTTTTCTTCTCCCCCCCCCTTTAACTAAGAGCAACATTGACGCCACCTCTGAACGCCCACGTTTCAAAGCCCTCGACTTGTTTCATTAAATTTTCTTGACTGTTCATAATTTTACTCCGTTTAACAGAACCAGAAATAAAAGATTTTGATAAATTTACACATCAAGATACCGATTGTTACTGTCAGTTTTTCTATTCTTATATTTCGTTCTATTTTGTGTTTACTGCTGTTATTATATGTGTATCTTTCTACGTGTTCAATTCCTTAATCTCCCTGTACCTTCTGTCTTGTTGGTTGTTAGGTTGTAGAGTATTTAATTTTGCAAAATTTATTTTCAACTAATACTCTTCAGTTGCTCTTTGTATTTACGTTTAGGTTCGGTGTTTCTGGGTAAATCGATCTTGTGTCATTATATCCCACTTTCAATGGGTGGCAAATGCAGAACAATATCTATCTAATAAAGTCAGTCTAGTTCAGGGAATATAGAATCAAGGTTTTTTTCAACAAGTTCTCACATACATCTTTCCTTTAAAAATAGCCATTTACTGAACCATTTACCAGTTTCACTAAATTAATCGCGGTTATTGGAAATATAGGGGAGGAGTTGTGGTTATTATAAAATGGCAAACACTATTTGAAAAATGAGATTAAACTTCACTGTTTAAAGGAAATATTTTCAAATGGAATCACCCTACGTTAGACTCAATATTTACTTATTAGTACTCGATTTGAAGTGTTATATCAATAATATAAAGTTATTTCCGTAACATAATTATAATTTAATTTAGTATAGCTTTAATATTGCAAAGTTTACAAATCAGCTTATTTCTTAGAAAAGTGGGCCAGCTAATTATAGTTATCTGTCATATAAAAAATAATTATATTGGTTGGTTGAATTTATTGTGGGTTACTGTATTTTGCATTTTTAAACAATAAAACTCAAGACCTTATATCTGGTAAAATAATGAAAGATTCACCATTTCACAAAAATTTATTATAAATTTTGAGCATGTTGCACTACAGGGAGTGAATAAGACTTGGGAATACGCTTTCTACACATTATTGAACGTCTAAAATCAGCAGAAAGTCTACGTAGTCTGTAAAGTGTATGACTTGAGCTGTGCCCTCAGGATGTCACACGACCTCTATAACCCCGTGTCAACAGTCTTTGCCTGCTTGGAAATGTTACTTCAAAATGCAAACATATTTTATATATTCAAGTAAAATATATTTTCATTAAAAATGGAATAAAATATATGCAAACGAAAATTTTTTAAACTCAGTTACTTAGATCAACAAAGAAAAAATTTAAGTTCGTTAACTACAATTGGTATAAATAAAGTAGCATAACCTATGCGTTGAAACAGCTGTTCTAAGAAATAACCTAGAACATGAAATCGGCTGTTTAATGAAATCATATGCTATCATTTGTTTTAAGCCAAATACAGTGTAAAGAAATAAAAATAATGCATACCTTGCCTCTTTTTTGTAAAGATTTTCTCCCATATAAAATCAAATTTATTTTTTGAATTTAATGAAAGACTATTTGAAAAAAACTGTATTTACATCTAGTGTCAACTATTACAATGTTGAGAATATGTATTTAAAACTTGAGTGGATGAATAAAAAGAATTTATTTAAGATTGAAAATTTCAACTATATATATATATATATGTGTGTGTGTGTGTGTGTGTGTGTGTGTGTTGCGTCGGGCTGGATTCTGTTGGAATACATACCGCAAAGAGAAAAAATGTAAAATACAAAGAGTTTAATTTTTTTTTTTTTTTACAAACCAAGCCACCGTAAGAGGGGTTAGAAACTTTAAAGTAGTCATTTGCAAAGGGAAAATTGTCAAAATCGACCTAGAACTACCATCGACATTTCCAAAGTTACAGCGAGATGAAAAAAAATCAAAAACCAAGAATAAGAAAACTTCATTAAATGCACCCCTAAAGAGTTATACGGCTAGAACGAAAAAGAGGTAATATTTCGATCTGAAGTATTGATTTTTGGCGAGCAGTTTGAAAGATTACAAAGGAGATGCGTGCTCCGATTATGATGTAATAGATATAGATCCCTATTGGTTGAGATGCATTGTGGGAACGATTACTGGAGAAGGGAGGCTTCTTCGTGGGAGAAAAGTTTGGCGTCATGACGGGGCAGCGAGACCGAGACTATTGTAGTGAACGGACGTAGGTCGAGGGTTGCTCCGGTAAAAGACAATGGTCAGTAGTGTTTTACCGTAAACCATTTAAAAACTATGAGCGGCTAAGGAAAGTGCGTTTCGCTGGTATGTCGTGACGTAGTGTTTCCACAAATGGGGCCCTTTCGGTGAAGAACTAGCCGAAAGAGGTAGCCCTAACAATTCGATCGATATGTGGAAGCGTTTTCTGAAGTTTGTGTGTTTCAAAATTAACTACAAGTCAACCTTACTACAAAAAGGTAAGGCGAAGTGAACAGTGTTAACCTAGCAAAGAGTTTTTAAAATAATGCTAAAATTCAAACTTAATTAAATAAAATTCAAAATAACTTTGTAAACGATTTAAAATTTTTTTTTTATGTGTTAGAAAATGCCCAGTTAGGAACAGTGTCAGAAAAGGGCTTAAAGATAAAAATTGTATTAGTAAAGAGTCTCAAATTTAAAAATGTGCTAAATGCATCGAAGAAACAAGATAGAACCATTCAGAGACAAAGGGGGAGCCAAGCAGACCTGGAGATAAGGTGGACCAGAGCACAAAGGAAAGGCGACTTCCAAAGATTGCGGCAACTCGTGGGAATCAGCCAAGTACAGCCAGCGTCGTTCAGAAGGAACAGCCAAGCCGGACCTCCCCACCCCGCTGGAGAACAAAGCGAGAATTGAAGAGAGAGGGAGAAATGTGCAAGCCGTGCTTTGTGGAAAAATGCAGGTCAGATCTGCTTTGAGTTCCCTTTGCAAATTAGAAATTTTTAATTTGAAATTTTTTTTTTATGGGAAAATGTAATACAATTTAAATAAATTTTAAAACTATAAACAGTAAACTAGGAAATTCAGAAATAAATATTGGTAGCTTTGTTTAAAGAGGGGGTTTGCAAGATGGCGTTGTCTTAAAAGCAGAAAATATGTTGCATTTCATGAAAGTAAAGGAAATAAAAATTTTATGTTAGAAATGTTGGAAAGGGTTAAGGTTTCATTGTAAACAACTCAAATAAAGGGGTTTAAATTATTTTGAAGTGTCAAAATTTTATGAGGGTGTAAGGAAGTAAAATAAGAGATATGTGGTACTAAATTAAATGTGATATGCTAAAGGTAAGCATGTAAGATGGCTGACAAAGGTAGTTTGTCTACCACAGCTGATTCGAAGGCCATGCATTGTTTTCAAGAACTCCTAACAGTGGGGCGGCATTTTATATAATTAAATTAAACTGAATTGTTGTTTTATTTAGAAGGAGTTATTTATGTAATTTTTAAATGTGAAACCAATTAACATAAATTGTTCTCGTTTAAATAAACAAAGGTTATACCATTAATTCAATCTATTTAAATTAAACTGTTGATTTTATTTAGAAAAGGGTAAAAATATAAATGTGTATTAAATAAATTAAATTAAACTAAAGTTTGAGTAAAAATAAAGGGTTATGACTTTGATACGTGTAGAATTTAAATATTTTAAGAGTGCAACAAAAGGGTTAAGTAACACAAGAGATGTTTTAAAAGGAGGCTTTATATATATATATATATATATATATATATATATATATATATATATATATATATATATATATATATATAGATGAATTTTGTACATTGGGAAAATATTAATATAACCCAAATATTTAAAACAAGAGATTTTAAAATTGTGAGTGGGGCTAGCTAATATATTAAAAGAAGTTTTTTCTTTATAAATTATAAGTGTATTTTGTTTATTTCATGATTTATATATATATATAAAATAATATGTTGGTGATATAGAAAACTAAATAGAAAAATGAAATTTTTGCAAATTTGTTAAAATTCAAGTTACATAATTTATGCAAATGGGTTAGTAACCATTCAGCAAATGTTAATCAAAATTTAGTAAATATCAATTTCCTTCAGAAATTGCGTTGATAAATTTTCAGTAAATTTTAGTAAATTTCAGTATGTATGACTTTCTTGCAGAAAGCGTTAATTTAATTGTAACCAAAGGGTTACATATTTTTTATTGAAAGGGTTAAATAAATGTTAGTAAATGTGTAGATTTCTTTGTGTAAATGATTAAGGATCTGTCAGAAAGGTTTTTAACTATGTTTCAGTAAATATTAGTAAATTTCAGTATGTAAGACTTTTTTGCAGAAAGGGTTAATTTAATTGTAACCAAAGGGTTACATATTTTCTATTTAAAGGGTTAAATAAATGTTAGTAAATGTGTAGATTTCTTTGTGTAAATGATTAAGGATCTGTCAGAAAGGTTTTTACCTATGTATCAGTAAATGTTAGTAAATTTCCAGTATGTATGACTTTCTTGCAGTAAGGGTTAATTTAATTGTAACCAAAGGGTTAAATATTTTCTATTAAAAGGGTTAAATAATTTTTAGTAAATGTGTAGATTTCTTTTTGTAAATGATTGAGGATCTGTCAGAAGGGGTTTTAACTATGTTTCAGTAAACGTTTTAATTAAAATATGTATTAAATATTGTAATTTCAATTGGGAAAGTGTTTGATTTTATTCAGCAGATGTTTTAACAATTTTTATTAATTATGATTTGTTGTTCAGTGAATATTTTGGAGATCTTGTGAAAGATATGTCTATATGTTTTTATATGTAATTTTTGTTTCAGTATGTGCTTGATAATTGGTTTTTATATAATATAATGTAATTTGTTAAATTGTTTTTAGGTTGTTTGGTAAAGTTGAAGTAATCTCTACTTGTAAAGCAAGTACAAATTAACTTTGAAAGGCAAATTAAAGTTGATAGAGATATAGGAAAAATTTCATCACTTACATGGCTATATAGAATATTGCCATAAATAAGTTGTTTGTTTAGAGATTTTAACTAGTTGAACATAAAGTAAAGGTTAGGGAGCTTTCGGAATGTATTGAAGAGTAAAGCTTTGCTAAAAACAAAAGGGTTAAGACAAAAATTTGTAGAATGTAACAAATAACTTTTAATTAAAAATCTAAGTAAACATAAACAAACATTGGCAATTAAATTTTCAAGGTTACTTAACCGGGGATATTGAAATAAAATTAGAACAAGCAGTCAAAGGTTTTAAATAGTCACTTAAAAAAAGAGATATTTAATTTGAAGATAATAACAAAAACTTCAGGTTTGAAAGGGTTATATTTTAACAGACAAGATTGAGTGTTAAATTGAGCAAAGTTCTACGCTTCTTTACATTCCGATAGTATGTAAACTAAAATTTAAAGTCTTAATTAAATTTTTAATTTAAAATAGAATAAACAAATAGTATGGTTTCTTAACATTAGTGAGAAACAACATAAAAGGTAATTTAAGTTCAAATAAGATGCATACTGTGCTATGCAAATTTAGATTAATAAATTTTAAAATTAAAAAATTAATATTTTTTAACTAACTTGCAAACAAACTGATTATTCTTTTAAACAGGTTTCTTACACTCTCCTACAAGCGATATGTTCATTTCGCCGATTAGATGTCTTTCAAATGAACTCCTTCCCCGGGATGACTCACCTGTTAAGGGTAAAATCCTTAGCAAGTTAGGTTTTTTCTTTTTTAAGTCCAGTGACTGGTTATCTGGCAGATTTTGGCGAGCACTGCACAGCGTTCGTGGATTTGGCTGCGAGCGGCTCGTTTCAAAATTCTTGCTCTGCAACGGGCGTGTGGTGGCCGGCCTTGCGCTGTTGAGCTGGTCAACGGAAGGGTTGACGGCGGTTGGGGTGAGCGTTAAGGTTGGTGGGCCCGTTGCAGTGTGTGTATAAATATATATATATATATATATATATATATATATATATATATATATATATATATATATGGAGAGATTGAACTAATAGAAGGAGTTTAAGCATTGAAGAAAAATAATACAAACACACCAAATAATTTTATAGGACTATAAAGTGTTAAAGATAATGTTGACATATACACTTGAATGGGTATTATCAATTTAAATACACCATATCAATTAAAATGATTAAATAATAATTGTTTAGTGTTTGTATTGTTCAAAAATAGGATTTTCTTCCTTCAAAGAAGCGATCAATCACAATTTTGCAAATAAATAAATTATCATTTTGAAGTACACAAAACACTTACTAAGAGGTAGAAATTTGGTTGACTGAATGAGGGCAGGGCGTTCTTCCGGAACGTGACAGACTGTACACACTAAATAAAGGAGCATTCTACTACACCAATTTCATCTAAAGGTTTTTGATAATTATTATTATTAAACTGTAAAGGTGAAAACATTTTAAATGTTGAACTACGTAATAATAGTTACTTTTTATCTATCTTTCTCTCTCTCTCTCCCTCTTTCTCTTCCTCTCTCTTGTACACGTATGAAATACGCATAAATACATTAAGAGTATGAATTCAAGAAAGAAAATTTTACTCCTAAAATTGTTTAAGATTTAATTATTTCTTTGGCCATATAGTTAGTTTACTGTAAATCAATATATAATTTATCCAAAACTATAAATACAACCAATATGAAAGGTAGAATAACAATAAATCTTATTGAGTAAAAGTTAATACTATTAAAATTATTTTTATGAAAGGAGTAAGAGTTTTAAATATTTATTCATATTTCCTAAAACAACTATATTTTAAAATAACTTTTTAGCATAAAATCTGTTTATTGTTGTAATATCTCACTAACTATACACATTATATTTTACAATCTATCTAGCAGGTGGATCTTATAGTTAGATTATAAACTTGAGTGGAATGCTTCAGTGAGAACTTAGCAGTTTCCATTAGAATATTGAATTCCATATAATAATAAAATTGTTGCTGTATTACACAGGTGTATAATATATAAATAGGTTCGTTGATTTACAAGGCAGTGGGGGCATATCGCTTGAGCAGAGATTACTCGATAAAAAAACGTGGAAACTTTGCGTTTAGCCAAGCGACCAATGCGACAAGGAAAACCGATAAAACCTGTCGCTGTTTATTTTACAAACAAGGTTGTTTTACTCAGATATTTTAAACAAATTCTTTTGGTGCTTTTACGTTTAAAAAACAGATCATGACCGTTTACAAGATAAACTATTTAAAAACAAATCTCAAGTGAAACGTTGAATGAGTTTAGACAGTTCTACCCAACTAGAGACTATTATAGCGAACAGTTCTGTTCTTGGATTTATTTAGAGCTGAATAAATAGTAATAATGGTTCTTTACCATGAGACTATTATGGTTGCTGTACCATTAGAGAGAACAGTTAAGGTACGGTGGATATGCCCTGACCATACCTTTACTTTACTCTATCCAATGCCAGATCTTGGCATTTCTGGCTTTCTCCATCTAGCCTCTCCGTAAAGACAATGCTGGCTATGTTATATAGGTGGACTTGCAGATAGTCACGGCCCGTAAGCATTCTGAATCTCGCAACAGCTTCCACTCTAGGTAGGCTATGTGGTATTAGCACTGTGTGCGCCAGGCCCCTCCATATCTTTCCAGCCCTCATTTCATTTTGGAATTTCCTTGGTTTTTTTTCATTTATAGTAGCAACCAAAAGCATTCTTGCTGTCAATAGAGATATAGGATTGTCAGGCTGTGGCATCTCCAAGACAGGTTCTTTGACCACGCATTCGATACTCATATGTCCCGAAACATCTGGGAGATTAGCCCAGTTGTTCGAGTTATGCAATCTCCATGCCGCCAGCCTCGCCTCTCCCCTAAGGAAAAACTCAAGGGGAGGGAGGTTAAGCATTAATTCCATTGCTGCACCAGGTGTAGTTGACATCGCTCCCAGTGTGCACAGACAGGCCAATCTCTGGATAGAGCTCAGTTGAGCTCTTGCCTGTGCCTAGTTGGCCTTTGTCACCACACCAGAGCTCCATAGGTAATCATAGGTCTTATCACCCTCAGATACATCCTGTGCATCATTGATGGCTTCAGTCCCCATTTCTTACCCATCATTCTTCTCACTGTCGTCAGGGCCCTATTGGCCCTGTTAACTGTCCTCTCAAGATGTGGGTTCCAGGTGAGTTTCCTGTTCAGAGTAACTTCCAGGTAGGCCTACTTCACCTCCCCCACAAACTCAAGGTATTCACCAAACAAGCAAGGCATCCTGGTCGTCGTAGCTGACTGTGACAATGGCTAGCTTTTGACGAAGAGTATCGCCGTATGCGCCCGAAGACCCTGCAGCATCGCCCTCTTGTCCCAGCTAGGCTTTCTTCTTTCTTCCCTCCACTGGAGAGGGATTGAATGTCGAACTCCTAGGCCATTTTGGACGTGCTGGGGTTTGGTGCACGTTGTTGATGGCTTCCCACCTGTTGCACCTCACCCCTCACAACATCCAAGCCCTGGACAATAACATGCTCGGCTCGGGTTTAGCCTTCCCTGCGCTGTGTGCTTAGGATTATTGGCCCTCCCACT
Organism: Prosapia bicincta; assembly: GCA_036971475.1. Taxonomy (NCBI): domain Eukaryota; kingdom Metazoa; phylum Arthropoda; class Insecta; order Hemiptera; family Cercopidae; genus Prosapia; species Prosapia bicincta. The sequence goes on from JBAIZL010000005.1 coordinate 215,816,345, forward strand.
GCTCTCGCCTGATCTCTTTGGAGCCGCCTTCTGGCCGCTCCACTCATACGCTTTCTCCGTAGAGAAAGCGTGCTCTAATCTACAATCATTTCACTGGAATTCTGCAGTCGGCAGCTTGGTAGCCGCCCCCGCCCCCCAGTGGTGGTTGCAGTTGACACATCTGCTACAGACTCACGGTTTGCCGTCTCATTGGCTCCCGCTGTCTGTGCAGACTCAACATCAATTTGTGTACTTGCTTGGTCCATTAGCTTCCCACGAGTATGGGGGAAAGAACGGTCAACCAGAGCAGAGCCCCCACTGCCCTGGCAAGACAACATACAATGAGGTTTTGTCTGGTTCCTCAAGGGGATCGTATGCGACTGCATTTTATACCCTGCAGCCATTCATCCATCGGCACGATGCCTTCCCCCTTGGATTGGGTATTCAGTCACTGACCTTGAAGCACACTCCAAATTCAGGACATTATTAACTGTTGCTCATGGAGCGAACAGCCTGCTTTACTCTCTTTTGTTACAACTGTGTCGTTAGGGTAGTTTTTTCCGCCCATACTTCACAGCCGCATTGCCCTTGGTTTATCTGGGAGGTGAGAGTAGCATTGTGAGGACTTAATTCCCAACTATCCCAGTCCCCAGTCAGAGCAGTGATTTCTACTACATCCAACCGGTTGACTGACAAGGAGGGATAATTCCTCACTTTTGAACCTTGGTCCGGGCCTGCTTAATCAGAAACCTTCCGGAATCCTTATTCACAAGTAACCGACATATCTGTAGGCCGTTCCACTATCCGCCACCAGTGGACCCGCCCAGTTGCTAAGGCAAGCTATCTGGGTTACACATATTACAAGATTGATTCTTATTTCATTTCAAAGCTAATTTGTCATCCAATTCATCTATCATCGATCACCTCAGTACTCCGACAGTCCTTATCATGTTTATAGGAAATTATATATACTGACTCCCCTTCCGCCTAGCTTGTCCCCACTATACTCCATTTTCACATGCTGAGTCGACCTGGAGGTTAGACACCCACATTTAAATTCTTTGGTGCTAATGGAATTCAAGACCAAAACCTTTAGTTCCATAGTACAGTGTTCTATCTACATTGTCCACGCAACCACGCCGAAAGAGGAGAAAACATATTTTATATTACAGAATATATACAATTTAGAGAATTCTATAAAACGTCTAAATTACTAATTGGGATATGTTATGGATTTACATGGATGGAACTATGGATCAACTCTTTTCAAACTACAGGCCAAGTCAATAATACTTTATTTAAAGCATTCCACTAATCAGTAGTGAATATAGGAATTTTACAACTGCACTCGACCTTTATTTTATAAATCCATTAAAGACAATCCAGTTGGCCACCCTGAATTTCCTCATAACCCTTCCTTCTTCAAAACACTTATGCACGTTTCGCTTGAGTTCGAGATATTTATTCCGAAGACCTTTATAGCCTTCCACAGATGGATACATTCAAAATTCCAACATCCAAACTTGCTGGCGAATTAAATTTCAAACTCTATGGCAATGACTAAGCTGTATAAAAAACCTATCGATTCGAAGCTATCGATAGAATGTGACGTGATTTGGCAAGTACGAAGTCATATTTATATATCTTTAATCCTAAGAGTAAACTTAAATTACTATTATTTCTAAAACCTTAGTAAAGGAAAAGCTTATAACAGTAAAGGAAAAGCAGAAAACTAAAACGTGCACGTATTCTTTGAATTATGTCTTTTATATCTAGACCCGTCATGACATGCGATCCTCTCATGCACACCGCTCGTACAGCACGTAGCCTTCACTCCTCTCCTAATGGGCTGGTAAAAATTTTGTAGCTAATATAATTACGATGTCAACAAAGAGCAAACTTTCATAGACTCTCTAGGAAATATTTAATTCGGGGAGTATTTAGGGCAACTGTCATGTGACCTACGCATGCTTGAACGTCTAGAAACGAGTTTACCATCTATAATACATTCCACGCAACCACAAATTATCTCTTCATATAGTTGTTATCTTCAAACTACTTTCAATAGAAATCCTTTAAAAAAGTTCAAGGCTCTAATGAACTGCACAGGACTATATTAACCTTTATTGTTTTAATTTATTCCTTTATGGTTAAATAAACATTAGTTAATATAAACATGTTTAGTTCATTAGAGTTCCAACCTTATATAGCAGAGTCTTTTACAGATCAATAGAGTCCTGAACCTATATAACTGAGTCTTAAGCAGTTCTTGTGAGCCCTGAAGCTATATAACAGAGTCTTATGCAGTACGTTACAGTCCTGAACCTATATAACAGAGTCTTATGCAGTTCGTTAGAGTCCTGAACCTATATAACTGAGTCTTAAGCAGTTCTTGTGAGCCCTGAACCTATATAACAGAGTCTTATGCAGTTCATTAGAGTCCTGAACCTATATAATTGAGTCTTATGCAGTTCGTTAGAGTCCTGAATTTATATAACAGAGTCTTATGCAATTTATTAGAGTCCTGAACCTATATAACAGGGTCTTCTGCAATTTATTAGAGTCCTGGACCTATATAACAGAGTCTTATGAAGTTCGTTAGAGTCCTGAACCTATATAACTGAGTCTTAAGCAGTTCTTGTGAGCACTGAACCTATATAACAGAGTCTTATGCAGTTCATTAGAGTCCTGAACCTATATAACTGAGTCTTATGCAGTTCGTTAGAGTCCTGAATTTATATAACAGAGTCTTATGCAATTTATTAGAGTCCTGAACCTATATAACAGGGTCTTCTGCAATTTATTAGAGTCCTGGACCTATATAACAGAGTCTTATGCAGTACGTTAGAGTCCTGAACCTATATAACAGAGTCTTATGCAGTTCGTTAGAGTCCTGAACCTATATAACTGAGTCTTAAGCAGTTCTTGTGAGCCCTGAACCTATATAACAGAGTCTTATGCAGTTCATTAGAGTCCTGAACCTATATAACTGAGTCTTATGCAGTTAGTTAGAGTCCTGAATTTATATAACAGAGTCTTATGCAATTTATTAGAGTCCTGGACCTATATAACAGAGTCTTATGAAGTTCGTTAGAGTCCTGAACCTATATAACTGAGTCTTAAGCAGTTCTTGTGAGCACTGAACCTATATAACAGAGTCTTATGCAGTTCATTAGAGTCCTGAACCTATATAACTGAGTCTTATGCAGTTCGTTAGAGTCCTGAATTTATATAACAGAGTCTTATGCAATTTATTAGAGTCCTGAACCTATATAACAGGGTCTTCTGCAATTTATTAGAGTCCTGGACCTATATAACAGAGTCTTATGAAGTTCGTTAGAGTCCTGAACCTATATAACTGAGTCTTAAGCAGTTCTTGTGAGCACTGAACCTATATAACAGAGTCTTATGCAGTTCATTAGAGTCCTGAACCTATATAACTGAGTCTTATGCAGTTCGTTAGAGTCCTGAATTTATATAACAGAGTCTTATGCAATTTATTAGAGTCCTGAACCTATATAACAGGGTCTTCTGCAATTTATTAGAGTCCTGGACCTATATAACAGGGTCTTATGCAGTTCATTAGAGCCCTGAACCTATATAACAGAGTCTTATGCAGTTCGTTAGAGTCCTGAACCTATATAACTGAGTCTTAAGCAGTTCTTGTGAGCCCTGAACCTATATAACAGAGTCTTATGCAGTTCATTAGAGTCCTGAACCTATATAACTGAGTCTTATGCAGTTCGTTAGAGTCCTGAATTTATATAACAGAGTCTTATGCAATTTATTAGAGTCCTGAACCTATATAACAGGGTCTTCTGCAATTTATTAGAGTCCTGGACCTATATAACAGAGTCTTATGAAGTTCGTTAGAGTCCTGAACCTATATAACTGAGTCTTAAGCAGTTCTTGTGAGCCCTGAACCTATATAACAGAGTCTTATGCAGTTCATTAGAGTCCTGAACCTATATAACTGAGTCTTATGCAGTTCGTTAGAGTCCTGAATTTATATAACAGAGTCTTATGCAATTTATTAGAGTCCTGAACCTATATAACAGGGTCTTCTGCAATTTATTAGAGTCCTGGACCTATATAACAGGGTCTTATGCAGTTCATTAGAGCCCTGAACCTATATAACAGAGTCTTATGCGGTTCGTTGGAGTCCTGAATTTATATAACAGAGTCTGATGCAGTTCGTTAGAGTCCTGCATTTATATAACAGAGTCTTATGCAATTTATTAGAGTCCTGAACCTATAAAACAGAGTCTTCTGCAATTTATTGGAGTCCTGGACCTATATGACAGGGTCTTATGCAGTTCATTAGAGCCCTGAACCTATATAACAGAGTCTTATATAATTTATTAGAGTCCTGAACCTATATAACACGGTCTTATGCAGTTCATTAGAGTCCTGAAACTATATAACAGGGTCTTATGCAATTTATTAGAGTCCTGAACATATATAGCAGGGTCTTATGCAGTTCATTAGAGTTCTGAACCTATATAAAAACATGGTCTTATGAAGTCCATTAGAGCCCTGAACGTATATAATAGAGTCTTAAGCAGCTCTTTAGAGTTCTGAATTTATACAATAGAAGTTTATATAGTTCATTAGAGTCTTGAACTTATACAATAGAATTTCGTATAGCTCAATAGAGTTTTGAATTTATATAACAGAGTGTTAAGCAGTTTGTTAGAGTCCTGAACTTATACAATAGAATTTTGTAAGGCTCATTAGAGTCTTAAACTTATATAACAGAGTATTATACATTTCATTATAGTCCTGAATGTATACAATATAGTCGTGTGCAGTTAACTAGAGCCTTGAACATGTATAACAAAGTATTGTAGAGTTCAGTAGAGCCTTGCATCTATATAATAGAGTCTTGTGATGATCATTAGAGCATTTAACCTATATAACAAAATCTTGTACTGTTTAATAGAGTACTATATTTATATACTAAAGTATTGTGCATTTATTAGTCCTGATCTTGTATAATAGAGTCTTGTATAGCTCATTTGAGCCTTTAACTTATACAATAGAGGTTTTAACAGTTTAATTGAGTACTGAACTTAATAATAGAGTCTTGAATTTATATAACGGAGTCTTGTCCAGTTGAACAGAGTAATAAATATATACTATAAAGTCTTGCACAATTCATTAGAGTCTTGAACGTAATATATATCAGAAACTTGTAGAGTTGATTAGAGTCCTGAACCTATACAATAAAATCTTGTAGAGTTATTTAGACCTTTATGTAGTTCATTAGAGTTCTGAACTAATGTCAGAATATATAAAAAATGTCAAATTCTTTCCACTATATAAATCATATAAGTTTAGAAATAGCTAGTCAGCTAGAAATTCAGTTCAGCTAGTATAGCGTGTCTTCAGTTATAGAATATATTAGCTATCTACCCTTTACATAAACACACAACATTATTTTTTTCAGTTTATTAACCATCTAAACCCGGAGACACAAAACACTGTATGTGAGTGTTTTGTCCAATGAGAAATATTCATTGATTTACTTAATATTAAATTTTATCAAAGATAACAATTCCATGACCTAAAGTAAGAGTTTAGTATAAAAGATTAGGTTATATTGTTAAGAACTTATAAGAATGCAAAAAATTATTCTCCAAAAACAATTTTTCAACCCCTTTTGATTTCTTACTTATTATTATAAAATAATATGTTAAAACAATAACTAAAAGCAAAATAAGCTGGATAATTAAACATGAGATGCACTGTAATTCCTTTTTATGAAATGAAATGTATTTTAGTTATCACTTATTTAAGTATGAATACAAACTAGTTGTAGACAAGAAAACTTCTAAAAGGTTTAATTTAAAAGTCATAAATTAATTGTTAACAATATCGTCAAATAGTCTCAATGGCTACGAATAAAATATTAACATTTTTTAAAATTATTTTCTTTCGATTACTCAAATATATTGTTAGGAAATTAACAGTTTGATATAATTAATCCGTTATTAAATAATTACTGAATATTGAAGTTAATGTCAGTGCTGGACTTCGTATTTTCTGCAGTTAATTGTAAACCTCCTAATTTGCAAAAGCCATATGAAAATATCGGGCACCTGCCCGGGAAAGGGTTTTAACGGTAGCGGTGTTTTCATTTTAAGGGTACACTTAGGCGCGGTACAAAAGTGTCACTTATAACAATGCGGAGGAATTTCAATTGCGGGGAATGATTTTATTACTATTTTCCATTTGCTTCATTTCACTTTTACGAAAGGAACAGTATAGTCGACTTTAATATCGCATTGAAGCAAAATGTAAGTGCCTAACAATGACAACGTTACTCTGCAAACCAATTATATCTATTATTATATTATTATTATTAATGTCAATTATATTTTCAAATTCTAATCGGAGATATACATTACACCGAAATGAGAAAGATCAATTATAAGGGAATATACCATGAATATATTTGTATCTAATAAAGTACAAATATAATGTAACCAAGAAACCATAAATTAAACAAGATGTAAGATTTTAAAAGGTTGTTTACAGATCCCTAGATACGTCACAATGAGGTTATTTACGGAGCTCAGATATTTAAGCATTGAAAATAAGAGGAACACGTTTACCCAATTTCTATTAGAAAAACCAATTTGTTTATTTTCACAAAACAATTAATATAAACAAAAATATTTTAAAGTTATTTCCCACTTAGTTCAACAAAGAATGGGTTAATGTAAAACACTTGTTCTACCACATAAGCTGTAACATAAAATCCGCTGTCTTATGAAATCATAGTTATCACTTATTTTAAGCCAAATGGGACGAAATAACTATATTGCATACCTTGCCTATTTTAGTGAAACATTTTCTCTCATATAAAAGTAAAATTAATTTGTTAAATTTAATAAATTAATATTTGATAAGACTAATAGTGCGAATTAAAAAATACAACAAAATCAAAATAAAATGTATTTTCCGAAGTAGAAATTTCCCTTTCTGATTTCCGCCTATAAGTCACCTTGAGCCAAATATAATTTTTCTCTAAATGGAACATATGTTATAAATGCAGGACATATTAACCATCATGCTTTATTTATTTAGATTTACTCACTAACCTAGGCTTTGTGAATAGGAAATAAAACTTACTTCTGAACTATAAAAATACAATGTAGAAAAATATTTCTTAGCATAAATAATCCTAAGTTCGTAATCCATAGTGTATTTGTGTAATAGATTGTTGGTCTGTATGTCATTTTCATTTTATACTTTAAAATTAATATCAGTATGAAGATTGCTCTTTAATTATTCTTTAACCATTCAGAAGCAGAAGGGCTTAGGGGCTTTAAGGGTTATTTTCTTCTTCGTAAACGTTATCGCATAACTCAGGCCAATCATGCAACTGAGTGACAAATATAAAAAAATTTAATCTTGCTAGGTTATTTATTTTCGGCGTAATTGTCGTCTCGGTAAATGTTGGAAGAAAGAGAATCATTAATGTCAAAACCTAATATTCTCATCATCTAATATTATCATCATAATGTTAATACAGTAGATACTCGAAATTCTGAGTCCCGATTATTCGAATTCCTTTAAATTTGAGTGCGGCTTCGAGTGAACTAACCACGGGATTAATCAGCTAATCGGAGGTTAAACACATTGCCGGCTTTATATAAGAACTAAAGTGCTGATTGGATGGATATAGAACTACCCAAAGAGTGATTTTTAATGAGTTTGTGCCCGAAACTGAAAGGTTTATAATAGCAAAAACTTTACCTCGGACGGCTATTTTACTGTGAGACAAAGCACCATTGTATTTCGATGAAGATCAACTATGCTCTGATGATATCCGTACTTTATATCTTCCCGCAAATGTTACGAGCCTAATCCAGCCGATGGATCAGGGTATATGAAAAAATAATACACGTTACCTTCTACAATCTCTGTTAGAAGCGATTGAAAGAGAAGAAAGCATTGAGGGCGATCTAAAAAAAAAATTACAGTTAAGGGGTTGTATACATTTTAACGTTTTATGGATGAAAAACGTTTTTGAGCAATACATTTCTGTTCTTTCTTGAATTTTTTCTTATAAATTTTGTGTGTGTAAGCGTGTGATTTTATTAATACGTACGGAAATACAGTAACTAAATACAAACACATATGGAAGATAGTATGTCAATAGTACTCGTATATTCAATTTTCCTTCATAGGCAGCATAACGTTACATATTGTATATAGGCTATATAACTTAAGATTTTTATCAGGAAATGTTCTATAACCGGAAACATACCTACCCCGAAGGTGGTGGATATTAGAGCTTTTACTGTAGTAGTTTGAAATGAAAAAAATAATTTTACAATAAGAAATACAGACATATCACATGTATTTGGGAGAGAGAAAATAGCCTACCCATAATTTTAACTAACTACACTACCTTTAAATATAACCAATAGCTTAATAGTCAACTCAAATTAATAGTTCTTTCGATTACAAACGCATTAACGGGGAATGGGAAGGCGTTAGAAGTGCTTTGGCTATTTTTACAGAGGAAACCTTAATAAATACATCTCCAATGGATATTTTAGTACAATAAAAATGAAATACAGAACAATGCGTCACCAAACAATACAGCAATAACCGAAACATTACCGTAAACAAATCATTGTGACGGTTTTATGAGAAAACATTGGTTTATGTTTCGATGTTTATATTGGAAACAACTACCGTCCAAAGAGATCAGGATGTATTTGTGTTGAACGGATGGGGAAATGATTAATATTTAACCCCGATAAATTACAATTATTGTCCCATTTTTTAAACAGCTCACTTTTTGAACAAAATCAATTTTGCACTTGGCAAATTGTTTAAATTAATTAAAAATAATTATTTGACTAAAATAACACTTACGGTAAGGGAAGCACTAAAAGGTAAAATACACCATGCGAATTATTTAATTGCTCTAAAGCTTGTGAATATGAATTGAATACAATAGAAATATAGGCAAAACCCCCAATACCACAAAAATAACTAACATTACAAGATTGGCTAAGATTGAACACTTAAGTACATTTAAATGACCATGTCACTATCATCACAGGGTCCTATTCCGTCACTCTAGTTTGTAATTTATAGTATTCTAGATTGTAATTTGCAATAGGACCTTCTGATAATGATGGCATCGTCATCGAAATGTAGATAGTGGTTAATTCTTAGGTAACTTGTAATAATAGTTATTTCTAATAATGTGCTATTGGGGCTTTGGCCAATATTTGTATTGTAATACATTGTACCACGGTACTCCTAATATTGTATAAATTTGTTACTTATTAATTACCTAAATATTGCAACTAATTAGTGATAACTATATTCTTCTATAATAATATTATTTTATTATTTTTTTGTATTTTAATAGGAATACTTAAATTGTAGAACAAGGTTCATATATTTACGGAAGGGTCTGTTTAATTGAGTTGGGAAAGTGTGAGCAGGATAATGCCGCCAAGTATCTTGCCCCGTATAATTGGAGAATTCCAGGAAATTGGCTGCTTAAAAAGCTATCAGTTCTTGAAAAAGGATCAGAAAAGCTTTGTAACGATAATGAACTATAGGCGTGTGATCTTCCACTTAGTATCTGAGGTTTGAATAGTTAGAAATAAAATCCTGGTTTTACAAGTTAGGCATAATAAATACGTTACAGTCATAATAAAACGGATCTGACGTCATGTGTATAGCAACATGTAAATTTAGCACCCTTATGAACCACACACTAATCTAAATGTATGTAGTAGTTATTCATTTTACACTTCTTTGATTCATTCACACTCTCCATCTATGTATGTCTTGTTCAAATCTTTAATCGTTAATTAAATACTATTTATTCATTCACTCAAGTTCAAATACATTTTTTTAAGCTTGGTAGGTGCACTTTAGGTTAACATAGTTTTTTTTCAAATAAAATTCAATATTTAAATTTAATAATGAATTGATTTTAGTTTTATACAGGAGAAAAAACGTTTCACAAAAGAGAAATGTATCGAATATAGTTATACCTTCCCATTTTCCCTGAAATTAATGGTAACATGTGATTTCATAAAACAGCTGGTTTTATGTTATAGGTTATGTGCTAGTACAACTTTCTTAACTCATAGGTTATGTTATTTTACTTGTTTTATTTGTAATTATTTAATAAAAAGTGGATAAAATAATTTGTTTTCCTTGCCCCGGTTAGTCAGGGCTCTGATAATCGAGGGTCCGCTGTAAGTATAACACTGGCATCACAGGTGGGCAATAAAAAGCATTGTATTCAAAAAAGGTGAAACATGCTGAATAATTTGACAACAATTCAAGTTGTATAAATATTTGTTCTATTTTAACTTACGTGAATTCCGCACGGGTTTACAAAATTAGTTTTCTAAGAATGTCATTAGACAGCGTTGAGGAGGGATCCATGCTGAGTACCGGTAGCCAATAATACGCATCTATCAAAACTAATAAGGATGTGGCTTCTGTTAACGCAAGCGTGATGTCTTGAGTTGCTCCAGGTGTCGTCGAAGACTGCCGATGGGTTGCAATCGTTAGTTACATAACTTTATTAAAATTTGCATGTTGTCATATTCAAAATTTAATAACTATAAAAGATGTGTTTCTACGTGGCTTGGATTTATATTTTCAAAATTTAATTGCGTTGAAAGCGTAAATCTGAGTAATGTTTTAATATTGTAAATAAATCAAGTGAATTTAAGTAATTGACAAGATATGTTCTAAATGTAATTATTTTAAAATAATTTGACCAAATTACTTCAGTACATGTACAAAGGCAACCTGTCTGCATCTTCACTTAACGTTGTCTAATAATTTATAATGATATGTCATTAGATTTATAAAAACCTGAATTCATATTGTTAGTAAACCTTTTAAATGTAATTTTAGAAAATTGTTTATATTAAAATTCAAATCGTTAACTTTAATAAAACCTATATAATTTTCAGAACGATTTGGATAAAAGGGAAATCGTTAGGTACAATTGTTTATGTAAGCAATTCACCAAATAAGTTATAATGAAGTGTAAATAATAATTTATAGGTAAACATGAAATTTAAAGTAACTAACACATTATAAAAACAAATAGGGGTGCTACAAAGCATGTACACATATTTGCCCGGTTTGTCAGACACGAAGGAAGCTACGATAACTTCTTTTCATAGTTCCGCTATCAACGTTTATCTGCGACAACTGAAGGAAAGATCGTGATAGATTGGAAGTTCACTATCCCTAACAAAACATTATCTAAATTGTTGTATTTACGAATTATATACCGTAAATGCTATCACTAAGAACATCATAAAATCTATTAATTAATCAACAGACATTCTTAATTGACTCATCTTTATTTCTTTTAGGAATATTGGTATAGAGCTGCTTTGAGTACATTCTTCTGCCTTTTTTTAACATCAAAATATTATTTTTTAATAACGCGTTTCGAATTAACTCCATTATCATGGAGTAAGGTAACGGAGTATAGTTTAATTTATTAATAATGGATTTATTACGAAACGTGTCAAAGATTACGTTTTGATATTAGGAGAAGAAAAAGAATGTACTCAGAATGTTCTTAATTAACAGATTATCATGAAAGGATAGATGCAAATTTTATTTTAACTTTTAAAAATAATTTAAACTTGGTGTTATAGTCATTTATACGTGTATCCTGTGCTTCTCTAAGCAATGATTTCTTTCGTTTGTATTAATGTTTTATTGCGAAATATTATAACAATAGTATCGTAAGTATATTTATATTGTAAAACTATGTGTTTTATCAATTGATAATTTTGGACTATATAAATAATTTCACAAATATGTTAATCTGTGCACTGTTTATAAATAAAGACATTTCGTAAAAACATGTGCGCATAAACATAGATATTGTTTTTAACCGACTGGCATTGTGTCTGACTGACGAATTAGCCACAGTGCAGATTATTAACACCAGGTTTCGCTGTAAACAAATCATGTGGAAACGTAACGTGTAAATAACTCTTGTGTTTAACATGTACGATCTCTATAAAATATTTATATTAAAAATTTTATCAAAATAAAATTTCGCTGTCAATCTAGAGCAGCGGTTCCCAAACTTTTTTGTACCACGCCCCCCTCTGGTTATTTGGAGATCCCCCACGCCCCCCTACACATATCAGCTTTCCATTTTGCAATACCCAATTTCCACGGTGCCTTACATACTAACTCCTACTTGTACAAGTACATGAACTCCTACAAGTATGTGCCTACTTGATACGGTGAGTAGGTTGATTTTTTTGTTCACTGTTGAATGCGGTAACGCAGAATGGAAAGATTCAATAATTGTACGTATGATGAAAATTAAAACAAGTATTACATGAAAAACGAATATAATTACTGATACAAAATTTAACATTGTAACACAGATACATTTTCAATTTAGGGAAGATGAAACAATAGGCCTACCTACTTACAAAAACCAAACATAAAATGTAATTTAGTGAGATGGGTGCGCTTGCATGCTCTGAATAAGTTGACAGATCCTGGGTTAAGTTTCAGACAAAGCACAGCGAAGGTCACTTTCGACATCAAGTTTGTTGCGGTACTTGGTTTTGATCGCCACAAGAGTTGAAAACGCTTTAAATGAAACACTGGAGTAAACGTTTAAGTACTTTAACCAAAATGAGGGCTTGTCCATTTGTTCAAAATCTTATCTTGCAGCAGAGTCATTTTTTATTTCTATTCCCTCCTCTTGCACTCTTCTGGCAGCAACTGTATGTCCATGTGGAACGGGTCGGTTGCCTCTGACAAGTTAGGAAAGTACCTGTATGCTGAACACTCACACTCACGCCAAGGCCAAACGGAGGTATCGGTACACTTACCACACAACTTTATTATAACTTTACAAAAACAATTATGAAAACTTATAAAGACATTATTTCAAAGATCTGAGAAAATTATTTTTGTAATTTTTTTTATCTATTTCATTTGGGTATCACGCCCCCCTTGACTTGCTCCACGCCCCCCTGGACTTGCTCCAAGCCCCCCAGAGGGGCGCGCCCCCCAGTTTGGGAACCCCTGATCTAGAGAAAGAGCTATACATCTATTATATGTAGATATAGTATAATGCAAATAATTGGTATATCTATCATATATAAATTATATCACTGAAAAATAATTTTAAAATATTGGAAATATTTAATTAAAAATTAAAATTTAATATTATGTAATATACAAACTTTACGTTTTGCGTTTGGAACATTAAAAAAGTGGTGTTTAAAGCTATCTTGTTAAAACAAATATTGTGTTTAAACACAGATTCTATTGCTGTCTTGTAAAATGTTATAGATTTATTTTTTCACTTGGAAACAGGTTTTCCTACAATTAGTTTAATGTGAACTGAAAATAAAGGAATTTACTTTTTATATATTTTGGATAGTTGATATTTTTGCAAATTGTGGTGCAAATAAATAAATCTTTCCTTAATGGCAACTTTGACCAAGTATATATTGTCTTTGTTATTTTATATAAATAAAACCTCCTACTCAGAAAAACATTTTTTTTAAATTCTTAATTAAATTCAGCAAACTTTTTCAGAGGAAATTATTCTAAGCACAATTGTATTCCGTAATAATTGTTATGTATGTAACTTTTTTCTATATAAATGATTGGTTCGTTATAGAAATGTACCTAAGGATTTGAAGTTTATTATAATATTTAAGGGAAAAAATCTACCCTTATTTCAATAATTCCTTCAGGGAAACGCTATTTAATTTCAAGATGAAGTAGGAACTTTAGCAACGTCAAGTTTATGCAATTAGCGAAGTTTATAATTAGTTTACAGTAAAACATAGTTGCAAAGTCTTCCACGAACTATTTCCGCAAAATCAATAAATGGCAACGCTATTTTGTTGCATTACACGTTTCTCTATCAAGGGGCTGAAGTTCATTGTTCTATAAACTCATCTCAAGCTTTTTTTGTCAGAAACCTTAAAGTGGCATTTTTACAGAATCTTTATGTTGTAGTTTCTCAGAAATTACAAATGTATTATAGAATTACCACAAAATCAATAAAAATGTGTAGGTTTATATAAATTTATGTATAGGACTACAACTGATATAACAACAAATGCAACCATTACCAGGGTCAATACAATAAATAGGAACAAAATGTTTAAAATCAATTCCTACTCAGGTAAAAAAAAAAATATTATTTCAGTATCTTTATTTAACTAATTACATTTATTATAAATAAACTAACATAACCTATGTGTTGAAACAGTTGTTCTATCAAATAACCTATAGCATACAATCAAATGTTTTACGAAATCATATGTTATCACTTATCTTAAGCCAAATGTGACAAGAAAACTATATTGCATACGTTCCCTCTTTTGTGAAACGTTTTTCTCCCTTATTAAACTAAAATAATTTAATTAAATTTATTTAACCATTTAACTTTCGAATAACTGTATCGACATTATGTATCATCCACTACAACTTTTAAAAAACGTATTTTAACTTGTGTGGACGAATAAAGAGTTTTTTATTACGATTTAAAATGTAATCACAATAGCCTATATACAAAAAAAAAATAAGTAAATAAATAAATAAATATATATATATATATATATATATATATATATATATATATATATATATGCTGATACGTATTCCTTCACGGATGGAAAAATATGTGAATAGTTATTATCTGAAGTACATCCGTTCATTCTGCAGTCCATAAATTCGTAGTTCCGACGTTTCTCTAGAAACTCATCCAGCATTGACGAGATAAACCCAACAACAGTAGAAGAGCGACTGAAGAGCGCAGATAACTCGGCTCCTATACATACAGGAATGAAGCCACGCCCATTGGCGTCAATTCACACACATTGACGTCAATCCACACACACCTGATCCAAACAATTACTCACATTCCTTTGCCTTTGTTCACCTTTCTGCCGATAAAATCTATCAATGACACACTTCCAGACTGCGGGCAAATTCAAAGTATCATCGCATTTGTTAAGACTGTCTCGCTTCTCTATTTCCATAGCCTCACGAATAATTCTAGTCCTGTA